>JAODJW010000036.1:10634386-10662285 GCA_026777045.1 Hyperopisus bebe | reverse complement strand
CAAGTGGAGGAGTTTAAGTATCTCGGGGTCTTGTTCACGAGTGAGGGAAGGATGGAGCGGGAGATCGACAGGTGGATCGGTGTGGCATCAGCAGTGATGCAGGCACTGCATCGGTCTGTCATGGTGAAAGAAAGAGCTGAGCCAAAAGGCAAAGCTCTCGATTTACCAGTCGATCTACGTTCCTACCCTCACCTATGGTAATGAGCTATGGGTAGTGACTGAAAGAAGTAGATCGCAAGTACAAGCAGCCGAATGAGTTTTCTCCGCAGAATGGCTGGGCTCTCCCTTAGAGATAGGGTGAGGAGCTTGGTCATTCGGGAGAGACTCAGAGTAGAGCTGCTGCTCCTCCGCATTGAGAGGAGCCAGATGAGGTGGCCTGGGCATCTGCTTAGGATGCCTCCTAGACGCCTCCCTGGTGAGGTGTTCCAGGCATGTCCCACTGGGAGGAGGCCCCGGGGAAGACCCAGGACACGCTGGAGGAACTATGTCTCTCGGCTGGCCTGAGAACGCCTCAGGATTCCCCCGGAGGACCTGGAAAAAGTGGCTGTGAAGAGGGAAGTCTGGGTTCCCCTGCTGAGACTGCTGCCCCCGCGACCCGACCTCGGATAAGCGGAAGAAAATGGATCGATAGATGGAGAACCATTCCAATACTATTCATATACTCCCACCTTGTATATACGTATGCACACAGAAACACTCAAAGTTTATTGGCCTGTATTGCTCGTGTACTTACTTTGTATGTGTGTGTAGCTTAATATGCAGAGCTATGCTAGTGTGTTGAATCTGTTTCAGGGGATACACCTAATTTTGTTAGGTGCAATAGCCGTAGTGCTGTAACTGATGCTCCCTCACATTTGTGCAATGACAATAAAAAGCATTCAAATTCTATTCTATTCTATTCTATTCTATTCTAATACAGCTGCCTATTAATATTATCCATTATATTTTGCATAAAACTTGATTACAGTCGTCATAGAACATGAAAGTGAGATTAATCATGCTACCCCTGCAGGATATTTCTATACCACACAAATACACATATAGCAAAACAGGGATGGGCCAATCAGAGGTTTCAATAATTTTTTTTCACTTCTCATTTTTACAGAATATGGTAATGCACTATTAACTGTGTGTTGTACTACGCAACATCACTCTATGGAATAGCCCCACCATACATTTTGGATCTGCAATTTCCATATTTTTCCCCCGGTCACTTAGGTCATCCTCACGACAAACACTCTCAGGTAACCGGCTTTCTCTGTAGCGGCCCACAGACTCTGCAATGATCTCCCATATAACATTAGGTGCTGCCTACCTTTTTTTTACTCTTGCTTTCAATTCAGTTTGAACTTCAGTTTGAACTTGTGAAGTCCACTTGTAATTTACTTTTAATTAATTTTAATAATGCTCTCAATTTATTTAATTAATCAGGTGTTTGTTTAGTTAACTGTCAGTGTTTATATATTTTACTATGTATGCAGGATTTGTTGGACTGGAAAGAACTGTAAGTCAACTCCTGTTGTTTTTAAATGTGTTGTGCAAATAAATTACTTGACAAAACAGGTTAGTGAAATTTAAGCCAACTGGCACTGTGGTATAGAGATAAACCTATATTGCTTATAACATATATTACAGAATTCCTAACTTTGTTTATAGTCTTACTAAAAAGTTCAGTACACCAGCATTCCCTGCATAGATAGTCATACAATTGTGCCATTACTCTATCATCTGGCAACTTAGTCTGGATAGGTTTTATCATCATACAAATGGGAAAATATAAAAACATAGTGTCTCAAACACAACCAGCAGCACATGAAGCATATTATTCAGCATTATTTACATTATGAAAAGATATGTCTATTAAAGCATATAATCTCCTAGTAGTCTTTCTTGAGCAGAGGCTTGCTTACTAGTTGCTTCATGTCAGCCAGGTTTATTGCTGCTGCAAAAACGAAAATGCCTAAACTAAATATACTGATGTCGTTCCTTTGGGACAAATCAAATATGGACAGTAACTGTATTCTTAAAACGACTTGCCCTTTATTTACAGATATAATACAAATTAACCAATTGATTATTAATAAACTGACTTAGCATTCCATTTCATTACCAAAATGTCACGAACCTCGTACGCCCGTATAAAAAGGGTTTGCAAAAAAAGACACCTTAATTTTATTGTCATCAGAGCAAAGTTACAAAGTTGCACATGAATGCTTTGATTATTTGGTAGTGTGGTAAAACATTTGTAAAATTAGTTGACTGTTAAAGTCAGTTTAATGTACGTCTACAAGCACAATGACGAACTGTAACTGCACCCAGCTTGCGCACACGGATTACTGAGATGTGACAAACAACAGCAAACAGAGCCTTTTGTGTGCGTCGCCATTATTTCTGACGTCATCCATCCACAGACTCAACTGAAACCTGCGGGGAAAAAGAAAAGTTATATTCGAACATTCGCTATCTAAATGACACTTTTTACGACGTCCGATATCACAGCAAAGGCTCTAATGCTTGGTAAAAACCGCGAAACTATGCTCTCGGACAGCTGTGCCCCCATTCTTTGTTACAGGACAGAAAGAGGAGTGTTTTTTCTCCCCCCCACCCCCTATTTCCTCTCTTCTGGCGGAAGTATCTCGCAGAGCTAAGGCCTCATCCTTCCAATGGCGACCGAAAACTGGCTGAATAGAAAGCGGGAGCAACCAAGGAGGGGGTCAGAGCAGTGCAACTGAAATTAAATAAATATATCATACTATCAGTAATAATAAGTTCGGCTAAAAATAATCCCACTCAACTATGGCCGATTCAGTGGCCAAAAATCAAAATGTTTCGCTCGTTGAATCGGGTAAGGCTCATAAAAGTGAATATATTTTTAAATATGTTAAGTATTTATAGGTATAATTACAGTTTCCTTAAATATTTTTCTCTTTCCCTTTTAGAGCTCTATTACCTAATTTCTCGTTATTTAACGACTGGTCCCTGTCGGAAAGCGGCTGAGGTGAGATGTGGTTCGATTACACCGAGCTACTTTAGTTTATTTCTGTTTTAAAAATGTTTATTAATTGCGATGCGTACTGTACTGGCAATATTAAACGCCGATTTTAATATATTGCAGGTCCTGGTGAGTGAACTAGAAGAATATCAGGTGGGTAGCGCTCCGAAGCTAGCTACTGCTCCTCGCTTTTGCTGTCTCCGTACACCGGGACGTAAAACTTGCATCACTCGAGTTTGTTTTTTAAAAAGCCCCTTCTGTATGACAGTCTCTCTCTCTCTTTGACATCACACGGCATTTCAAAACTAATTTCGATGGCACGGTGGCACTTTTCCCCCAATTCTTTCGGTTTTTCTTAACAGTGACCTTTCTTTTCAAAGCTTCTACCGAAAAGACTGGATTGGGAAGGAAATGAACATCCTAGATCATACGAAGATTTGGTAAGAATACTTAATTCGGACGATAAATATCAATTTAATTGCATTTTATTAATTGCCTCTGAATTAGTAAAACCCGGCTATTGTACGTGTGTACAAGCAAAGGCAGCACAGACGAGGACCAAAATGTTGTGTAGTGGTTTTGGCTCGTTGTGTTTTTACGCCGAGAGTTTAGACATAAGCACAAACGAAATCGTTCACTTCTGGTTAGGTAGGTTAGGAACTGCAGAAACCTGATTAGATTGATGGCTGCATTTTATTCCTAGTGTTGTATTGCAGATAGGGTGGGGACTCCATGGGGGCGTGGCTAGGAAGCCATGGCTGAATTGACCAATCGGAGAAGCGGATTTATTGTGGCAGCGTCGTTTTGCCTGTGACTTGAGTTCTGATTCGTTGATTTAGGTGATCTATTTTGCATAAAATGTTCTATGCCTGTTCGAGCAGGATCGGATATGTTTGTGTGAAACCAGCCGCGCATATGTGACCTTATTTTTAAGCTTCGTGTTATTTTCAGTACTTTTCTGAGTTAAATCTAATGCCCCCCGCAATATAACATTTGTTTTATTAACGTTTACGTCTATTAAACAAAGCCTTGAGTTTGTCACGTCTCGCTGTAGTGTAAAGGCATAATCGGCACCTAGATCTGAGTATTTTATTTCTATTTTATAGTTGTGCCATGCAGCTAATAAAATGTAGCAGTCATAGATTTATTTCAATGTTATGTTTTTGAAACTACTAAAATAAACTTGTTCCAGGGGGTTGTTGCAGAACTAGGGCCAAGTTGCCAGGACAATGTCACTGTTATAAATAATAGTGTTATGCTGTGCGTTGTTATAACACCACAACAGTGCCAGGGAAATGTATACCATGACACAAGAATTCATATTGTTAACAATCAAACCTGTTGTCGCGTCCCTGTGTTTTTTTTTTTTTTGGTAGTTGTATAAATAAATCCTTGCGTATTTTCCTGATTGATCCAAGTTGTGGTGCAGTGTTCTTTGTATGGAGTGATTAAAAATAGACTTTGTTCTAATTTCAGTGTTTATTTTCTGGCGTTACCCTCTTTTCCAGCAAGCAATCTATTACTTTATTTAGCTATGGCTAAACTTGATAAATAGATCAGCACTGGCTTTTTATTAAGGTTAAGGTAACTGAAGACTAAATAATAATAAAGTACAGTTTGAACGGTGTGGCCCTGCACTGGCAGATTCAGTTATTTCTTTTCTGTTCTGCACCAGCTTTCACCCAGTGTGCTTTTTATACTTAATAGCCAGCTGGAGAACTGAAATGGAAAATGGGGTTATTGCTTGTGCGCACAGCTGTAAAGCATGTGTGTCATAGCTTCCAGTTGAGCAGGGTGTTGGCTGTTGTGTAGAAGCTACATTTTATATGGTATGAAACTGCTCTGAGACCCAGGTGTTCAAAGAGGATTAGTATACATTTCTAATTAATGTTTCTGAACTAAACGTGCTTCAGTACTTGTGTACACTGTTGTAGGGTGACTACCACATATACATAGTCCTGTAATCTAGAACTTTCTTCTCCCACGGTAATTTCTTCTAAGTCGTCCTGTTAAGGTTTGCCTATGCATCTGCTGTTGTGCTATTTTGCCTACGAGTCCAATGTGATCTTGAGAATTATTTAGCTCCGACGTGCGTGTTTGAGCATCTGGACTTAGGCACAACCTCAGCCGACAGTCTAGCGACGACACGCCAATGGTCCTACAGCAGCATCATATTGCTTTGCTTGGTAATGCAAAAAAAAATCTGCTTGTTTGGCTTCCCAGGTGGCTGCCAATAGGCATCTGGCACCGGACCACCTGCTGCAGATCTGCAAGCAGATTGGTCCAGCCCTGGACAAAGAGATACCATCCAGGGTGTCTGGTGTGCGCTCCCTACTGGGGACAGGGAGGCACTCTCTGCTCCGAACGGTTAAAGGTGATGCTTATTTATGATTTTATAAATAACGATTATGCCGCCCATTTGCCATCAGTGTGTGTGTGTGTGTCTGTACAGGATACACCTATCAATGTCATCATGACTTGTTTACTAATTTCTAACTTGTTTCCCTGAAGATTGCCAACAGTTTCATAGGAAAGGTTCATTCTTCGCTGCACTCCATAGGGGGCGACCACCAGAGTTGCCTTTGAGCTGTAGGGATCCAGCAAACATAGGTAAGCCGCTTTCCATAGTCGCCACTATCCATTTTTTTATTCCAGTGGTGTGTTGTCGAAGGGGTGTCTCCTGTTCTCTCGGCCTCAAAGCCTTGTTTCTGAACAGTGGAAGTGTGCCGGGGAAGGGAGTTGACCGGTGTCCAGCGCTTCAGCTCCGTGAATCCCGTCAGCAACTATCTGCACATGAAGATGCAGAGGAGGATTCTGGGACACCTGTCAGCCGTTTATTGCATTGCTTTCGACCGGACTGGTCTCAGGATTTTCACAGTGAGTCAGCTCTTCAAGCCCTGAAAGCTTGTGCGTGTTTGTTTGTTTTTTTTCCTTCTTTCTAACACGGTGCATCTCAGCTCGGTCTTCAGGGATCCCCAGTTAGTCCACATTTTTGCTCCCTCCCAACTAGGCGTTGTGGGGGGTCTCCGAAGACCAGTTTGAGAAACACTGCTCTCTCAAGTTCAGTAACCTTCACTTCCATACCGGTTGGATGTTGTGTGGCGCAGTCGCTCGAATCCTGTCCAGGGCTTCGGGTGTGTCGATTGTGTGTTTTTTCCATGTTGTGCTGGTTTCCATGTTTGTAGCCCCTCTTTCTCGGCATCACCCCCATAGGGGTCTGACGACTGCCTGGTGAAGATCTGGTCCTCTTTTGATGGGCGGCTCCACTCGACCCTGCGCGGGCACTCGGCGGAGATCTCTGACCTGGCCGTGAACTTCGAGAACACTTTAATAGCTGCCGGCAGCTGCGACAAATCGATCAGGGTGTGGTGCCTGCGCACCTGTGCTCCAGTGGCGGTTCTGCAGGGTCACAGCGGTTCCATTACCTCCCTACTGGTAGGTGAATTTCCCCCCCCCCATTCCCCCACTGATGTTTAATTGTTTATGTTCTTGTTGTTAACAAAAGTACTTGTGTTCAGTTCTCTCCATTTGCCAAGGGCTCCAAGAGATACATGGTATCCACAGGGACAGATGCGACTGTGTGCTTCTGGCAGTGGGACGCCAATAAAATCAATTTCAGGTGCGATATGTTCCAGAATGTTCCATATTTGTGTGTGTGTGTGTGTTTTTTTTTTTTAAGAACTAGGCTAAGAAAAGCCTTAGGTGCCGATTCTGGGCAACAGACTAGTTCTCAAATTAAAAAATGTGGTATGCTGTTAAGATGGAGGTGAACTTATGTAAAGCAAAGGTAATATTTTTGTTTGTGTTGTTTCTGGTAGCGATCGCCCACACAAGTTTACAGAAAGGCCCAGACCAGGGGTGCAGATGATCTGCTCTTCGTTCAGTGCCGGTAAGAATGGGAAGAGAGCATGATTCCCAACCTTTTTCCCCCCCTCTGAGTAATTAATCAGCCATTAATGGAAACCAACTCAGCTGGTCTTCTAACATTCACAGAGAATATTATATACATGTTGCATCATTAATAGCACTTCCAAAGAGGAAGGTAGTTTTGATTCACTACCACAGCTAGTTTGATGACCTAGTTTAGACATGAGATCCCTTGAATATCAGCTTCTTGCAAAATGCTTCAGGTGGCATGTTCTTGGCGACGGGGAGCACAGACCATGTTATCCGGATATATTACCTGGGATGCGGCAACCCAGAGAAAATGTCAGAACTGGACACCCACACGGTAAGGCTCGCCGTTAGCTTCATGCACACGCAAGTCAATTGGCTACTGTCTGGCTAATAAACACGCTTAAAAATACACATGTAGGTCTTTTCCAAATAGCCCAAGTTTCTACTGAATGCATTTGGCTTTTGGAATTATGTGTACCTTGTGCCGCATATGTGTGTGCTAATTTTAACCTCCTTTTGTTGTAGGACAAAGTCGACAGCATCCAGTTTTGCCATTCTGGGGAACGGTATGTTACGGTTATGGGCCTCATATGCAGAGACTTGGAATTTGGATTCGACGGGCAACCTTGAGGTTTTTTTTTATGCTGTGATGCGTGTTTTCTTCCCCTTCAAGGTTCGTGAGCGGCAGCTGTGATGGTACAGCTCGGATATGGCGACTTCAGCACAACCAGCAGTGGAGCAGTTGCTTGCTGGACATGTCCACCACCCTCGCTGGGTAGGTCCAGAACTTACCAAGCGTTCAGAGCAGTCTCATCAGCACTCCGGTGCCTGAGGTCATCAGCTTACCCTCTGCCCCCTATGCAGCTCGCAGCCCCTGACGGATGAAGAGACTTTCTTCAAGTCCAAAGTGACGATGGTGTCTTGGGACCGACATGACAACATGGTCATCACCGCTGTCAATAACCACCTGCTAAAAGTGTGGAATTCATTCACTGGGCAGCTGCTTCACGTCCTGAAAGTAAGAGGAAGCTGGTCGTTTGTCGTCAGGCTTGGTTGTAATGAATTTTAGCATCAATAAAGTAATGGATCGAAGACCTACAACTTTAAATTGTCACCCGCTCTAGCCTGTGGATCTTCTTAAATCCATTTATCCAGGGCCACGAGGCAGAGGTGTTTGTGCTGGAACCCCATCCGTCAGACCCCAGAATCATGCTGTCTGCTGGGCACGACGGGAACATCTTCGTTTGGGACATCACTAAGGGTACCAAGACGCAGCACTACTTTAACATGGTACGAAAGCAAAACTTTGTGTGACGAATCATGTTCAATCGCCGCCCACCTGACACTTATCTAGTGACCCTCATTTGTGCCTCCTCCATGTGCAGATCGAGGGGCAGGGCCATGGAGCCGTGTACGACTGCAAGTTCTCCCCTGATGGCCAGCATTTCGCGGGCACAGACTCTCACGGCCACTTGATTATATTTGGGTTTGGCAGCTCTAAGCCATATGAGAAGGTAAGATCAAAAGGTCACCAGCCTTGGCCGCCTTTGTTACGGTTGAATTGTATTAGCCAGGATGTGAATTGTTGCATGTAGTTGAATCTCAGATGGATCCTATCGCTTTTGACAGCTTCCAGACCAAGTGTTCTTCCACACGGACTACCGGCCACTGATCCGGGATGCCAACGGCTTTGTGCTGGATGAACAGACGCAGCAGGCACCTCACCTCATGCCACCGCCCTTCCTAGTCGACGTGGATGGGAACCCCCATCCGCCCCGCTACCAGAGATTGGTCCCGGGAAGGGAGAATTTTGCAGACGAGCACCTGGTGCCCCAGCTGGGCTACGTCGCCACAAGTATGACCCTGTATCTACCATCTTGTAGAGCTTCGGGGAGGTTTTTCATGTTGGTTTAAACCTACGCTGTACTGTTAACAGTTATCGTTGATTCAGGGGAAGTCGTGTGTCCAGGAATTAATGATATTCAGTGATTCTCAGGTGATGGGGAGGTGGTGGAGCAGGTGATTAGCCAGCAGACAAATGACCAAGAGGAGGCCAGGGCCCAACCCAGTGCCCTGGATCAAGCCATCAGGCAGTTACAGGAACAACAGGACCGGCAAGACCATCCGGATGCGGCAGGACTGCCTGCGGTGCCTGGAACTCCACGCAGAGGTATCATCGCCCTTGCTTTTGGGTGTACTAGTCTCCACCCTTTCCATGGGTTCTGGGAATTGATGACACGGATCCATTCAACATTACTCGCACTCTTTAGCGTCTGTTGGCCCCGGCGCCGAGCTGCAGCTGTCCCCGGGCGTGGGCCTCCGGCGCAGTGGGCAGGTGGAGGGTGTGAGGCAGATGCACCAGAACGCACCACGCAGCCAGATGGCCACCGAGCGTGACTTACAAGCATGGAGGCGCCGGGTTGTGGTACCCGAGTTGCCGGCTAGCTCCTACAGGTGAGCCAACAAGGCGAAGCAAGCAAGGGATTTTAACACAAAGCCAATGGCTAATTTAAGTACTCCTAAGAACCAACATGTGTATCATGCGTGTAGCATATTGAGAGCAGCCTCATCTCACGCAGTTGTTGATGCTAATGATCACTGTGCTGTTTTAGTTTGCAGGAGGACTACAGAATAGGCAAGGCGGAGGAGGAAATGATGCTATACAGCACCAGGAAACGCAGGGCGACGCACGGGAGCTGCCGGGTGAGTCGGTCGCTTTGCCGCCAAGATGGATGGTTCCTGCTTGATGGAGCAGGGGGACTAACGATGGCGTTCCGTTTCACCACAGGACGACTCTGATGACGAGACGCCTTACATCAAGCGACCACAGTCCCGCAAACAGCGGCAGAACCGGAACCGACGCGCCATGACTGACCTCATAGAGATGTCTTGTGAGGAGGGGGAGGAGACAGCCAGCTCTGAGGTAACCTAGGCAACCGGACTGAAAAGTTTTGATTGGTCTGCCAAGAGTACTGCTTGAAGGTCTTGCTCGTCTGATTGTGCTGATCTGTCTTGTTCCAGGCAAATGACATGGACAGTGACATGGACTCCTCAAACTTGGAGGAGGAATGGAACAGTGACAGCTCAAGGTGAGCCTTCTAGAAACCTCTGGGGGGTTTCACTGTCTATTTGTAACAGGTTCCGACTACGAGCCGCTTACTGACGGTGCATTTTTTTAGCAGCCATTCCTCCAGCGAGTACTCAGACTGGACGGCAGATGCGGGCTTCAACCTGCAGCCGACCACTCCCGTCTCCAGGAGACGTGGGAGACGCCGCGCTGTCGTCGTTAGCTCTGAGGATGAAGAGGACGATGAGGATGTCATGGATGTGGCTTGTGATGAAGAGGAGAAGACTCCCCAACATCGCAAGCCAAAGAAGTCTAAGGACAAGACGCCGAGGGTAATAATCTGAACCTGGCGAATCTGAGGACATTATTTGCTGTGATTGATTGGGGATGTTGTATATGACGCTACCATTTCCAACCTCAGCAGTGTCCAAGTAACCGGCCATCCATAAACAGAGAAATCTCCAACGAATTCCGACCCTCTGCATGGATCACAGACGTGATCCCGAGGAAGTCTCCCATTGTCCCTCAGATGGGAGATGAGGTAATTCCTGAATGGGATTTGCCACGGTCATAGGCATCTTCTTCCGGCTGAACCCCTCTGACGTCGCTCCTTTGTTGCAGGTAATCTACTTTCGACAAGGTCATGAAGCCTATGTGGAGGCTGTGAGGAGAAGCAACCTGTATGCTATTAACCTGGAGAAGCAGCCGTGGAAGAAGATGCATTTGAGGGTATGGACCTTGTCTCGCATTATTGAACACATTAAGTGAGGAATTCATTGGGTTCCCTAAACCCAGAGGCAGACGATGGTTATTTAAATGGAAGCGATAGGAGAAAGGAGAGCACAGTCTCTGGTAGGATGGATTATGATGCACAGTCAGTTGCTGATTAGTTTAACCTTTTGGGAGCTTTGGTTCTCAGTTGGTTAGAACAGACAATGACTGTCAGCTGACTGAAATGCCTCTGACTGTGTTATGTTCTGCATACACCGGTGTGAAAATTCGTGCTCGAATTTCAGGACCAGGAGCTAGTTAAGGTAACCGGCATCAAGTATGAAGTGTGCCCGCCTACATTGTGCTGCCTGAAGTTCTCTCTCATCGATTACGGCACTGGCAAGCTTACAGACAAGTCGTTCTCCATCAAGTAGGTGCCCGATACTCCAGTGTGGCACTTTAAGAGATGAGGGCCGGGGGTTTCGTTTGGTTGGCTGAGAGTGCGCCTTAGCTTTCACTAAACCTGGCACATCTTCCTCACAGATATCACGACATGCCAGACGTGATTGACTTTCTCGTGCTGAAACAAAGCTACGACGAGGCCCGACAACGAACTTGGCAGCCGAGTGAGTGTTCCTCCGTCCTTGAGTCCATGGGGTCCATGCCTTTGCCGTCCATGATGCAGCTCACAATGTAAGATGTACCCTCTTTTTGTGTTGTAGTGGACAGATTCCGCTCCATCATCGACGACGCCTGGTGGTTTGGGACTGTCGTGTGCCAGGAGCCCTATCAGCCTGACTATCCTGACAGCCATTTTCAGTGCTTCAAAGTCAAGTGAGTGTGCCCTACAGGAGTAGATGTTTCTGCCCTCAGGAACATATTGTGTGAGGTCACTTTTTTCTCAAATTTTTCACCCCTCGTGTAACACCTGTAACAGGTGGGATAATGGAGAACATGAGAAGCTCAGCCCTTGGGATGTGGAGGCCATTCCAGAGAATGGTAATTATTTTGGAATAATAATGAGAATAATAATAGTCCAGCCATGTATTATGATTTTGGTTTATCTGGTGACAGACCACTTGTTTTGTAAGCAAGTATAAAGTCAGTGAGGGCGTGGCTGGTTGACACTGATTTGATGTCCAATGAATGTTTAGTCTGATCCTTTGTGGTTTCCTCATCCGCTTTAGCCCAGCAGCCGGAGTCGGTGGGCGGAGGGGTCCCAGTGACAGCCGAGGAGATGAGTGAACTCATGTACAAGCCCCTGGAGGGCGAGTGGGGGGGCAGAGGCCGAGATGAAGAGTGCGAGCGGATTATTGCTGGCATTAGCCAGCTCAGTCAAGTCGGTCAGTTCGTCCCCCCGCCCCCAAAATGTTGCCATTATACTCCTATTATCACCAGATCTTGTCTCATGCCTCCATTGCGAATTGTATGACATGCCCACTGATGAGGAACAAGTGGTATATTCCACTCTGCCTTCTCTTGGCTGTCTGTCTGTTGATATGGCCCTCAAATATAATCATGTTCCTTTTAGTGTGATACGTACTTTTAGAACTCTATCTGCCCTGTCTGACCAGTTTTCAAGTCTTCATTTTCCTTCTGTATTATGATGAGATGGTTAAAGTGTCTAACATCACAAAATGTTTTCTTGGGAAATATGGCTTCAAGACATTAAATATTCAGCACTAATTTAACTTGCACGCTTAAACGGGTTGTGTTTTGTTCATTCCTATAACAATGATGCATGACGTGTTGCGTTAAAAATATGCATGTTGTCATATGACTGCCATTATTTAAGCCATAGGCTGACCCATGCTGTCTGAATTCCTAGACATAGCAGCGCCTTTCTCTGGCCCTGTGGACCTCGTCCAGTATCCCACATACTGCACTGTGGTCGCCTACCCCACCGATCTGGCCACTATCAAGTTAAGGCTGATGAATAGGTTCTACAGGTCAGGCTACTTTTATAATGTTAAATCCTTTATTTTACATTTGCAAGTATGAGTACATGTACATTGGAATTCTTCTCTTTGCCTACCCCATCTTGCTTTCCATAGCATGGGGACGGGGGTCTCGGTGCAGGAGTAGCAAACGTGCGGCACCCTTGGAGCTGGGGGGCCAGGTGGGGTGGCTGGGTGGTTAGTTAAGGGCTTTACTCATGGCCTCATGGCCCACGGAGATGTGGCTATTCTGCTGAGACCTGAACCAGCGATGGCACAGGGAGTTTTTCCGTTTTTTTTTTTCCAGTTTCACATGGCTTTCATTTCCATTGTTGCAGGCGGATATCAGCTTTAGTGTGGGATGTGAGGTACATTTTGCACAATGCAAGAACCTTCAACGAGCCCAGCAGCAAAATTGCACACTCGGCCAAAGTGATCACAGAGGCCCTCCTGAAATTTATTCAGTAAGTTTAGCTCAAATTGCGATAATCCTGTTAATAAAGCCCAACGGAAAATTACAAACGAGAAATAATACCTGTGATTGGCATGTTTCTGATACAGCAAATCTGACTGCACTGACATAATGGAGATCTACAATGCTGTAGAAGACATGGACTGTACTGACGATGAGGTAGATGTCCTTCAGGAATGATACAGCCTGATCTTTCTTGATGATGACATGAGAAGTTGTTCTTTGCTGGTGGATTTTGAGGCTCTGACACATTTTGTCTTCTCATTAAATAGGATCTGGATGGCCCAGGTACCTCTTCTGCATCCAGAGTGTTTCAGGTATCAGCTTTTTTGTCTCCTCACAGAGTCTACAAGAGATACTATATATGTTTTTTTTTTTTTTTTCTAGTATAAATATACTTTCACATATTCCTTCCAGAGTACCATGGAGGTTGTACCTGATAAAGATGCCTGGAAGGACCAGTGTAAAAGCTTGTTGGACTATATCTTTGAGTGTGAGGACTCTGAACATTTCAGGCAACCCGTTAATCCAGATGATTATCCGGTAAGGACAATTCACGTGAGGTGAGGTAGTCGGAACGGTCTTTTTGTAGCGGAGTGGGTGGTCAGATATGTGACTTCTGTTTTCAGGACTATTTGGATATCATTGACACTCCAATGGATTTTGGTACCATCAAGAGAACCCTGGAAGAAGACAGATATGACAACCCTATAGAACTTTGCAAAGATGCAAGGATGATCTTTGTTAACGCTAAAGTCTACACTCCAAACAAGCGTTCCAAGGTGTGTTGATCATTTTAAGCCATTGTCTCTCCATGCATTGATAGGAAAGGTTAGTGGCTGGGAGAGCAGCTCAATCTAATGGTACCGGTTCCCTCTTCACGCGCAGATCTACAGCATGACCCTGCGACTCTCTGCATTCTTTGAGGATCGCATCAGAGCGATCATATCAGACTACAAGACCGCCGTGAAGAGCAGCCAGAAGCTGCGGCGCAGCCAGAGGTTCCGGAAGAAGACACAGCACCAGCAGCTTACCCCGACATCCAGGGGCGAAGCTTCCCGGTAGCATACGCTCTATTGAAATCAACACCAGATAACCAAAATTTATGTGCTTTTGGCGTGCTAAGTTGTTCCCAGCAGCAGCGCATTGAGTTGGTGTCCTGTGTGTCCTTTTGATTTTGCACATTTGAAATACCTTTCAGGTACTTCAAGGCTCAGCCTTTGGTCCTGGTACCATTTTGGTCTAACTGTGATATTGTCCTACAGTCAGTGGAAGGCGGCTGTAAAAACTCAGGAAACGACGGAACCGTCGTCCAAGACGTGTCAGAAATCTACCTCAACCAAAGTGTCTGCCACGGAGTGGTCCAGAGGGAGGCCCCGTCGCCGGAACAGCTTGCTGGCACGTTCTTCCTCTGAGGACTCTTCAGCATCCTATAACGGGTCCACCAAAGCTGCATCGGAGTCCTCAGGAAGCAACACAGAGTCCACGTCTGGTACTGGAATTTTTCTGTTAATGTCTATCAGCACTTTGTGTTCTGAGAGTGAAGAAATAAGCACTCCCCCACTTCAAAACATGCTTTTCCAGACTCTGATAGCGAAAGTGCATTGTCTTCAAGCAATTCGGGGACGGACGCTTCTCAGCGGCCACCCGTGTCCCGTTGTCAGCCTGGCGGCCGAGTCACCCGAAAGAGGGGTGCGGCAAAGCGCAGGAAACGAGGTTAGCTCATTTTGACCCGACTGCTTTTCTCCTCCCCAACCGGAGTCATCCACATCTTAGTGATTTTGTTTTTTCCCTGTCTACCTCAGGTTCTGAGAGTGAAGGGGAACCCCAGGGATCCCTCAGTGGAGAGGAAAGTGACGATAACAGACAGCCCTCCATGTCCTCCTCTCAGCGTTATCAGATCAGGAGCACCAGGGTGACCAGGAATAGTGCAGCTGCTGCAAAGAAAAAGGGTAAAAAAAGAAAAATAATAATAATAATAATAATGAAGTTCCTATGTAGGAAACCAGCTTTTCAGGCATTGTGGGTACTGGATTTGTTTGACCTGAAAATTTGTACCAGTTTGTACCAGTCATTAGTTATATGGGTTAGACATGGAATTACTGTTTGTCCATCGATGAAGATGTTCTGCCACTAGAGGGAACATTGTTATGTCCGCAGAAGGTATCGCTCAGGTGAATGGCCATGCCAGGGTATCCCGCCGGGAGAGGCGCCATGCCTCCAGCTCCGAAGGGGACCAGCTCCAATCCGATCCTCCCAAAGAGGTCGAGGCAGTCGGCCGGAGGCCTCTGACGAGGAGGACAGCGGCAGCAGCCGTCAGCAAGATGAAGCTGATGGGGGCTAGCGAGGAAGACGAGGGATCTCCATCTGAGGCAGAAAGCCGCAGGAAGGGCAGCCGGCGCCAGGCGGCCAGAGCAGGCCGGCGGATGGTTGTGCTCGACAGCAGTTCAGAATCCGAGGGGCAGTCATCTGGACCGAGTATGTGTCACCTCCTTCCTCTCTGTCATCCGTTTGTCAGCTTTTTCAGTTAGGTCAGTTGATCACTTGATATCTGTGTCATCTTTAGACTCTCGGAGAACCAAGAAGTCATCGAGTGCATCTGAGGCAAGTGAAGGTAGTGGCACAAAGCGATTCACTTCTCGCCGCCACCAAATTGGGGATGAGGCGAGACCCAGTAGCCGTAGAGCAGCCAAGCAAGCAGCTCTGAAGGACAAATATGGTGAGACATTATGTTTCCATCAGAAGCTTCATGTAATTCTCCTTTCCATGCCAAAATAACACCATTGTTTAACCTGGGTTTATGTGTTCTGTTTTTAGACACTGGATCAGGTGTTAATGGCAACTGCAAGAAACTGGATGACTCTGAGAACAAGGAAAGTTCTTCTCCAGAAAGTGAACAGGAAGGAAAGAGGGAAGATAGGAAAAGTCTTCAGTCTACCAGGAGGACTGCTGCAGCTGCTCTCAGTATGACTGATCTAGGGAGCGAGCAGGAGGAGGAGGAGAAGGAAAATCCTTCTGGAACCAGAGTACGCAACTGCTTCACAAATAGGATGGATTCCCAGAGAAGTTCCGATGAGGAGAGTGAAGATCAAAGTGTCCAAAAGCATTTTTATCGTAATGGGAAGAAGGTCAGTCAGTGTGAACCTGCATCAGGTAATAAGTACTCTGACAGAAAGAAGAAAAATCCATCAGTAAGTCAAGGACACGCATCTTCCACAGACATTGACATTCAAGACAAATCTCAGAAAAATTCCTCTGTTTTAAGATCCGAAGAATCAAATGATCACCAAGGACGGAGGAGGAGGAAACCAGTAGAATCCGAGGAAGACTTTCAAGATGAAAAGTCAAATGAAACCCAAAAGTCCACCAGACAAAGGCAAAGCAAGAATGGACCCAAAACATGTGGTAACGATTATTCTGAAGCAGGTACTAAAGTGAATGACTCTGTATCTGATGAGGAGGATGACACACAGGATAAAATGAAGGGAAAAGCAAAGAAAAGCCAGCCAGTGTCTTCTGATGAATCTTCAGAGAGTATGAGTGAGGAGTCCGAGAGCGATGAGAGAACTTTTTCCGGCAGACGGAACCGTCTGCGCACTTTACCTAAAAAGAACTATGTCGCAGACGATTCTGAGGAAGACTCTGATGGCAGTAGGGAGAGACAGTCCGTAAAGAAAAGCGCCACGTCCGAGAGGATGTGTCTCCGTGACCAGGGCAAGACTCGAAACGGTGGCTTGCAATGTGCACCTTCCTCCAAAAGGAAACGTGCACGCGTTTCAGAATCGGAGGACAATGCAGAGGACAGGAAGCATGACGTGACCGACACGGAAGAGGACCCCCCGACGGCAAAGAGAAAAAACGGCATGCTGCACAAAACGGGCTCGCCATCTCAGTCTGAAGCGGATGACGGAGATGAGGTCAACGATTCAGAACCACAGAGATCTACCAGGCCCGGATTGCAGAAAAAGAGTGGTCGCAACCGGCAGCAAAGCAGTGAGAGCTACAGCGGCAATAATGCCTCTGACAGCGATGAGGAATCCTCCAGCTCAGAGTTTCTGTGCCTCAGCACAGGGTCCCGGAACAGTCCAAAGAGGCGAGGCGGCAGGAAGCGAAGGGATGCCCATGAGAATCCCGTCTTCCTACCCCGGAAAAAGAGGCGGAAATCATCTGACACTGACAGCGACGACTCAGCCAGGAAGCCCACACGATGCACACGGATCAAGACGCGCAACTGCGGGAGGCGGACCGTGACCTATCATGACAGCGAGTGAAGGACTGATGTTGCTGACCAGCTGGACAGCCAACGCTAATAAGATCGAATTGACTAGCCATGGGAAGGTAGTAGCACTGGAACTTTCGAAGCAAAAATAAAAATGCTGTGAATCCGTTTAATTCAGGGATATTTATATTTTCTGTGAAAACTGTTCAGTTGTATGGATCTGAAGCATTTACCTACTGGCTTGACAAAGATCCGAGCGGAAGTCCTGTCGTGTTCTGGGATGGAGGGATATGAAAAGAAGCAAATTGCTAACCTGCTTCTGTTTTGCTTCTATAATTTGGCCAATTTAAAAACTTGTGGGAATGCATTGCCAGCTTAGGTGCTATTTTAAATACCTCTCTGATTAATCATTTTGCTGGCTTGCACTAAAACGCACACCGTTGAGGTATTTCATACACTAGTTTTTTGCATTAGAAACTCAGGGGTCAACTAAGTTTACCTTTAGACTCTAACATGCAGATTTTTTTTTTTTTATTTTTGAAAAGATGGAATGAGTAAATGGTGGTCTGTAAAGGTGGCAGTTTCTATTGAAGCACACACTGGCCTGAGCAAATCCACTTCATCCTCTGAACACTCCTTTCGTAAGCCACACGCATTATTATATACTGTAATTTTGTGAGGAATACTGAATGTGAGCCAAAATGTACACGTGTTATACTTTATGCGCCCCCTCCCCCCCCCCCCCCCGAATATTTTGTATGCATTCTCATGAAATGGGCTGTATATATGTGTTTTTTTTTTTTTTCTTTTGGTGGGAGGATGTGATTTGGGGAATGTTCATCCTGTAGCAAAGTAATGAATATTTAATTAATTAAATTTGCGAGCTCGGCATTATTTTTCATTTATATACACTTAAATAGCAAAATTAGTATTGATTGGTACCCATTTGCCAAGTACAGAAAACCAAAAAGTACTTATTGCAAAATACTGTAATTTCTCACATTGGGAAGATATTTTAGTGTTCGGTGTAATGTACTTTCAGTATTAAATTCCTTATGAAATAAACGGCAATGTGCTTTTTAAAGCCAGTTGAATCAATGACGTTTCTCGTTTTAAAAATGACGGTCTTTATATACATTGTTACGTTAAACTTTCAGTTTGTGTTGGTTTCTCATGCACTCTTTCATATGAACTGATTCCCTAAATTGTGCATTTTGGTTGTAGAGTGAGCTAGGGAAGGGGATTGAATGCTGACTTTATAGTAAATAAAGTACAAGTAAAAGCAAACTTATGTGCATATTTTATGTTTAATTGGAACCTTTTTGGTACGATTTATAAGTAACTCATAAGAAATTGTATTACACGACACGAATTCTAAGTATTGCAAAATCTGACAGTTTTTCAGCAGCTGCAGGTGGAAGCAGTAAACTATGATTCAACTAAAAAATGGATTCCCACATTTACTAAGAGACGCTTTCTCGCATGCATCCTGCAGACTGTCAGTAAACGGTAACAGCATGAAACAAACGTGAAAATGCGAACAGTAATATTATCACAACCGTACTGCAGTAAACAAAGATTCTGGTGATACGCAACAGTGCCTTTGCATATCTAACTAGAAGCTGTTGAGTATCCTTACGGCTTTCAGGTCGAAACTTTATTAACCTTTTAGTTAAGAATGATTAAAATCAGAACTTCAGATGAGACAACTGCTCTCTAGATCTACCTGCCATCCGGTGTGTGAACTACAATTTAAGTGTCGCTTACATTTGTCGTCATCGAAAAAAAAACATTAATTGTGGTACCCACTTTCGCCACACTGACGAAATAGTATTAAACTAGAAGAAATTGTGCTGTTCACTTTGAGGAATGAACGGCGGTCGCTATTATTTATTTTAATTATATGTTCTGTATGTTTTAAATTAAGAAGAAATTATTTTTTAGTTCTCGGATATAACGTGAAAGTCCATATTTCGAACGATTCTCTACTGGCACCCATGTGGAGCCGTTTGACATACTTGCTAGTGTCAGGGTTGTCTCCTTCAGTTTTACCTTCAGTGCTGCAGTCTGATAACGGCAGGAAAACGATAAAAAATTAATGTGTTCGCTAGCCTTAAGAACTGCGTTTTGTTTATTAGTCGCCGACGGTGTACGGCAGTAGCTGGCTGGAAAAGGACTAAATAAGCGGCTGTATTGCATGCGTGTCTGGGTGCAATGTTCGCCTGTAACCTACTGCTTAGCGTCGCAAGGAATACGCGGATAAGGCAGATATACAAAAATGTTGCTACTTGGTCTCCAGTGGGAACTGCATTCAATGCAAGACAACAGAGGAGATTTGACTTGTTTGAGAAGAACGTGGTGAGTTTATCTTAAAAAGCGTATATTAGAGTGAGCATACTTCGTAATTTTCCCGAACGTGTCATCTTTTGGGGGACTTTCATGTTGACATTTGCTTCCTACAGCCGAGACACGATTTTCTTGTCTATATTTGATTGTTTATCTGGCATGAGATTTGCACGTATTTACATCGGGTATTTAATCTCTGTTTTGCGTTTCGCCAAAGGGCTTGTTTGGCGTTCCGGAACTGAGTTCTCCAGAAGGCTTTGAGGTTGCCCAGGAAAAAGCTTTGAAGGAAACTGAGCAGCTGGTAGAACGAGCATGCAGCAACCCCCCTGGAGCAGAGACCGTGGCAGCCTTTGACCAGCTATCGGACAGCTTGTGCAAAGTCGCTGATCTGGTATTTTTTTTTAATTCAGTTTCTGTCAATAGTTTAACAAGTTCAAACAGCTGATCATTTTAAACTTCCTGGAGTATTTCAGCACAAGTACCCCATTCCGTGGTATATCTATGTATAGAACTGAGAAATAATCATGAATATATCTTTGCTCAATGTGCAACATCTTGCCAAAGTTGTACTGATGTGGAAATAGGCAGAACTTTTCCTGACATTGAAAACATATTAGAAATGAACCACAAAAGCCCTTCATCTTGATTTAGCTGTAATCCCTAAATAAGGATAGCACAACTCCCAATTTCCTGTGTGAAAATCTCACTTCCTTCAAGAGCTGGTTCTCCACGGCCCTTGAAATGCAAACAACTTTTGCTTCTGTGCTGTTCAAGTAACACAGCCACAAATTTCAAATGTAATCATCCTTGCCTTTTGAGGCAGAAAATCAAATATGTCAGTGTTCCATTTCATGACCCAACTCTCCCCTGCACATCTTATCATGCTTTTTCGTTCTTATTAGCCAACAGCCTGTTCTCTGTCTTTGCAGGCCGATTTTGTTAAGGTGGCTCACCCAGACCCTGCATTCCGGGATGCGGCGGAGAAGGCATGTTTGAAGATTGGCACAACTGTAGAGAAGTGTGTATTTTTTCTTGGGCAGCGTCACCATTGACGGGAACAGGCTCTCAACACTCATTTTATGTATCTTGTTTTGTCCGACAGGCTGAACACTAATGTTGAATTATGTAAGAGTCTGAAGGATCTGCTGGACAACAAAGATATTCTGGAGACTTTGGATCCAGAAACAAGGTGTTCCTGATTTCTTTTCAATCACATTTACTCCTTGTTAGTCTTTTCTGCTCTAGTGCAAGCAACTTTAGAGTCTTTGGGCCGCTGTTAACGAATTATGACTGAGCAAAGTATAAAGCCACAAGCAAGCAGTGTTGGGGATTTCAGGTCCAGAAACTACAAATCCAGACCAGGATTTTTTTTTCCAATCAGTTTAGCATAAAGAGTCGCAGTCACAGAGTACTCACCTGGTTGGTAAAAACAAAACCTTGGTCTGGATTTGTAGTTTCTGGACCTGAGATACACCCTTATTTTCACATTATTGGATATTGGCATTCACATAATTGTATAATTATATTGTTCTTCTTTGTAATATATTTAGCAGACCACTCATGTGCTTTACATTTAGTCATTTTTACATTTACACTGTTTTCTCGCATTAACTCAAAACCTTACTTTCAGGAAAGTTGCTGAGCTCTTCATGTTCGATTTTGAAATAAGCGGAATTCACTTGGATGAGAAAAAGGCGAGTTGAACAGAACTACTGATATCTACTTAGTTTTAGCTTGTTTTCGTTTTTCATATTTACTAATGGAAATTGCTGCAAACCGCTCCTGAGAGGATTGCTGATGTTTTAGCTTTGCTGGGTAGATTTTGCAAAGTCCTAATTTGGGTATTCGTATGATCACATATAATATATATTTTTTTTGTTGGTGTCGCAACGTATAGTAACTTTGCGTTTGCTATATCAATGTTCGCTCAGGTATCTATGAGACGTAACTAGAAATCAAATAAAGCCACCATCTTCCCATCTGTTTTCTATAATCTGTTGTTTCCTGCGTTCTGTAATAGGGCTGTAGTGATTACAGGAAATGGGGAGTTTGGCCACAGCCAGGACTAGAAGCACACACACACACACACACACACACACTTCATGCACTCCTATCGTTATGGGGACCCTGCATTCATTTTTATGGACATGATCCTAATCCTAATTATGGCAACCTTAACCCCAACCCAGCCCTAACCTGAATCATAAATAAACAAAATGTAAGACTTCTGGTTATTTTAATTTTCTGATCGCATTTTGATTTGTAAAATTTGAGGTTTATTTTGTGTGAACCTGAAAAATAACCCCACAAGCTAAAAAGTCACAGGTTTACAAACCCCCCACACACAGATACACACCAAAAGCAACTTAGAATGATCAATTCCTTAATTCCTCTTGGGTTTGAAATGTAGGTGGGAAACTCATGCAATCATGGGAAGAACACTGACCTGGAATCGGTCTCCCAAACATGGGAATACAGTGTAACAACCTCCCTGCCTCTTCATTTATGACATAGAAATTAAATCAGTGAGCAGATCTGTTTGACCACACTTGTCATTGGTATAACTGTTGTCATGACACCTCAGCATGTATGAATGGTGGCTGTGAGTGACTCTTGGTTCTCCTCTGTCCGCCCTATAGAGAAAAAAGGCCGTCAACCTGCATGTTAAGCTGCTGGACCTGAACCATGAATTTCTAATGGGCTCCCACCTCCCGAACAAGATAGAGAAGCAGGCCCTTCCGGAACACATCCGGAACCAGTTTTCATTCGATGGCAATTACATTCAGATCGGGGGCTTGCATGCCGAGTCGCCAGATGACCTGGTGCGTACGTGGTTCCGGCCAAACTGGTATAAATATAGTGATGACTGGTGTTTGTATAGTATAATGTAAATAATGTTTGCTCTTGCTTTTTTTGCACTGTGGCAGTTCCCACGTTAATTTAATCATTTGTTCTTCAATGAAAACTATCTTTAAAATGACGCACGTATTCGGAGATGTGTATCAGCTGCTGGAATTGTCAGAGTCATAGGTAGCGATGTAGTGAAAATGACTATTTTTCAGTTGTTTTTTTTTTGCCATTAGGTTCGGGAAGCTGCTTATAAGATATTCCTGTACCCCAACACCAAGCTGTTGCATTGTCTTGAGGAGCTGCTGGCTCTTAGGAATGAGCTCGCCCAGCTGGTGGGTTACGAGTCTTTTGCACACCGGGCGTTGAAAGGAACAATTGCAAAAACCCCAGGTGATAAAATGAGTCACGTCCCTCATTGCCATGTATTTAAATACTTGTTCTTGGTTGTTGATTCGTATGATGGGCGTCTCATGGAACTGGTGAAGGAACGTTGTAAACAAAATAATTATAAGCGGTACGGAAATACTGCTATGCTCGTCTTTACTGTCATGTGAGCTCTGAAATACTGCTTAAAATTAAATGACATACTGAAATACTTATTTTGCACAATTACTCCTCTTTTTTTTTTGTTCTCATTGATGAATTTCTGAATTCTTAATAGTGAAAACAAATCAGATTTTCCATGTTGACCAATATCCTTTTTTCTTTTCTTTTTTTTTTTTTTTTACAGAAACTGTGATGAAATTCCTCGAGCTGTTGACAGACAGGCTGTCTGATAGGTACTGGATTCAAGTTTATTTTCACAAATTCCCCAGCTATTTAGAGTGTCTGAGTGACCCCAGTCTTTTTTTGAAGTCTCCAAAGCCTACTGGCCCCCTGGCACCAATATGCCGGTTTATAAGGTTGTAGTATGCTAATCTGTCCACAAGATGGCATGTGAAACCCAAATACACTGATAAAAACGTGAAATTAAGTGTAACTCGAGGATGGTCATCGCCACAGTTGCAAAATACTAAATTTATTACCCCTTATTTTTATGTGAAGTATTAGGGATAATGTGGAAATTTGAGAAGTTTTATTTGTACTGTGCAGAACAGCAAAGGACTTTGAAATGATGAGAGATATGAAGATGAGGTTGAACCCGAGAAGCAGCGTAAGTATTGTAAATGTGCCTTATCTTCATGTGATTTAACATGCCCACAACATTTGGACCAGCAGACCATGATCCATTCCAGTTGCTGTTAATCACTGTCAGGCCCATTTTCCGTGCTTTTTACAGTCGTAGTTCTCTTTTCATTGACGCTATTTTCCAGCAGTATATCATAGTGTTATTTGAATATGGTTGGGAATAGTTTTCATTGTTTCCCAGTATTTGTGTCTGTGTAATTTGTGTGCTGTTACCTCTTGGAAAATAATTGTCAACCACTGTGAAGCCCTTTGTGGTAAATTAGAAGGATTTACTGTGCAAAACTAGATTTGGTTCAGTGGTAATGAAACGCATATTAGGCATTTGGGTTTCCCCGATATGTAAAGCCTTAGGTGGATAATTGCCATAATTGTGGTCCTTGTTTTGGTCCTGCCAGGAGCTGATGCCTTGGGACCACCCCTACCTTAGCGGCGTGTTGCGAGCTGAGAGGTTAGTACAACTTTTTTTTTTTTTCATGCAAGATGCTGCATAAAATGATTTCCCTTGTTTCCTGTTTGAAACTGCAGGCGAATGATTGGTGTTATTTTTTTGCAGTTAAACTGCATTGTATGGTTGTTTCTATTAGTAATGCTGAAAAGTGAAATTATAATGTAACTGTAAGATGTCGATCTGTTTCACTCTCTACACTCTTATGTGAGGCATAGAATTGATTGGAATAGAAACTCGCGATACAAAATAGATGTAACACACTTCCATGCAGTGAAATCTGCCACTTAGTTGAATGAGTTGAAAGTACAGATATAAAGCATACCAAAAGCAGTGTCTCTGAGCGTACATGCAAACTGGGCGTTACACGTGCCGGGGGGGGGGCAAAATGGGGAAGATGGTATACAGGCACGCAGCTCGTGGGGTTGGGTCCCAATCTACAGTCCTGCGAAAGAGCCATATTTATAAGGATGGCAAAGCCCGTTTAAAGCGGCTTCTTTTGAAATCAAGAAGCATCTCTCAGATATGGCTTCATCAATAGCATATAATTCAGTTGAATCTGTAATATATATAGTAATATAAAATATATAATTTAGGCTGCATGCAAAAGTATACAGATGCTTCAAAAAAAGTTCCACTATCTTCTGGCCAAAAGCACATGCATCCCGCAGTTTTACTAAGCAGCATTGTGGTTCTGAATTATAATGTTATTACTTGAAACGTCGTAACACGGTCTGCAGTGAAGTGTAGCCACATTAGGTGATTATCTGAAAATGCGTGCAGCGCAATTAGTGCTCGAGCTTTGGCCCCGCAGATGGATTAAATTAGCGGCGCTGCGGAAAACGTTCCGGCGAGCAGCGTGTCGAGTAGCTAGTGCTGCAGCAGACCGAAAGCAGGGGGGTTTTATTTATAATTATCGCCTGCTCTCGCGGGAAAAGCAAGCCATCTGCTGCAGTGCCGAACTAGCTGTTAGCAAGAATTAAAGGATTAACAATGCTTTATATCGGTTACTTTATTAAGGGAGTGTTGAATGATTTTTTTGTTTGCGCTTCCCAGGAGGTGGAGAGAAAACAAAGTGTATTGCCCGTCAGTTGTTCCAGTTGCAGTAATTTGTTCTGTTTTGCATTAACTCAATTTAAATGTGACTGTTTGATTATATTTCTTTAGAGTCACCTACAGTTGGTACCCCATGCATTTATTTTAAGTGCTACTATAGTGCAAAATATGAATTGGCCGTAATTGTAAGCTAAGCAGTATTTGGGAGTAATCCTGCCGCCACTGGAAGATAGTACAGGCTGCATTTTTATGCATTTGTGCTGTTACATTTCAAAACTCCCGTTTCAAGTGCAAACTTGAGAAATGTAATGGTACAAAATTAAGAGCTATGAGACTATCCTGTGACATTGATTTTTCTAAATTCTTTTGCACTTTAAAAAAAGTGTACCTTTTTTCCTGTTTTGCGTCGTGTTTGTCATGTAAATCCATCGGTAAGTGTGGAGGGTCCTTGCGTGGTGAGACTGGGGCCCCATTTTTAAATCTGTATCTCGACCCTAATTACTTATCTGAAACACATGCTGTCATGAAAAGCGTTCCACGCTGACGTAGATTGAAATGTCAGGACGGGTGTGCTTTTATTGTTTTGGCCTCTACGGGACTTATGGACAGTGTATTTTCTTGATTTGTAAAAGCTCCGGGGCGGGGGGGGGAGGGGGGTCTGATCGCCATGGCCATGCTGGGTCGCTGTGGTTTCTGTCACTGACGCGGTATCTCACAGCCGGACCCAGGCAGGCTGCAAAGGCACAGTTGGTCCCAGCTGGCGAAAACAATACGTGCTTAATCTCAAAAAAGACTGTTGCGTAGCATGTGAAGTATGTCCATAGTGGCAAGATATTTGACAAATTGTGGTCACTGAATGAGGGCCAAGCTGTTGTCAATGACAGGTGTTTTGTGTTTTGTGTTTTTTTTTCTTTTTATAACCTTTGGGATTGTATTGTATGTACAGCAAAAACAGATGATGGATAAATTTTATTTATCCATTTCATAAATTTCATCCGCCCCGGAAAAGTCTGTCTCTGCGACCTGTGATCTGTCTTGAAGGTTGGATGTCAGAGCATTAGTCTGCGTGTTTTGGATCTGCTGGGAGCAGGACGTAATGGGCATTTAAGGTTTGGCAGACAAACTGAGCGTGAGAGAAAGCGTACACTGAGAACAGAGCCCCACTGCGGGGGTCCGTGCAGACTGGTATTTGGCCCCTGGTGATTTCAGCGTGCAGCTGTGTTTCCGGGGAATTAAATGCATCGCGTTGAGATTCGTTCCGTCTCTGATGGAATGTCCAGGCCTTCTCTACTTTACTGGCGCGTTTTGCTTTAAACTTTAAGCATGAAACCAAAAGGCTCTCATGTTTTAAAGGTGGATTTTAGCATGGTGCCACATTGCATTGTGATTTTCTAAGTTGCAGTAACTTAGTCTGATAAGTGCTAGATATTATTCAGTTAAATTTTCAGGCTTATTTTACGCTTTGCTGATGAAATGCTACAGCCCCTGAAACACCAAGTCTTTACTTTTATTTTGGTCATTAGAGGAGCTTCACTCAAACCCTTGCGGATGGAAAAATCTCCTCCCCCCTTATATTTTCCAGGGTATCTGTGCTTATCCTAATTATTTCTGGAGAAAGGGACTAAAATTTAGAAAACCATTCCTAGGTTTGGCCACAGTAAGCAAATGTGCAGACTGGATTGTGGGTGCCGGATCTCTGCGCCAGAGGGAAGGAGGCTTTTCGTGGACGGAGATGACCACGCCAGCCGTATTTCTTATGACCGAGGAACACTTTGGCGCATGGCGCCCAGCAGAGAATGATAATCCGAGTCGAAAAATGTTCCATTCTGGGTGCGTTTTCAATAGGAGGATTCCGTCTGCTATTGGTTATTACTTCCAGAATGCACTTCTGTGTGTTGGGAGTATGTAAACGTCATCAAAGACGTTAAAAAGCCTTTGAACTTGAAAAGTGGATTTTTTTGTCAGACTTTTACTGATTATCTCTCAAGCTGGGTCTGATTCTGAACACCACTGACCAGGGTGTGTCTGTCTTCTGAAGTGCTAAATATGTTTTCCGAGAAACGTGTAAATGTGTTTTTCTAATGCTGTCGCACACCAAGGCTAAAAATGGCAGAATTTGGCTTAATTGTGGTGTTTTAAATGTTAAAGATGCAAGTGTAATCAGTACCCCCCCACCACAACGGTAAACAGATCAGTCTGGCTCGGGGGGGCATCTTAATCTCTTGAATTTGTTGGAGATGGGAGCACTGTGGGATGGCCATGGTTCTGGCAGCTGATCAAAGGTCTGAGCCCCCCCCCCCATTTTTTCCCAGAATCCTCCTCTCCGGCCAAGCGTCTTGAGACAGATGCGAGCCGCGTACTGACCTGGAGCGTCCTAAGGAGTACGCCTGTACTCAGTTAGGGTGTAAGGAGTGGTTTTGAATGTCACACTCATGAGTTTTACTGCAGTGCAGGAAAAAATAAAGGCAGCATAAGTTTATTAAATGCAGTTGTGTTTGTACAGTTTAAGGAACATGATCGTTAGTCCTATTATTATAGGACTTGTTGTAATGTGACCTCAAATGACCCCATAATATTACCCTTAGTGTTTAAGAAAAATCATCAATCAGATGGCAGTTTCTGCATAGAACATCAGCAGATGTGAAGGATAATCACTGGCTGTTTCCTTCCATTTGTTAATTGATTTCTTTAGAGGCAGTGTGTAGGGGGGTGTGGGTGC
>JAODJW010000036.1:10576850-10610150 GCA_026777045.1 Hyperopisus bebe | reverse complement strand
CTGGTCAAGAAAACATTGACTTTAGACGCTGGTAAGTTTAGTGAGTTTCATCATATTTAAATCAAGGTGTTGATGTTCTAGTTCAGCAAGAGCCAAAAACTGTGCCAGGAGAGGGTGCTGATATATATTTTTCCACAAGAGCAAACAACTGGAGGCTATGTCTGGGTAGATGGGCCCATCAGTATCCTTAGCGGTTCGTACACTTCACTCAGGTCACTTAAGGAGTGGAATGGGCTGGTCTCTCTGCTGCGGTCCAAGCTGCAGGCCTCGTCACAGCACAGGGAAGGGATCAAATGGACTGGACCTATAAGAGAAAGAAGATCACCTTTCCAAACTACTCTTCTACCACTGCAGATAGATTCTAGACGATCAGCGTGAGGCTGCTCCCTTTACTGCAAACTTCAAACAGCTCTGCCTCAAGGCTATTCAACTTAAAACGATGACCCAGGGTTAATCTGACATAGTTGAGACCAGGCTGCAGGAATGTGTGAAGAGATCAACCCAAGGGCACCCGTGGACTACCGTGGTAAGTGGAGGAGGGCCGGCAAACAAAGGGGTCTGATTGCAGGAGCAGCTTGGGGAGTCCCGGGCTAAGATGAGGTACAGCTAGAAGAAGGGAGGAGAACCTACCACAGGTCTGGCCGAGGCTTTGGTGGCACTGGCAGCAGGGTTTGTGGGGAGCCTCTTGCACCCGCCGCCGGTCGAAACACGACAGCTCCGCCTCGTTATAAGAGTCCACCTGGGATGATGACGATACTGCGAAGACGTGAACCGCCAGTTAAATCTGCTGTGCACTGCACCTTTAGACAATGAGTAATATCTTTCAGCTCATCTTGCATTTGTTTCTACAGGTCAAAGGGAGTGTATCCAACAGCGAGTGCTAAATATGTCACCCCTTTCACGGTCGGCTCAGCCGGGGTAGAACATACGATATGATCAAACTGTCATGATGGCGTAGAGAAAATTTATTGGCTAATGTTCGAGGTGCTCTGGCAGTGATTGGGGGGGGGAGTTACCGCTGGGCTTTTTCTCCAGCAGCTGCCGCTTGCAGTAGATGACACACAAGATGAGCAGGGCCAGCAGGACGGTAGCCAGGGCGCTGCAGATCACGGCCGCCAGAGCCATGTCCCTGGGACTGGTCACCGTGGAGGGGATGGGTACCAGGTTGACCCGACTGCTGCCTGAGAAAACAGGTCCGGCAAGATCAGAAACACTGAGGAGGATAACTGTTGTACCTTTGAAGCAGGATGACTGTAACCGATAGATCTAAATACACACATACATACATTTAAGTAAAATTAAAATTTCTTACACTACCTTTTGGCATCCTATGCTATTGTCTAAAACTAATAATTATAAATATCTAAAAATAAATTCTGACTCATTTATTTTTCTTAAGACTTTTTCCTAGGCCTTTTTAACACAAATCTTTTACAATGACGAGGTATAACGTTCACATGCACATCATTATATATATATTTTTTTTAAATAATTGCTGACTTTGATCATAAAAAACATGTGGATCACCGGTGCAGGTGTCTGCCTCCCGTCTGCTGACCTCAGGGTACCTCACGTCAAGCAGACAGAACTGGGCCCCCTTTTGGCAGAATATCTGAGACGGGGTGGATTGAGTTTGTCACTTTGGGGTGTTGCTGGGGGGGGCGCTGCCCTGACCCGCCTTCCCCGCCCTGTGCCGACGTTCCCCTTTCAATCTGGGCTCTAATAGCAAACACCTAGGTGCTGGAACGCAAGCTGGTGTAGATGGTGACTTAAGTTAAAAGGCTATACTTAAGCTTAGCTACGTATTTTACTAACTTGCCATCTGTGGTTTCTGTTTAAAATATTACATACTAAAAGCTAGTAATAATGGATGTTCCATTCAGATTTTTGCTGACATGGATTTTTATTTTCATTACCTCTTATTATCGGTCACATTTCATTGTGGAGTTCACCGGAATGAGGTGCGGACCAAATACATCAGCTACAATGGTGAATATTTATAATGTCTGTATCGATTGTTTCAAATTATGTTTAAGTGGTAAATAATCTCAACAAACACGCGCACATGCAAGTTTTATCACGATGGTATATGACGCTGGTCAACAAGACCTCACCTTCCATCAACAACACCGACATTATCAGTGCTAAAATAGCTCTGAGGTGAAGCCCCATATCAAGAATGTGGAGGCATTTAATTTTATCATTTGCAGCATAATGTCATTAATATGAAATCTAAAAAAAGCCCACAGTTGTCCCGTTCTGTGAAAAAAGGAACTTATATCCGTAGCAAACAAAATAAGTGGCTCTTTGTTTGAAAATTCATTTTCAATGACCCCCTTCAACTCCTGTTTGCTTTTCAGTGCATTAATCAAAAGCAAACCCCAATCTGGCCTTATCCAAACCAAGAGCTCTTTGTTATGCAGTGTAAACAATACTCTGGCTGTGACTGCACAGCTTTGATATTGGAGTCGATACGGGAAAGGGGCATTTCAGCATTTCATCTACCGAAAAATAAAAATGAAAAAGGTGGGCGTAAATTCTAATCAATTTCTTGAAAATGAGAATATATAATAGTTCTTAATTAGATATAAAAATATAAAAAATAGAAACATGAAGAAATATGAACTTTTTTTTTTTTTAAAGTAATTTTGATACCAAAAGGATGTCTATTACAGCTTCTTCAGTATTTGTACTAGTAACTCCATTCTAGAGTAGCTTGCTACATGTATAAATATAATTAACACTGGGCAGTGTTGCTAGATAATAAGTAATTTGTAATAGTGTCATATCGCATGGATTGGAAGTATTTTCTTCCGTTACAGTATTGCCGCACTGGGGATGTGTTCTATCTTTCACTTTAGCATATGCTACCAGTGTTTATGAACAAGTTTAGTTCCCCCCTTTAAAGTGTGTTGGTGTTTCCCTGTCCTGCACAGCGACCGCACTGACAGACGATGTGCTTTGATAAGTACCCCCCCTGCCTTATAATAAGGGTGTGAAAACCACAGGGTCATACAGAGTCCCCCCCCCTCCCCCCACACGCGCACACACACACACACACACACACACACACAGTTGTTTGTCTCTCTCTTTCTGCAAAGTATGCTGGTGCTCACAGCTTCACTCTTTTCTAGGCATGTCGTAGATGTAAATAAAGAAGACTTTGCAAAAACTATCTGCTTAAGTGCTATAGCAGGAGCTGGACCCGTACTGCGGTGCTGCTAACGTTATTGGCTGTGGGTGCTTCATGGCTAAGGGGGGGGGGGGTCTGTCGGGCTCTCCCACCTGCTGATCTTATCACAGCTCCACACTTGGTCAGTCAGTAAAGTAAAACCACCTCTTTATTAGAACAGATGCTGCCCGTGCCTATTTCAGAGCTACATTTGCCAGTACACATTTGCTGGTAGCTAAAGTTGGTCACTAGAAACCATCAGGTTTTCGCTGACTACTTACACGCTCTGGTCAGTTAGCTTTGAATAAACTTTATTGCAAGAATAACCAGTTATTTTCATAACATATCTGGCTCTCATCTGGGTGCTCTTAGCCTACGGCTAAGTTTAATTATATTTACACATCATTCTGTACCAAGAGCAAATGCTTCACAAAGCAGAGGTGGCTGAAACAGACTAAAATATTTTAATTGTGCTGCAAAATAATTACTCTTAAAAGCATAAAACTAAGTTTCCATTCTTGGTTGTCCGGTGGGTCATTTTGCCTAGTTTGTGGTGCTCCTGAATTGCATAGCGTCAGCTTGGTCTCAATCACATTCCTCACTCTCATGATTTTCTATGAGGCTGGAGTTCATTTCTTTTTTGGCATTTTCTTATTTGCAGGATCTGCGCCACCTTAAATAGACATAATGTATGTTCTCCCACATAGTCAGTAATTTATCATGTCAATGTCAATGTGTTAGAAACCTCTATACCATGCAATACAGAATTACACTTACTGAATCCTGAGTTAAGGTATTTTAGTGTATAGTTTTTTGAAATAATGCCTGAAACTTTTTCTGTAATAATTACTATACAAACAATGCATTTTCTGCACTATTGATGACATACTTTTTACGGTAATTCCCTCCGAACATGTTTTTACTGTATAGAGTATGGTAGACATATTGCATGTCATTTTAAAAACTGTATAGTAAAACACCTTTCAACTTGGGATATATCATAAGTATATAATCATAAAGTTATGGATTCTGGTTTTTAGTTTGTGGTGATTATTATTCAAATTGTGTTTTGTTAATGTTCAAATACTCTGACATTATTCTATCCAGTCTTGTCATCTGGCAGATGCATTGGGCTCTTTGACGATAATTGTCTTCGGTGCGCGTTAATCTTCAACTGCAAAGAACGAGTGATGTAACCGGACTAATCCCCAGGATGTAAAGGCATCCAATAAGGTGCGACCTGTCCCTTTAAAGCGTGTCCTGAGGACTGAAGTGGCCAGAGGCTTACGGCTCTTTTTGCATGGCCCTCCGTGTGCAGCTGGGTGGTAGCCTGAGGCCAGTGCGCGCCTATTAAAATGATCTGCCCTTTCAGTTTTCACTGCAAGAGAACGTCGTGGGAGGGGGTAGGACAGCTTTTTTTTTTGTTCTTTAACATTTTGGAATTGCTCCACAGGAATTCAATTGTTTGCCAATTTTACTCAAGGATACAATGGCTATACTGTTTCACAGGAATTTACCATTAAAATGCAAGACTGCTGTAATAAAAATATGGTATGGAGAAAAATTACATTTATTATTATTAATATTAATAATAATAATCATGATGAATAAACAATAATAATAATAATAATAATTATTATTATTATTATTATTATTCTATCAATATTCATTTATTTCTGCATTTCTCATTATGAGTTTTTGTATCTGAACCCCCACAAATGGTCTATTGCAAATGAAAGTAAAGCCCAAGAAGTTGAATCAAGACCAGATATTTTACAGATATCATTTTGGAGTCTAAATACTCTGAGCTGACAAAAAAAAACATGCAAAAAGTTATTTTTCACTTGAGCACAGCACATGAAGTGATCACCGGCTTCCTAGCTGCCTGATAAGTTCCAGCAGAATTCGGGATGTCTCCGGGTGTCTCGCAGGCTAGTGCTAGACCTGGCTCGATCATACACACTCATCGCGTGCCAAACCTGCAGGTAGGCGGCTGCCACTTCAGCTGCCACCAGGAAGTCCCACTCGGGTACCAAATGCATGACTCGACTAACCAATTCTCTCTGTTCGAGGCCCTTTGGGCTTCAGGTTGTACTAAACTTCAATGTCTGGAAACATAAATCTAACTGTAGCTGAGGCCTGTTATAATGGGGTATGCAACCATATAAGAATGCTGACTTGACGTTTCTGGATAAAATGCAAGGCAGAACTGAATTGCTTTATAGTTACTGAAAATGTTTCACAATAAGTGCCAATTAGCCCAGCTAGCAAAGTCTTAATGTTTACACTTCTGGCTAACAGGACCATCAGACTTTGCCTTTTGCTGAGCATTAAAGGCTCCAGCCAATCCCAAAGGCCCCGGAATAAAGTCAGAAGGCGGCAGCTCAGTCTGGAAGACTTACAGTGAGGTTCATATGGAGGTGGAGGGTCACCACATGGTATACATTCCATATCCTGAAATCCGCTTAACTTAGTCTTCCTGTAAAACCTGTAAAAAAAAAAGGAAAAAAAAAAAAGATAAAATATCAACATTAAGATCCGTATTCTGAAACTTACTTTTTAGGCTTTTTTTTGCATCAGATTTGCTAATTTATTATCACAAGAAACAACTACGCATTTCGTAGGCCTATACCTGTCATCCATTAATATTTGCCGTCTTTCGCTCTACAACCCCTCTTCTTTGTTAGTGCGCAATGTAAAACTACCCCACAAGCCTCCTAGCCTTGGCGTTAAGAGAGAATCCCTTTATCAGAGATGGTAGATCAAACATTTAATTTGATTTCTGAATTTCTGAGCAGATGCTTTTCGTCCTGCAATATTTTTTTTGGGGGGGGACAAATTTAATGCACTTGACACTATGAGATGATACCTGTTTACCTAGGATGGGGGAGCCGCTTACCCGGGCATGCAGTCACCGCATACGGCATTGCTGGTGCCGGAGCAGTTGCCCTTCTGGAAGCGGTTGACGAGGGCACAGTCCAGACAGGGCTTGCATTTTTGTGGCCCACGGTCCTCTTTGAAGCGGTTGGGCCTGCAGGCCACGCAATGGGCATCCTCCCCATAGCCGAAGCCACATTCCTGCAGGGATTAACGCGAGATATCCGACCGATGAAGAGGTGAGGGGAGCGTGGGGCTTTTTTGGGGAGGAGGGGGAGGGTGACCGTCTGGAGAAAGGATACGAAAGGGGGAACCAGTGGAGGAGGAAACTCAATAAAATGACAATCTCAGCGTGCAAAATTCTAGCGCACAAAAGGTCTGCCCCTTCCATTTCCCACTTGCAATAATCTCCCTTACTCCCGCCGTTCCTCTAGAGTCTTCCGCTATAGTCCGCGGCAAGCCGGCCATTTGAATGATAAAAGCACTCCCGGACACCTACTGTTGTATTATTACAAGTTTATTGCTGGCACCATTGTTCCATTTTTCTCCTCCTAAACAGACTGTGTGAATGCGCCGAGTCTTGGCCCAGGCCAACGTGCTGAAGGCGACGGTGGGGCTGCGGGAGCGCCAGAGATTTCGGGGGAAGGAGCCAAGACTTGCATATCTCCTCTCCTCCGCTCCGGAGAAGCCTGAACTTCACAAGCACCACACGCTATTCAGGCCGAGAGGGCACACAGGGAGACCGGCCCACAATGGAAGTTTCCGGTAACCAGCCCCCCCCACCACCACCGGGTCCCTCCCCCCTCTCTGTTAGCACTATCATCAGCTTCAATGAACCCCATCGTAGCAGAACCGTGCCTGATTATTAATCAGCATCTGTTTGTTTAAGCCTGTCCTGTGGTCGTTTGTCTTTTTAATCGCTGAAAACTGGTTCTCGCTGTTAACTGGTTCAGAGGATTTCGAAATTACAGAGATGAACCGGAAAACCCAAGGAGATGGTTTTAGGCGGCATGCGAGCGACTCGCAGACGCAGCAGAACTGCGAGGGGCGAATGTACGGTTCATATACTTTTGAAGCGGTTACAAAAGTAAGTCATTCAGTGTCTCAGGCGAGAAATCAGCCGCAGGCCGCAAGAGGCCTGCCGCCGATTTCAAAACAAGAAGATGACAGACCGCCTATGTTCAGAATCCGAAGCAGACAAGCTGCTCTGCAATACAGAACCATGTGTGACACAAAGGAGAGCTTTAGTCGGAGCGGTCGGGGGGGGGTGGGGGGGCGCCACCACAAGAGGGAGATCGGATGCCTGGATTTGCTGTGCAGCTCATGCAGAGGAAATCCACACTATCACCCCTGCCCATACCCCCCCCTGTACTCTCTGTACAGCAATGTTCCATCACATACAGCTCACACTGTGACCCGACTCGACCCATTTCAGAGGAATGCCATTGGCCATACAGCCATTTCACTCAAACAGAGAGCTGCACCGATTTACAAATTCATAAGTATATCTCATAAGAAACTGTTTTGACATTTAATATTGTATGCACATCATGAGCTATGGTGTATACCATTACTTTTACATCCGTCCATCTTCTGACTGCCTGTACTTGTTAGGAATCATGAGTCCAGGTGGGGGGGTGGGAGGAGGTCATCCGAGAGGACATAATGAAGACGGCTGAACAGGATGCCAGTGCATTACATGGCAACAACACACACGCACACGCATTACTTAGAGAGGCTAATTCGCCTGACTGCATGTCTCCAGACTGGGAGGAAACTGGAGTATACAGAAGAAACCCCCCAGCATAGGTAGAGCGTGCGTGAAGGTGTGGGGCAACAGTGCAGTGGTGTAGATTTGGGCATAAAAAGTATGGACTGTGTGTTTAGGGGGGACGGGGGGTTCGGGGCTGATTTGGTCCCTACCAATGTTGGAATTAAACGTCCAATTCTTACAACGGTGTCTCCTACACTTATGTTATAGTATCGAAGCCTTTTTGTCAAATACAGGAAATAAAGCTGAATGCCTCACCAAATATTTGTGATGTGATACAGAGTCTGCTTGCCTGGAAATTGACAATTAGGCAATTCAGATCACAGAGCATGGTAACTGCCCTGGCTGTACGATCAGTGGCTGGAAAGCTGGCCTAATCCACCACAATGCTCGCAGCCGGCTCATATTAAGGGACACATCTGGTTCTTGTAAGAGTTTGGGAAACACTTGTTTATTCCTCTCGCCCATAAAAGCACATCTCTGACTATGTGTCCTCACAGTACTCAGGAGGGTCTTTGCGTCGCGTTCGTCAAAACCGTGCAGTTTAGCAACATATTTGGGAGCAAGCCCCATAAAACGAATGTTTTTGAGGTGCAGCTGTTGGAAAAGGCTGTCGCTTGTGCAGTAAGCGAGTCTTTATCGTCTCATTCGAAAGACAACAATCGATTTGGAACCCATATTTCACATTCCAGTAGTTCCACTGTGCCTTGGAGCTCAGAAGAGCTTTCAGCTCCAGTGCAGATGGGCCTAGATAAAGAACGTCCTTTTCAACTCCGCTTCGGTCTAGGGAATGTGGAAACCACTGTTTTGTTGTGTGGGGAATTTTTTTTTTTTTGTCTTCCAGATATGCTGCCAAGCGTTTAAAACAAGGATAAGGTTTTCTTTTTTTTCCCTCAAAATGAACCGGCTGGGATTCTCATCGTTGTGAAACACAGCACATGTGATCTATAATCTGCTAATTGCAGTCATGTGGGATGTACGAGCATGTGACTGCTCTGGTCCCCAAAACGTCAGCAACCTTTGGCCTTAAAGCTGATCCCCCGCCAGAAAGTAGTCAGAATGGGCCTAATATCGAATACCAGCTATAAAACAGGAAACCTAAGGAGTTTACAAAGAAACACGCCATCCACACCTGACAACCAGGGTCTCCTGAACTGATATCACTGACGGCCCTTTTAACAGTCCAACACGCCACATACCAAGCAGAAATAAGGGTGTCAAAGGCTGCGTGTGTCAGTAACACGGAGGGTAACTTCAAAAGGATCACTTTACCGCATCCCCTTTCACAGGCCGGCTGTACATCTGTGCCAGGAATGTGGGCTACATAGAACAAGGTTGAGAAAACTGACAAAAAAAAAATGAAAGTTGGGGGGGGGGGGGGGCGCATTAATTTATGGCACCACAGAGACGAGACCTCTGAGGGTGAGGAATCCATCGACCTTTGCCAGCTTTCCCCGGGAGAGACTGAGCTACCAGCCAGGCCCAACCTAAAAAGGGCGTGTGGGAGGGGCTTGGCCGGCAGGCGGGGCCCCCGCCAAGGCAGGGCAGGGCTGCAGCTGTTGTTGTCCGTACTCCATATAAGGCAGGCCAAGAAGCCATGCTGGGAAAAGAGCAGGGCGGACCAGAGCCGGGAGGAATATCATAAGACACCATAATAAAGGATAGGAAATCGAGAGGCCGGGCACTTTAGGTCACAGGACATTCTGCCCTTGGGTGAAAGAGACCTCAAACCAAAGAGAAGGGGCAGGCTTGGCTACTACTGTACAACACCCTCTGTGCAGCCTCCTCTCTCAGCCTCTCAGCGAACAGCCGGTTACTATGGAGGTTCCAGTGACTTCAACGTGCTTAAGGTCTGCTATTCTACAGTGTTCACACTTTTCACAAAAATCCAGGCATCCAGGACTTGCGTGAAGCAGACAGGTAAAAATAGGACTTCAAGGGAGCCAGTGAACCTCGGGAAGGAACAGAAACGTGTGTCGCACACTTAGTGCTGAGAGCAGGATGACTTTTCACTGCCCGACGGAGTCTTTCAGCCGAGAACAGGGCAGCTTAACCAAGCGAATTGGTGGTGAAGTTAGCACATGCAAGTCTTCATTTCCCCCATCTATCTTCAAATCAACTTTTAGCGAGAAGGCCAAGTAAAACATAGGACAAGCGCAGTAGAGGAGTGTGCTGAGGAAAGCTGAAGCGTGTTCAGACGCAGAGATATATTTTGGAGATTAAGTAGGAATCAGAAGAGTCCCTAGGGGCGACGAGTCATCTGATCCAGTAAAGCATGGGGCCAGAAAACAATGCAAGTTTGTTAACACGCTGCGCCATCTCGCATTCCCTGCGACTCAGAGGCCACTGCATGGCCCGTGCTGGGAAAACTGTATCCCCTCAGACTTTTGTCTTCTGCCTTCTCCCAACTCGTGGCTGGCTTTGTGCAAGCACTTTGGCGTGGAATTAGGATGGAGAGCTTTAAAAGCGAGGACAAAATCATAGTTGCGGCACGTACACAAACACAGAAGGGTCTCAGAGACGCGAGTGACACACAGATTTACACGTGGCGAGGAAAGGAATTTCTGCACTGTTTAATTCAGGATTCAGATTCTCCATAGTGGCAAAGATGCAATCGCAATCTGAAGATCTACACAATGTTTTTTTTGTTGAACCACCATCTGTACAAAGGCTGCTCCACGTTCTTATTTAGAAAGTGCTGTGTGAAGTGAGGCTGCCATTCATCATGTGTGAATGTAATCAGGCCGCACCCACGTTTCTGTGTCCGTTTTGGGCCACGCTTTGGCCAGACAAAGACAGCCAAAGTGCCCTGAGGTTTAGTTCTTAACTGATCTAGCTATTTATCATGCTTTTTTTTTTATATGACACTATGTTCATCTTTATCATCATCTTCACTCTTCTGTGTGTAAGGAAATGAAAAGGAAGGAGCGCAGCTCTCCCTCCTGCCTGGTAGCTCTGTGACTCTGTTTGCTCCCCCTCTTCCACTCGCATAAATGAGCTAAACAATTATTAACCGGCACCATGGGGGTCCCTGCTCGCCACCCTCCTGGCCAATAGGAACCGGCAGAGGAGCAACAGCTGTGATGAGGTATACAAATCGCTGTTGTGGGTATGCATAAATATATATGTGGGGACAAAAAAAACACACAATCCAGTCTTAAAGGCATGTGAATTACGAGACTGTGGTTCTAGTAAGTAATCATACTAGCCTAAATCTCTGTGTGTGATTCAGTTATCCGATATTCACACAACGTCTTTTCTTTTCTTGGGAATGATAATAGTTATTAGGTTTAAATTACATATTTATGTGCTCAGCTGTAATACATTTGCACTGTATATATTGTTTCAGGCAAGTTTAAAATAAAGTCATATCCCTTTAATGCAGTTAGTGACTTTCCTAAAAGGTGAATATGAAGGACAATAGCTTATAAAAAGACCTAAGAAAAAAAATGATATTCTCTCCAGTATAAGGTCAGAAGGTAGGGTGTGACTGATGTCAGATCAGATTTCAACAGAAGCCAATAATGGTTTGGCCATTTTCACCATGAAAGAAAGTATTAAATACAAGACTTGGATAGGAACCAATATGCTTTACTGAAGCCTTCCATTCATACAGTACACTCCTTCAAAGCTGACCCGAGCATAAAAGCCATACAGTTTGCAGTATTTGGCTGACAGTTTGGCTTTAAGAGTGACCACATCCACATTGAGTTACATTAGCGTGCTCATCCACCTGTTACCATTGTCTATTAGGATGGAGGTTCTCAATGCAGAACAAAAACCACAGGAACAGCAAATAAACAATAGAAGATCGTGCACCGGCTATCGTCTGACTTGCCACACCAACCATGACGTGACCTATTGTTCCTACTGCAAGTCCAGGCCAATAACCTGTTTGGCGCTCGGGAAAATGAAAAGATCCACTGCACAGCATGTCTTCAGAATAAGGTGCCATTCACAAATCAAAAAGGCCCAGCAATGGCAGGCTCCAGTGACCAACGACAGCACACGTTACCATTAGCTTAGCATTACAACCACACACTACCCAGTGGGTAACTGAATTACTTGACTGCGCTGCACAACAATACAGCTTACACACCTTCGAAAGCTCCTGGCCGGCATCACACTGCCTGCAGGCTATGCACCTCCCAGACTGGTCCTTGTACTCCTGTTCCCTGCATTCTCGTAGTTCCTCAGCTGTTGCCAGACCCTAGAACAGATAGACATCTCAGACCTTATACTCATATTTAAGTCTTACCCCCACCACACACACATTTCATGATGAACTTGTTAACCTTGTCTTGATACATACCGAAATTATCATGAAAGTACATAGAAAGCAAGTTATCAAATCAGGCCACAATGTCATCTTTGCGTTTCAGAGCCCTGGAGTTCCAGACAGCTTTGAGGGGCAATGTAAATCAGGGTCAGCGTATCGCTTACGATTGTTCTGTGATGGCGTTCTTCATCATGAAGAGCACCAGAAACCCTATTCACAGAGGGACAATGTCCTCAGTACTCGAAGGGTCCAACTCGCCGTGAAGGTCTGAGATGATGCCGACGGACATTAATGCGCAGCACCTTCTGAAGGCTTACTCACCAGGAGCGAGCAGACCATCAGCAGCTCCAGCAGAGACACGCCACCATGCTGGAATCTCCTGGCCATTTGTGGATCTGCACTGGGGGGGTGGGTCTAGCTTATCCACTCTGTTAAGGAAAGGAGACTGTTAAACAGAGAATTCATAATCTATGCCTACATGCAATGGGATAGGAAAGAGTTTGATATTGGGGGGGTTGCACAAGTTAAATATAAGCCCATATTCCCTACTTGGGGGAGATTATGATAAACAAATACTTCAAATACTTTATTAAAAACACATTACATGATTACTTTGCCTTTGATGTTTATGGATGTTTATTGATGGATGAATTATATATGGCTATTGTGCATCCTGTATTGTTTAGAACAAAACAATCTTTTTTAGCTTTGAGGTTGTTGTTTGATTGATTTCCTTAGGTGTATAGAATATTGATTTACCAACGATTCACCAAAAACAAGATTTTGCAGACTACTAGTCTACTTGATTATGAATTGGATTATGAGGTCAAATGATTTCCTAAAGCAACATGGATCCTCACTTTTAAATATGTGTGACTGACAGATACATCTGCCAAGGACATCCAAGACATCCAACATACACTGGACCACAAAACACAACTGTTGCTTCCAGCTGACAGAGAACATGGATCATTTTTAGTAGGTTGTTTATAATATGAGGACATGGACAATATATTGTCACATTCTTTTGTATTCATCTTTTTGAAACATAGCCCAGCCAAATAATAGCCCACTAGGTTAAGTAAGGGGTTTTGATTCACGCTTATTGTTAAAACACTAGGTTAGCCTTCACTTTACAACTTTGAACTACAAATGATTTTATATATTAGTGACCAGTAGGAACTTTAACGTTTTAAATTTAGCATGTTCTTTAAACTTTTTATTCTTAGATCATAAATGATTTAGATTCATAAATGTCAAATAAGGGGCACAATTCAATAAACCAAGAGGCTGAAATATTTCTGCTCGTCTTACACACAGTGGTTTTACTCCCTATTTCCAAAATGGTTGACTTCATCACAACAAAAAAATAAAATAAACTATGATTATGAGAACAGGCACCTACTTAAATCATCAACTGCGCGCAGTTCGTATCTTAAACCAACGTTTTCCAGATAGTGCTGCTCAGTCCGGTTTGAAGGTACCGGCGAATACAAGACTTAATATGATATGATTTCGCTGCTTAAAGTTTTCTGTATTAAAGGCGAACATTAACCTCAATTCATTTGGCTACAAAAACAGGGATTTACTTGGAATTTTAATGCGCAACTGTTTACTGCTTAATCTCCGTTCCAGTCTGACTATAAAATATTTGAAATCGGACTCCTCTCAGATAACCAAGACACACAAATTGTTTTGCGCATATATATTCACATATATACCGGTTTCACGTATTTATGTCTAAAGATTGTTGTATTTTAAAGCTAATATGCATTGGATATATACACTCAGTCATAAGCGGAGTATACATTACGCATCTATAATACATCTTCAAATTATCCAGCAAAACTTAACAATACAATTACATGTCTGTTAGAAGTAATTTGTGTTAGTAGCTAGCTACTTCTGTATAAAAATGTTTCTGCTGTGAAGTCAACAGAGCGTAAGCATGAAACAGGAGAGAATGTAAATCACATAGAAAAAAAAAAGGAAAACTTATTTCTTCTTACCAGAAAATGAGATTGATTTAGTTCAAGAAGTTCGACTTGTTTACTGTATGTCGGGAAAATCGACGTTTCTCTCCACTAACTTCTGCACGAGGTTCAAAAGCATTGCTCTTGTTCTGCTAGGCTCGCCTGTGCGACTCAGACAAACCAGCAGATCGAGGACAAAATCTGCACGTAGATCAAAGGCAGGGGATGGTCGCGATCAAAGCCGTGTAATCTGATCTGTGATCGGCGTGCACATCAAAGCTTAACCAGCAGTGGTCAGACACCAGCACTTTAAAACACGTCCATTCGGTCACAAAGTATTATCGGTGATGCATAAACCATTTGAAATAATTAGGAAATAGAAAAGAAAAAAAACTCGGAACAGAAAGCGGGAAGATAACCTTTATTCTCTTTTAAAATCACAAACCCTCCCGCTTCCAGTGTCACCACCCCCCGTGCGATCCCTTCTGTTTGTTAGGTTTATCATTGGGCTCGGCGTTTAATGCTAGACCGTGGTTTGAAGCCTTGCCCAGTCTCAGCGTTCCCCTTTCATCTCAATGAGCTGCAGATGACTTGACGTCACCCTTTCGTTCTCTGATTGGCTGGCCCGGTTTGACCGGAGCCTCCAGCGGTACTTGCGCCAGTAAGTTAACAAGCTCCAAGGTAAGCAGAGCTCCAGCGCCTTGGTGGTCGGTTTCGATAAGCGTGCCACCTTTGCCGCTAAACGACAAAACCCGTTTTTGCATGGAGTAAGAGAAGGAATACTATACCAGGCTATAGACTAAATCCAGATCAATCAGAGGGACTGAGAGTGAGTTTTTTTGCTTCTCTGTAAATGCAGCGAAAGCCATTTGGGGGATTTATAATCACTAAGCAAATTTTTTTTCACTCACCAGTAAAGGGATGAAGAGAGACGGACAGAGGATTAGTGGGGCCAGACTCCAGATGTAACGCACAGCTGGAATCATTGAGGACAGCTGGACTTATTTTTCAACATTTTATACCAGGCTTAAAGGATCAGGCTTTTTCACTGAAATACTGTATTTATAAAACAAACACACTTAAGTAATAATGTCATCGCTTCTACAAGACCTGTTGCATGGCTGTTAAGTAATACCTTATATCAATCCACCCATTTTCTGAAAACACTTATCCTATTCCGGGTCACGGGGGGTCTGGAGCCTATTCCAGAGGCTACGGGCACGAGGCTGGGAACAACCCAGGATGGGGAGCTGCCCCATCATAGGGCTCACTCACGCATGTACACCTATGGACAATTTGGCAACTCCAATTAGCCAGGAAACCAGAGTACCCAGAGGAAACGCCATGATAACACATGGAGAACATGCAAACTCCACACACATGGAACCCTGGTGGAGACTCAAACCCAGGTCCCAGAGGTGTTATGCAACATTGCTAACTGCTGCATGCTGCCCAATGCCTTATGGCCCATATCCTATACACATAAGAAAGGAACAATGTGTTTCCAGTGCAGTGTTTCCCAATCCAGTCCTTGGGGAGCCACAGCCGGTCCACATTTTTGCTCCCTCCCAGCTCCATGTAGGGCAAAAATGTGGACTGTCTGTGGGTCCAGATTGGGAAACACTGTTCTAGTGCATCACAGCTAGTGATGATTCTTCTATGGTAAGTTGAATATTGGTTCTAACTTAGTGAACAATTTGCACTAGCAAAGTAGCCTGTCTACAAATTAAAGTCATTCATTATTCCAGAAAAGTGAAAAGACACCATGGAAAGAGCAAGCTGGGGAGCCTCTGGAGATACCACACCCCATGAAAGTGCATCATTTTGGGCCTCAAACCCAGACCAATCCAAGTGTGTTCTGAATTTCTTAGGGCCCCTGTCACTCAGGGCCCCTCTCATCATCCTAACTTTCCCTTCCTTTACAACACTAAGTGCCTGTGAGATGTAAAAAAAAAATATTTAAAAAAGCAACTAATGGAATCGGTTTGTATTGATGATTTCTGAAGCAGGATAGCATGGTGATTAATACTGTTGCTTTGGGTTCCCTGCGTGTGGAGTTTTCATGTTCTCCCTGTGTTCTCATTGGGTTTCCATGTTCTCCCTGTGTTCTCATGGGGTTTCCATGTTCTCCCTGTGTTCTCATTGGGTTTCCATGTTCTCCCTGTGTTCTCATGGGGTTTCCATGTTCTCCCTGTGTTCTCATTGGGTTTCCATGTTCTCCCTGTATTCTCATGGGGTTTCTTCTGGGTACTCTGGTTTCCCCTTTCAGTCTAAAAAGATGCCGAGGCTAACTGGAGTTACCACATCGTGTGTGTGCGCATGCACCTGGTGATGGGTTGGTGCCCCATCCTGGGTTGCTGCTTGCATTGTACCTGTAGCCTGGGGTAGGTTCCAGACCCCCTGTGACTCTGAACAGGATAAGCGATTTCAGGAAAAGGATGGACGGATTTCTGAAGTTTCCGCAGTTACAAAAAAAAGGTATGTGAAATGTTATCTATGATTTAGAAATACTGGACAATATCTAAGTATTCATTCAGAAGGAGTCCATCCATCCATCCATCCAGAAGGAGTCACTGATTACAAACATGCAGCATGAAAGGAAACATGTGACTCTGGAATGTTTGTTATATTAAAAGAATATGACTGGTGTCACCCAATAAGGGGCTTCCACTATTTATATTAGTAAGAAACAAGAGAATTTGGTTTGAAGCACAGTACTTGGCAAGGGCTGCAAGCAATATGACAACTAGCATAAATTCAGTTATCTGGAAGAAGGGGCCACTACAGTCAACTAAAGGGAAAGCATCTAGTCAGAACATCCTACATGGGAGTGAGATTATTTATATACTGAATTGCATGCATGATTGAGATACGTGTGAAATTTTGCATTAAATAACCTCAAGAATATTACATATTCTACCCAAGGCTGGACTGGGATTAAAAGTTGGTCCTAGAATCTGGGGGTGCAGGAACCAAAGGGATGGGAGGGTGTCATGTACCCCTCATTGTTAAATTTGGACTTATTCATCCCCTCAATAAACAGACCTTTTTATTATAATTACTAAATTTAGTCATTTTGATCTTCCACACCATTGTTTGCCCCACCCCCCACCAAAGTAAATTTTGCCCAAACCTATCTGCCATAATATAGCCTAACTATACATTGCATATTTTGCATTTCCTGTTTATAGGTCGAAAGCTAAATGTTTGGATCAAATCAGTGAACGTCTTGTAATGATTATTATTTGTTGGGAATGGCCGCCATCTAGTGCATTAATGGTTTTCGCTAATCATGTCAGGTCCCAGTGACCTTTTTATCCGACCATTTATAATTTATATGTGTCATTCACTAAGTTCAGCCCCAAAGTCTCGAACCCAAAAATAGAGGCTAAGGCACTCGAGTTGCCCTAAAATCTCAGATAATTATATTAATTTAGACGCGAACATAAATAACCAGTCAAAGTTATTGTCTCATGATCATCATGGAGAACCTTTTTTCAAAAGACGCCATGATTCATATTTACATAGCGCCAATAAGTGTTGTATTCATTGGAGTAATATTTATATATAAAGTCCTAAATTATTTGCAAAACCTTAATCACATTTACATCACCAGAGTTTGTAAACGATCGTCATCATGTGGGTTTTGCTTCCGTAAATATTTTGTGCCGTACTTCTGCGCCATCTAGTGGAAAACCGTCATTACAACACCCCCTTTTAAATCACGTGCTTATTGAAGAAGGTTCAAATATCCATCCATCCGTCCATCCCGTAATAGAAGTTCGGTTATGATGCCTATCTTCTCACTAGCTTAAAAAATAACTTCGCAGTAGCAATATTGCTGGATTAGACACTGGTGAGCGCGGACACAAAAAGCTATCTTCCACAATTAAACAATTGCTTGTATAATATAATATACATTACACTTATACTGTTTTTAATTCACAGCTAATTGTATATGTAACATATTAATACATTAATACAATTAATACACAATACATGATTAAACTGTTGATGAAAATCGAGGAATTACGACATATGACAGTTATAATTGACCATTGTGCTTTGTTTTATGGCAAGTTTGCAAATGCTGTCCTAGGAGGCCAAATGCTGGATAATATTGCAGTGTGTCTCTCACTCCAAACAGGGAATTATCTCTCCCTAGCTTTACACACATTTTATGAGTATGTCGTTTTCAGTAGCAGCTCTGTGCTATTTTCCCTTTGCAATTAGCTGCAGCCCACATTCGGCCTGCGGTCGCCCGCCTCTCTCTACTGCCAGCCCTAGATATCCCGTTATACATAGATTGATTATATTTATCCAGCCGCGCTAAGTAGCGTGAGAGGTTGGTCGCACACTGTGTCATATGGTTGTCATGACCTGATTCACTCACTTTACTGTATTATGTAAATAAATCACTTTATAACGACAAGAAATATACTATGTCAAAAGTTTAGCATTTCATTGTTGATGATCCGTAAAAAAATTACAAAAGCACGGCGGTGGACGAAACGCCACGATACAGGTTGTTCTTACCTTGAATAATTTCACATTGAAACTTATTCCAGTTTTAGTTGCGTGTGTGTGTGTGTGTGTGTGTGCGTGCGCACGCACTTATAGTTCAGCTTCTCATAGGCATGTATTAAATTATATTGAGTATTTAACGAAATTTTCATACTCCCATTAAAATCGACACAGGTAAAAAAATATGAGATTAAATACAAAATAGATGATTTACCAGTCTATTTACTATTCTTTTATAAGGCGTTTTCTTGAATCCAGTTGAATCCAGAGTTTTTTTTAAACATTCCTTTAAATAAATTTTCTTCAAATAAGTAATCATATTATGCTGATTTGATAATTAAGGGATCTCTGCAGTATCGGACTTGTTCGAAGACGATAAGGTGAACTAATATACCATTGAGTCATACATGATCATTCCTCTGAGCACCTGATACTGATGCCAGTGTGGCCTTTATCCATGTAACACACCCAGTGTACCCCTGGGATGAAAAGGATCTTGGAGGAAAAAAGACCGAAAAACGCACGAAATTAATGACACGCGGTCGGACACAGACTTGTTCGATCCGATGTAGGTACACTGATGGTGTATTGCGGCAATGAAAGTATGTTACGTTTTTTTGATATGTGAAGACAACGGCTGAGGATGAATTTATTTTTGCTGTCGTTCTGGATTCAGTAAAATTTGTTTCGTTTCTGTAAAACGGCACATTTTCACCACTTGCCCACCTGTCTTCTAGTCACAAATAAAGAAATGAAGCAAACATTGCAGAGTCATTTTGCGACGGTGGATGACGTCATCGTCTTGCATTGTATTACTCTGGCGGTGGCATATAGCTATTACATTGCACCAAAGGTGGCAGCGTTTATGTTGTATAAAAGAGTGGAAAAATAAAATCATAAGCGTGTACTCACAGTAAACTCAAGCATAGGGGTTATTTACCGAAATAAACTAACTTAAGACGTTTTCCTGTTTACCTCGTGCTTCTATAAAATACAATAAAAAAGAATAGCAGGCCTGTTCTTATTGCAGTGGATCAGTGTTGCGCACGAGGACGTTAAAATGGGCAAGGAGAAATATGTGTAGTTTTGGTTAAGATGAAAAAAAAAATGGAGTGAATACCGAGAATGGAACACGTAGTCTATTATTAAAGTGCACAGCAGTTTAAGGTTTATTTATACTTGAGGTCGAATCCATTCTTATTGAATGAATATAATTTAAATTTGTTGTTTTTGGCAAATAAATTCATGGCTAACGACTAAACAAGATGCACTTATTTTTGAACGGTGTTTTAAAATATGACTTATTACTGCTCTCTCATCCGCCTCTGGTGGTTACTGTCCTATGACGACTACATCTACCAGAATTCAAAGCAGCAGGAGAAATAGCCGCAGCTATCACATGTGCTGGTACATTATTAGTAACAGCCTCTTTGAGGGATTTACCATGTAGGAAGTGATCCTGTGTACCTCTCACCACTTTCCTATTCGCTGTGTTACCGGGCTGCGGGGGACCTGCCTCGCATTTGGAAAAAGCGGTATCCTGATAAAGGAGACAATGAAGGAAATGTCTGGGACCTACGGAAGACTTGAATAACTGAACAAGGGGGATAGGGAGGCGAGATCCATGACTGCAGTGATTCAGTTTGGGGTAGACATAAGAGAAATAATGAGGTTAAATAAGATCCGTTAGACGGACACCAACATGGGATGATATTAAGCCACAGGATAAACGGCGAAAAGTGTCCTGAAGAAACTAACGGTCCGCAGGGTGCAATAGACTGATACATACATATATATATTTACGGGTGGAGTTGAATGATACGATCTATGCAGAAGAAAAAAGCCGAATGAATGTAAACCCGGATTGCATAGCGGGGAGAAAGATCGAAGATCATGGCAGGCGATCAGAAACCAAGGTGAGTTAAAGCTGGGAGTAATATTATGAGTATGAAGAGTAAAGAGTGGCGGATGATAGGGGATGCATGAAATGGCAGTGTGATGAAAACTTTCCTTTTGAACGGTCATGCCTAGATTCTGTCATGCTGAACTGCGATGTAAGTGGTGCAAAATACGCGTGGAAGACCTGCTGCAGTGTTGTTTTATTGCTGGTACTGCGCCGTGCTCTTCTGCAGTATTTTTTGTGTGGATCCTTCAAGTAAGCATCTTTAGCGGTGTAAACAAGCGTAATTTTTCAGTTTATTGTAAGTGACTTCTACAGTATATGTACATTCAATATCTTTTGAGATTCACGATACGCAGATCGGCGATAGCTCGGCTAAATGAATACCTTTCTCCTATCAATGTGTTGCATATATATATATGTATATTTTTCAAATGATACCTGACATCCTTTTGATCGCCCCACCCATCCTCAAGACAAATAGTATCCGGACGTTGCAGCTGGTGTCATTGAACAGAGATTACTTTGCCGATGAATGTTTAATACTGTCATGTCGTTTATGACCGGCGTTTGCAGATTATAGCCCATTAGACGCCGTACTGCAATTATAAAAGTAAAATAATGATAGAACAGGTTTGATGAGATTTACATCACATGATGGGCACGATGTGTGTGGTTGTGCGTTGCTCTTGCTAAAGGGAGGTTCCTGATAATTAAAATTTCACTCAGTTGATGAGCCCTTGAATTAGTGGAATAAGGCAATAAGGTACATTAATCTGCAAATTGTTCGATTTTGAAAGTAGGAAGAAGTTACCCCAGTGCACAGTCTTGTGACAGACTGATGTAACACTAACTGGGACACTAATCAATCAGAATTGACCTGCCTTTGCTTCTCATGTTTCCCTGCGATCAATGCCTGCTATGAGGCATCCTGAGCCTTAACATCCCTGCTGTAAACGCATCGTTCTCCTTAGCAGACCAGGCCTGCTAGTGACTAGAAATTTGTATGTTATCCATGAAAAATTGAATTGTTGTTAAACTCCTGCTATCTGCGTGTGGAACCCTGTCTTAAGGAGAAAGTGTCGTGTAGAATCTAGGACTGGGACCCCATAGATGAACATGCTCAAGGCTGGCAACTTCGGTCAGCTGGCTGGCATGAAATTTTCAATTCGGGACAAGTCTGCACACGCATTTACATGTATGTAACGGTTTTATTACATTGTATATGACAATGTGCTTTTTACAATGTGAGTGTCACGGCCGATGCGTTAGCGCTGGCAACCCTGCATGTTAACTTCAGGCCTTTGGGTTACCTTTCCATTAGCCATAGGATTAATCCAGGATTGTAAGGTTAGCAAGTATATGATTAATTGCATCATTAGTAGTTATGAGTTGAGGGAGAGCAAATTTGAGGCTTTAGGCTTCGATAGGCCGAACTCCCCTACTGGACAAAGGTGTGGGGCAATTCTGGTATTTAATCCAATAAATATCAGTATAAGAAGTGCTACTGTGTGTCACCTAAAGTAATAAATGTTTACAGATCTTTTTAGCAATAAGAAAAAACCCGTCTCACGTTTAAATTTGATTGGCAGAAAAACAGAAAGGAAAATTTTTATGAACAAAAAATTTCTCTTAAAACTAGAAAAAGTAAGTTAAGATTTTCCAAGTGTATTTGGGCAGAATATTGTGTGATTTACAACTGATTCTCAGAATATAGATACCGTTCAAAATCTTACAGCCTGGTTTCCTACAGATATGTGGCTCAGTCTTCAAAGTGGAACACAATGTTTGTCCGGCTGTTTGTCAGACCTTTAAGCGTGTTTATTTCAAACAGAAGCCAGATATTCTGACATTGGTGGAAAAGTATGTCTCCTGGTTCAAAATGAAATTCTGCCTTTAGCGTCATCATTTTTAAATACATCATGACGTAAGTTAGAGACAATTCAGTCCGTGACCTGTGTTATTTCCCATTAAAGAGTTCTCTGAAAGGACAGCCTGAAGAATAAATTTAAACATACTGAAAGATAAACAGTAATGACTTGCATGCTTCAGCGTATATTCACCGTGAACCCTACAAGATCTTCAGTGCATTACTGGGGACTACATTGGTTGAATTAAGCTTGTTTTGTTTGTTTTTCAGGTTGCCGCGGGTGACTGTCCTTCACGAGTACATTGGACACAGAGTTTTTCTGGTTTCTCCCGGTACGACTGTCAGAGACGTCAAACAGCTCATTTATGAGGAGGCTGATTTACCTGTTGCAGAGCAGCAGCTCTTCCATCGCGGGAAAGCGGTAATGACTCGTCAGTTAGCTTGCCTATTACCGTAGAACAGAAACCCAGCACATTTTAGGCTAAGCTGTTAATTACGCTGATGATGATTTCGAAGCCCCGCCCCACATACACAAAAAATTCAAAATGGCGAAGTCTGCAGACTTTTTGATCTCTTTTGTCCTCCTTCTGTGTATTGTACGTTGGTCAGATGGTCATGTAATGAGTACTTTTAGGGATTTGATCTCGTCACCTGTGTGTCATCGCAGTGATTCAAAGTTCCTCCAGTCCAGGAAAGCTATGAATACTGTATGGGGTTCATAGCATGTCAGATAAATTATCCTGTGTTCACTGCTTTGTTTTTAGTACAGTGATTTTGTAAAAAGACCGTGTCTCATGTTTTTCCTAATTTATCTTGCATAAATAGATTACATGACAGGAAGTGGAGCGTGAATTGACCTACTGCACCAGACAAAACGTAGCATAATGTGATCTGATACGGTCACTCTGTCAGCACTGTATGTCAGAGTTTTGGGCCTCGCTGTGTTTACTGCACGGAGGGCTGCGATGACTCATCACCGCCGAGATGTTTCTGGTGTTCGTGTCATCGCAGCTGCTGGTGGTCAGTGATGGTTGACATGCGTGCCTGCTTCTCGTATCTGCGTCTTGTATGCCTTCATATCATTAAAGGTATTTTCATATACATCTGTTTGCTTTTGTTTATACTATAATGGTATGTCATCCCAAAACGTGGTTGGCCAAATCAAACCATGTGACATAAGGATGGGGGGTAGGCTCGCGAACTTTATCTCAGTGCTGGAGTCGAGACGGGTGTTTAAAATGGAGAGAAAGATATAAACATTTAGGTTTCAGCATAAAGAAAACGCTGGAAAATGAAGCCCACCAGGGCAGGGGAGGGGAATGGTTACGGTCTAATGGAGCTTATACTGTATGAGTGGTGATCAGATGGTAGCTCAGTGGTTAGCCCTGTGACATCACACCTGTGCGGTAGGGAACTCCCCCCTGGGTATTCCCCATGATTATGCAGGTTTGCCCAGGGTACCACGGTTTTTCAGAAACACCTGGACATGCAAGTTTGAGTCTCAAGATTTCCCATGGTGTTACTGTGGGGTATCTGCGATGGACACCATCCAAGGCGCCCCCAGCTTCACGCTCTGCAGTGCCTGGGACAGGATCCAGGCGGGTCGCGACCCAGAATTGGATGCGAGACTCTGCAAAGCAGATGGTTGGAACACTACTGCTAGGCCTACAATAGTCTGAATATCAACATGCATTAACATGAAACAACATGAAAGACTTTGAATAACTTTTTTGTGAATTTTATTTCATGTACTACTACCATAGGAAAAAAAAAGTAATAGGATATTATTATTATTATTCTATCGTCATCATTATGTAGCAAAGTGGCTTTGTGTGTAGCATTATTGCTTCGCATCTCGAGGTGGGGGGTAGATGATGGACTGGCGTCCTGCCCGTCCTTGTCTCCTGTGCTGTTGGGATAGGCTCCAGGCCCCCCCACAACAGGACTGCGGATAAAGAACTTCATTTTGACCACGCCCCCAACATTCTTGCACCTGTATAGCACAGTGTGACACCTCACTTCTAGTCCTGCCCTACAGGGTTGGCATTTAGACCTTAGATCCAGTGCCGTCCTCGACTAATGAGCCTGATTCTTTTTGCTGCTTTCATCTGCCATTGGATTCAGGCTAAATGTGTTTGAGCTTTGTGATGAAGCTGAAGTACGTAGGTAGTTATTGTTCACTCTGGTGCCATAAATCCCTTTGGAACTGCAGTTGCTTTCTCAGCTGAATAGCCCTATTTATAAAAGAGGCTAATCACAGAAAAGAATGATTGCTAAATTTATCATGGTGCAGTACTAGTGTACTAAATGTCCCTTGTACTGTTGTCTTTATTAGGGTCAGTCCTGTAAAAAGCTTTCTTTTCTTTAGAAAAAAATATACTATAAAATCTCCTTTTCCCGTGTTTTATATAGAATGGATGTGCACTGCAGTGGACTGGTGTCTTGTCTAGGCTAAAGCATTAACCATAGGTTTAACCATAGGTTTAATAGGTTTGCAGACCAGCAAAACCTTGCCCAGGACAAACATGAGCTAGATGGATGGATGGGTGGATGGATGGATGGGTGTTATTCAAAACTGGTCCTTGTTTCTCCATAATGCCAGTGATTTTTTTTTAAACAAAGTTTTTAAATTGGCATAACTGCACATCTTTTTCCACGGGTGTTTTTTTGTAGCAGATGCTCTGCAATTAACGCAAACCTCGGCAGAGGTTATGTAAACTGAGTTAACTGCGCCTTGTTTTCATGAATCCTCTTTGTGTCTGTCCTTATCCGTGTTAAGTCGGGGGGTAACTCGGATTTTCAGAGCAGGATTCAACAAGCCTACATACTGCTTGCAGAGGTGCGTTTGGACCTGGAGAAAATGGGCTTGTAGTATAGTGAGTGATGGAGTGACAGCGGGATTTTGGGGGGGTTGGCAAGTTTGAACATATGGCGTCTGAGACAGTTTATACATTTCTTTAGCACTCATAGCTCCCTTGAGTGTTCTTCAGCAAAATGACTGATAGGCTGATCAATATGTAACTTAGTTGGGTGATTTCCATGACAAAGTCCTTTTGTGTGATCTCTGGTACCCCTCTGGTGCTTTTTCGAAGCCACTGGAAGACGTTTGAACCATCTGAGTAATCACTAAGGCATAATTAAATGTTGGTAAAGATTAATAATCTAATTACGCACTTTGCAAGAGTAATCTTAATCAATTTGTACCTGAAATTAACTGTGATGGTTTTATTTCTTATTAAATCATTTTTTTTAATGAGTTACTTTTTACACTATATAAAACACATTTATTCTATCAAGCCAGTGAAATCCAGTATCTGTGATTAGCGAAATATGTCCATTGAAAATGGAGTCCCTTCTTATGTGTGAACACTATATCCAAGGAGTCACACAGTATTGTGTACTGTTGGCACATGGCAAATGTTATGTGAGTAATCTTCAGAAATGCTTCATAATAAAAGACCCATTCTTGATGAAGTAACCTCATTATCCCTTTTAAAAAAAGACTATTATGAACCTGGTTCTTATTTGTGATGCTCCGCTGTCTGTTGAGGGACTTTTGTTTTGTTGGAATGAAGGTTGGTGCTCACATTGTTTTAAGAAGTCGGCAATGGCTGGAAGCGGCTAAGCTGGTCTGGGGGACTGAACTCCTTTTTCTAAGGAGGGAGGTCAGCAGCTGGCCCATTTCTCACCAGCCCAAATGATGTCACCGTCAGAAATTAGCCACAGCAAATTGAGGCCCCTAATCTACTGTGATCAGCTGCTCACGGAGAATGCCGCCCATTTGGTAAAGCTGTCCCTGACGGTACTTTTAAATGTGGCTGAGCATTATGAAGTACTTGTCACTTGCAGAGCGCCCTTGACCGGTTTAGAGCGATCATATTACAGGCATCGCAACTTCAGAATGGAACGTGTCCTGCCTACATGGGTCACTTTTCCCACGTGTCACACTTGGTACAAACTGACATCTTAGGCAAACCTTTCTCTGTTCTATTACATTGAAAAAGCTGATATCTAATGAGTTTAAAAAGCTGATTAAAAAGCTTATATCTGAAGAGACAATATCCTCACTAGCTTGGGAGTCTCTGCTCTCAGAAGAAAGACACAAGTTTAACCTCAGCGGTTTCTCCTCAAGCATTTTGAGTCATCTGATTCTGCAAATATGAAAAATGACTAAAAATAAGAAGCCCCTGGTTGTTATTGGTTACATAACTGCACCAAAACTAATGAATAATTATAGTTGTTGCCATTGAACCTTTAAGCTATTTTCAGCGTTTGCCATCCATAAAAGTCACTCATTGAACTTCTGAGAACTTCTGCGAGGTATATATACCTTGTGTCTGATGTGCCCTGAGCAGTATTATTCATACTAATGTTTGCAGTAAATGTCCGAGCTTCTTTGAATTTCACTGCTGGAACCCCGAAGTGTGAAATGCTTTATCTGGAGAGGTCTAGTGGTGAGTTGGAGAGTAAATTGAGACACTGAGGCTGGGATACTAAGCAAGTTTATTGCATCACTTGAGTGCCATGGTGAACTTGAGTGATGGCACCATGTAAGGGGAGTAGCTGAGAGACATACTATAGTGCCGTGGTTAAGAAAGGGGGTGTCCGGACCCCAGGGAGTCCTCTGTGAGGAAGGTGTGTGGCCATAAATAGCTAAAACATTCAGCTGCATAGCTGGGTCAATGCTGCATTGGTCAGAAAAGTGAGTTACCCAACAGCATAGTAACACCTCATTGTGCTGTACTTAATGGGGACAATATCTATTGCTTAGTGTGATAGATTGGTTGATTGATATGTCATTGATTGATTGATTAATTGTGTCATTGATTGATTGACATCATCGTAGAAATCATCAAATGACGAAGGAGCTTGAATTATGCCAGTATACTTAACTGGTTTAATTTGCACATTTTTTTTACTTCCTGTTGATTTTGCAGCACCAGAGAGTGGTTTTAAAAAGGCTATGAAGGACAATCCAAAGGCAGCTTTTGTTGCTAAGTACTTTGTTGCCGCCCTCAAATATTTACCATTGTTCAAGAAGGAAGCATAATTAACAGAAACCCAGACACTGTAACAGGGGTCACACTGGGGTTGTTACATTGTACGTGAACTGCGGGACTCGAAAGCTTTCCTGAGGTCAGCATGCCAGAGGAGGTCATCTCAGTATCTGTGCAGCTTTATTGCAGGCTGGTGCATCTGCCGTGCCAGCAGAATGCATGGGCAGAGGAGGGGCTTTGACGCACAGCACCCCCCCTCCTGGTGCCCGGGCCAGACTGCTGAATCCGGAATAGCGCAGTGAAATGACTGCCTATTACTGTCATTCATTTGAAAGTGTCAGGTCTGAAGCTTTTAGCCTCACTGGTGGTACAGCCACAACTCTTAATTTTGCCTTGTGATGTAGATAGAGGTCTTCCTAACATTGCTGTTCAGACTTAGTTCAGTCTTTGGTTGCATATCTAGAACAAGGCTCTGCTTGTAGTGAAAATCCAAAATCATCCTTGATAATGAATGTATTCCACTCTGGATTCTTTGCCATTCCCCTTAGGCCATTCAGCATTAATTAAGCCTCTCATTTAGCATAAATGCTAACTTTCCCTCGTGGCACATTTTTCTTGTCTTCCCTCCAGCTGCGTGACGGGGTGCAGATGGAGACCCTTCTGCCAGCTGGAAGCTATGAGATATTCATGACCCTGCAAGGAAGGGGTCTCCGAGGGGGAGGTAAGAAATCCCCTGGGGAGGTTATTAGGTACCTTTTAACTGCAGTATTTTAGCATAATTAGAAGTATTATTTTAATACTGGGAAGGCTTAAAGTTTTCCAAGTTTACATGATGTCCAAAAGAATTCTAATGTGCTAATTAGGCATCCTTAGACAGTATTCAGAGCACATTGTTCATACACAGGCCCTGATTAATGTTCCTCACGAGAACGGATGTTCCTGAGCAGTAGAAATATTGACTGTAGTTTTTATAGTGATGATTTGTTTGGATAATCTGGATTTAAGTATTAATGAGGATATGGTCATGTAGACATTATTTTGCAATTTCTTAAGGCTTTGAATTGTTTTTTTGCTTTTGTCTCAAATAGGCCGCAAGGCTTCTAAACCGAGTAGTTTGCGTGTAGAAAGATAAAATGTTAGTGTTGTGCATGTGTATCAGTGTGTGTTTAATGCCTTGCCCTGGGATCTGGGACATATGAGGGGAGTTCAAGGTAAATAGATGCATAATTTTCATAGAGAACTTTCCACTAGGATTTTTTTCTTTCATTTGCCAACATCTTGACGCAATCTTCTTAGACATTTAAATGGAAAACTGGCATGAGATATTAATGATTTGTATGCTTAGGTAATGAAATGGAAAATTGAAGTAGGAAATTTTAAATGGGTGGCCTGTGATGAACTGGCATCTCAGCTAATGTGTAGCCTGTGCTTCCTGTCTAGACCACAGCCTACAGCTCTGAAGTGGTTGGAGGCTGGATCAAAATTGGATAGAAATTCCAAATAGAAATTGTTGGGCAATTGATGTCCATATCAGCGTCACTGTCTGCTAGTTTTGACATGCTTCTTGATTTCCATAGGGAGATTTGGCCAAACAACGCCCCCCTTGGTGGAGTTTCTGAAAGATATCCTGCGGCGGTATCCTGAAGGGGGACAGATTCTAAAAGTACGACCCACGTTGCGATTCCTTTTAGACAATAACGAGCAAGAGGAAAATCACAGGCACTCGGGCTAGGTGCCCTTTTATCGATAACGTAACGTCAACACAAGGCTCAACTTGTTGACAAGTGGCATATCTTCAGTTGCCACCAGAGTAGTTTGTGCTGCATTTCAGCCCCAAGAAGGTCCACTTGTCAGTTCCACAGGGTTCTCAATATTTTGGCTAGCTCCTAGTAAACAAGGCGTATTAGCATTCTAGCATATTAGCATTTTGCATACACTTACATGCATTACCCTGTAGACGGTCTAATAGGGTGTTCTGGGAAATGGCCAAAGGCATAATGGTCCGCTGATGAACCTTTAGGAACTCATCCAGAATGCAGAAGATGCCGGAGCTACAGAAGTCAAGTTCATGTATGATGAGACGGAATATGGGCGCGAGTCACTTTGGTCCGAAGCCATGGTACAGCATCAAGGTGTGTAGAGTACAGCAGCTGGAGTTAAATATGTTCTACCTTATGGATTTGTTGATACTTAACGAGAGCTAATCTGGCTTTATATTTAGAATGAGGATCAAGTCCTGGGAAAATGGACCATTATAATTTAATGTTAAGACTGAACATCGGTTTTCAAATGACTGAAAGTCTAGTCAGATTTGAGGCGACTGGCTGTAATTTAAGGGTCTTTGCTTCTTGATTCCCTGACAGGGACAGCTTTGTATGTATACAATAATGCTGTTTTCACGACTGAGGACTGGAATGGCATTCAGGAGATTGCCAGAAGCAGAAAGAGAGATGATCCCCTGAAAGTTGGTAGATTTGGAATTGGATTCAATTCTGTGTACCATATAACAGGTAAGGAGTAAAGGGTATTTATTGGAATGTTTTTGTGTCACACTAAATAAGATATGGAAATCATGTGGGTTTATAATTGTACATGCAATGAAAATTGAATAGGTTTTTCTGGAAATTTAGCTGTGTCCATTTTTATTTTTGTATTTTTTTAGATGTCCCTAGTATTTTCAGTGGCGATCAAATCGGCATACTGGATCCACATCAAACCCTGTTTGGACCCCACGAGTCTGGACAATGCTGGAACTTAAAGTCAGACCTCAAAGAGATTACAGAGCTTTCCGACCAGTTTGCACCCTACATTGGGTTATTTGGGACTTCCGAAAAGACTGTCAAGGATGGGAGCTTCCCTGGGACGCTCTTTCGCTTTCCACTCCGTGTGAAGCCCTCCCAGCTCAGCAGCAACATCTACAACAAGGAGAAGGTGCTGGAACTCTTTGAGTCCTTCAAGGCGGATGCTGACACGGTGCTGCTTTTCCTGAAAAGCGTGCAGGAGGTATCCCTGCACGTGCGTGAGTCAGACGGCACGGAACGGGTCCTCTTCCGGGTCACCGCCAGCGAGAATGCTGACCTGAAGATGGAACGGCCTAACTCACTCAAGTCTCTTGCTCTGGCCATTGACAGCTACAGCAATGGGGTACCATGTGACACAGTGACATGTGCCACCTACCAGGTGAACATCGAGACACAGGATGAAACCACAAAGGAGACACAGAGGACCACCTGGCTTGTTTGCAATGGAGTGGGGGGTCGTGGGATGTGCTGTGAGCTCGACTCACTGGCCGATGACCTGAAGTTTATTCCAACTATTGGCATTGCCCTACCGTTGACCCTGATTGACGTGGAGAAGGGGGCTACTTCAGGTTTTTTGGGTAGGGCCTTTTGTTTCCTCCCACTGCCGCCTGGAGAGGAGAGCATGACGGGATTGCCGGTTCATATCAGTGGATTTTTCGGCCTGACCGACAACCGACGGAGCATCAAGTGGAGGGAGGTGGACCAGTGGAGGGACCCTGCGGCGCTGTGGAATGAGCTCCTCATTGTCACCGTCATCCCCAGAGCCTACTTCACGCTTATCATGGAAGCCATTAAGCGCGTTCAGGCTAAGGAGGATCAGGAGTTTCCCCTTTCGGCCAGGGGAACCTACGGGGCCTGGCCAGACCCCGATAAGATCCGGCCACGCTGGAGGCCCATTCTTGAACCTCTCTTCCAGGACCTGCTTCAGCAGCCAGTCATTTATTCCCTGAGTGACGTCTGGATGACAGTAGACGATGTTGTGTTCTCTGAGCTGGATGAGGGTGAGAAGAGCACGGAGGTTGTCATTGGCTACCTCCAGAGCTCAGGGGTTCAGGTGGCCAGAGTTCCAGCAGCTATGGACATGGTGTTGACGGGGTTTATCACTGCACCCAGGGATGTGAGAAAAGTGACCCCTGCTTTGGTACGCCAAGTGCTGCGGAAGGCCAAGCACAAGGGGTCCTCCCAGGAGAAACTCGTCCTTCTGGAATTTGTCCTCAGCGATGCCTGTTACAATGATCTTATTGGCCTGGAACTGCTTCCTCTGCAGAATGACACGTTTATCGCCTTTTCCTCATCGGTGAATGACAAGGACGCAGTGTATATAACAAGCGAGGACTTTCCCAGGTATAGCCTATTTGCGACCAAGGCAATGCCTGTCAGGCATTTTCTCATCCATCATATTGTATCTTAAAGTGAAATTTATGATCAGTCAGTGAAAAAAACATTTATCAGAGACATTAAGAATTTGCAACATTGCAGCAAGTTTCTCATTTCATTTAACTAAAGGCCTCGTAAAATCAATACAAAGATGGCAATAGATTTTATTAGATTTTATTAAAGTTATGGATGTTTTGTAAAATGTTTCGGTCGGAAATTAGGCTTGACTGCAACACCAGCTGCATGATATTGAGCATTCTAGAAGAAATATATATTATACACGTATAAAAATGTCACTTTAGACTGTGCCTCCAGGTATAATCAAATGATTTGCAGGTAAAAACTGTGCAACGCCGATACATGAACTGACAAATTCCTGTACTCAGAAAGACGCTGGTGATGATTAAGAGTAAAAATGAAACAAATTTGCCTCGCAAATGGCTCACGTGTCATGACACCTCAGACATTTCTTTGGTGGTTTGCTGTTGAATCTCCTCTCCTAAAAGAGAATCTTGTTTGTCCTCCAGGTCCCTGTACCCTGGACTAGAGGGACGGTTTGTACTTGAAAGCATAAAACCATCTGTGTTGACGAGCCTAAAGGACGCTTCCAGAAGCAGAGGTAAATCCCTGCTCTCCGTCTGTCATAGGGATTTCCCAAAAGGCCATGCTATGATTTACTTGATGGCTTAGTTTTTTCCTCCGCTTTCTCAGTCTTGACATCCAACTTTTTAGGGGTCATACCTGTTAAAGATGGTTTTCTTTCTCTCACAGAGAGGCTTGCAATACAGTTTTACAGTCTGTGGGTAACGTGCTGAGGTAGAGATGATATTTTTTGTTGAGGAACACAGTAGCAGACTACAGACAGGGAAGTGGATTCAGCTGCAGGACCCAGCGGGGTGTAAGACCCGGTCTCACTGCTGATAGATAATTTATGACTGCTGTGTGCGTTTATGAGCAGGTTTATTTGAGTATCTTTTTTTCCGGGGCTTCGCATTCCACATGCGGCTATCCTGGACATGTTCTGTCCCATACCTAGCTGTAAATTTGCCAAAAGGATGAGATTCAGCTGAAAAACGCTGAAGAATCTGATCTTTTTGTTGGAACGCTTGAATGCCTGCTACGGAACATAAAAACTTGGCTCCATGCTTGCCCTGATCACCTTCTGGTAATTCTTAGCCTTGGCTTACAGCATCAGCAAGAGCGAAACCTTTGTCAAAGCTCTATTAGCCCAAACGCTTTAGCCCTACAAGCTAGCTTCCCCATTTATGCGGGTCGAAATGGTTAATTAGTGCTGAGCTCAGCTGAGGTAGAGAAAAGCCCTGACTCACCATGGTGAGACTGTAGGGTTGAGCATGAGGCAAAGGGAACAGCTGTTTTCTGTCCTGCCCTGTCCTTTACCCCACAGCATGTGCTGTGTTCTGCCCTCTAATGCCATTTGTGTAGAGAAAACGATCCAGACAGGAGTTTCTGTGGTGAAAACCCAAAACAACTGGAGAACAGACTCTGTGTTGTGCTTTGAGTCCAACATTGATTGTGAGGTCAGATTTATTATTACAAAGGAATGGCTGTAGGTCTTTAGGAAAAGTAAAAATGTTTCTTTTAAATTAGACTGTGTAGGTGTGCGTATATATATATATATATATATATCTCCATCCATCCATTGTCCAACCCGCTTGTCCTACTGGGTCGCAGGGGGTCCGGAGCCTATCCTGGAAGCAATGGGCACGAGGCAGGGAACAACCCTGGACAGGGGGCCAGC
>JAODJW010000036.1:10556881-10576384 GCA_026777045.1 Hyperopisus bebe | reverse complement strand
TTGTAAAAAAAAAAAACAAAACAAAAAAAAAAAAACTAGATCTTCAGGTGGATAGAGATGGTTTGTTCTGTCATCCTGGCTCGTAACTGTGTATTTTGTGAACCATTTTTTTAACGCCTATTCTGGAATCTGGGATCTAGAATTCTGCTCCACAACATAATCTGACTTTAATTTCGAACTATCACTAATTGATTGAATTCCAAAAAAAACACGGAATTTCAATACCCGAGTGTTCTTTTCAATTTCCTGTACACATAGAGTGCTTGTCTGTTTCAGGTTTTGTGCCGCTGGGTTATTCTGTGACGTGCACTTCCTGTTGTCACAGCGGCTGTGCACGATTCAGGTCGCGGTGCTCACGCTACAGGATCTACAGTGGTGTTGCTCAGATCTCAGCCGCGTCTGCAGCACACCATTTGTTCTCACCCCACCCTTTTTTCACCTACAGAATACCTGAGATTGCATGTGGTGCCCTCTCTCTATAGCCTGCAGGGCAATCTGTCACAGTCAGAACCTATTTTAACATGCATGCAGGCCATTGGCTCATCTGCTGCCCACTTCCTGTCACTGAGTGTGTCGGGGAGGGGGAGGGGGCATGGGCGCACGACATCCACCCAGCGCTTAGTCAGACGGAGCACGATCTCAAGGACATTGCAGTGCTCTTACCCAGGGTACAGGAACCATGCAGCCGCAAGCTGTTATACAAACGGAACTTTCTGGAGAATTAACAACCTTGTTCTACTAATTTCAGCGTTCCTAGCATCCACCATTTTGGTGCACTAGTCACCTCCACATGTCCGTTAGTTGCTTTGGGTTTTCTTGTCTAGCTGTCAGATCGTGTTCATGTGTCAGCATTCCACATGGGCCTTCTAGTATACAACTCTAAGTTGAACTTAGGAGGTTATATACATTATACAGTAAGTATGGTACCCATTTCAAAGGTAACAGGATTAAAATGATGAATATTGTATTATGATCTATATTATTGGTTCTTTTTGGCAAGGAAGCCTAGCCTATTTCCTGCTGTATCTCTCACCTACCCTTTGGTAAGAATGTAACTGTGCGCTTATTTGTTTTATTGTGGCCTTGTTTTTTTTTACATGACTTCTGTTTAAATTAAATTGCAGTGCAGCGGTTGTTCTGGGGCTATTCGGGTAGGTTTAACGGTAGCAAGCGCTCTGTGCTTGGAATTGACTGACTTTGAAATCAGTGCACAGCCCAACAGCGAAACTATGAAATCTCTGCTTTGGGGGACATGGGAGAGACCCTGAAGATTCTTATTTTGGAAAGAAGAATAGCAAATTATTATTTATTAAAAGGAAAACTAATTTATGATGCCTAACATTTTTATTAGTGGCCTCGTGTTCAAGATAAAATGTGGTTATGTTCTCATTTTATATGACTCCCAGTTTAATTCAATTACATTTTCCCACACTTTTTTGTCACCGTGGTGATTTCATAGTGCGCTGTATGTACTCTAAGGAGGTGATTTATGGTGTGAATATGTTTGGTTTTCCTTTAAAACATACCTTTAACGCTTTTCCTTACATGTATCTGGGAATCTTACTGTCTTACTGTTCTTGTTCACCTTTGCAGCACTATACTGTCATAAAAACAAGCCAGTACCAGTGAAGCATTTTTTAACCTTCTTTTCCCCAGAGCTGATAGTTTACTACAGCAAACTGTTTGACAGGACACCTGCTATTCCTTCAGGCAGACACTGTCAGATAAATGAATGAATGAACTTGTGAACCGAATTCTGACAGAATGTAAGAATAATTACAGAGGTGGAAAGTTCAGGTCCAGAAAGTAAAAATCCAGACCGAGATTTTATTTCAACGAACCAGTTAATTATCATAGTCACAGAGTACCCAATGTGTTGGTTGAAACAAAATCTTGGACTTGGAATACTTTCTGGACCTGAACTGTCCACCAATATTTACATAAACTGCAGTTCTTTTGAATTTATGTACAGAGGGGTCAGCCAACTTAAATTAAAATTATATATAATTGTAATAATTTATAATGCTCTATATATATATATATAAAAAAAAACAGTTGATGACCAGACTGCATGGTTTTGGTGTGAATTGGTTTATTGTGACTGTGTTTTACTATAACATCAAACATGACAAGACGAGGTTAAAGGAGTGGTTTGCTCCTTTAAATCCGATGTCTAATGCATGCATTGCATGGGGTCGTAATGTGTGTGTAATGTGTGTGTAATGTGTGTGTGATGTGTGTTTTGTCCAAATGACTCTTTATTGTGTGGCTCTCGTAGTAAGTAGAAAAGATAGTAGAGTCTAAAGGCATCATCACCATCAGTGATCTAGCATAATTATTAAATTAAGTGTAGAATAAATACCCCAAAAATACACATACATTTTAAAATGTGTATATTTTGAAAAGCAGATTTTTATGATTTATCTTGCTAAAAAGGGTTTAAATATTAACACACAGTATTTTTGAAGGCTCTGTATACGTATAATTTAAAGAGAGTTTAAAAAGTATTTAATTCATACAATTGTGTATGATTTGTTTTTGGAACAGTTCACTTTCTTTTAGTGAAGTTCTCAAGTAATACATTTTATTGTAATTATAATTGTAATTTACACTGCCCGGCCAAAACAAAAACTCTGCATTTGAATTTATATCAGCAGATACTTAAGAGCCAATGACTGGATCGTTGTTACAGCTCAGCAAAATTATGCAGCAATAAAGTGAAGTCAGCTGAGTACCTGAGTCTACTGAATGGCCAGGTTGCACCTCCATCCATCATCAGTGGGTTTTTTTCCCTGTTGGCATGGGCATATTCCAGGGCAAGAATGCCAAGATTCATTGGGTTCGAATTGTTAAAGAGTGGTTTAGGGAGCATGAGGAATCATTTTCACGCATGACTTGGTCACCTCAGAGTTATGACCTTAACCTCATTGAAGGTCTTTGGGATGTGCTGAAGGAGACTTTATGGGGTGGTTCAACTCACTTGTCAATACGGGATCTTGGTGAGAAATGAATGCAAATCTGGATGAAAATGAAAGGGTGAGATGTTGCATAAGCCTGTGGAAACAATGCCATGACAAATGTGCGCCATAATCAAAGCTAAAGACAGTCCAACGAAAAATTCAAATGGCGACTTTTTTTTTTTTTGGACGGGCAGTGTATAATGCGAGGCTTGATTCAGCATGAATTGTAGTTCACTGATGTAGGACAAGGACAAGATCTGAATTTATTATACTCTTACAACACATTCTTGTTAAACAAGTTTTAATAAAAACATTTTTTATTTATCCACAGGAAGACCATGTACCCAGGTCCAAGAACTTACACCAGAGCGATCTGCTCGTCTTATCAAGGAGATTCTCATGACTGTATGGCCCTCTAGAGATTTTAGTGTTGAGTGGAACCCTGGGAATCGAGAGAAGAAACATCCTGTCCTTCCCTGGTTAAAGATGGTGTGGAAGCATCTTTACATCAACTTTCCCGACGACCTTAGTATTTTCGAAGAGATGCCTTTGATTCCGGTTGTACCACTGGAGGACAACATGGTCTCTGTAGAGCTCTTACGCCTCAAAACTCCTTCCCCTATCATTCTTGTAGATGAGGAAGAGGCTCCGATTTCAGAGGGCCTGCAAGAGATCATGAAAAAGCTGGGTGGAGTCGTTATGAAAAAGGTTGATCCATGTTTGCAACACCCCCTTCTAAAAAACTATATCCACCAGTCATGTCCCAGCTTGTTACTTCAAATAATGGATAGATCTTCAACACAGAAGTTGGCTGGCCAAGTTTCATCGTTCACTGACAAGCAGAAGGTTGCACTAAGAAGCTTCTTAGCTGGCTTATCAGATGTTACCGAGAAAGAAAAACGTATTCTTCAGGACCTTGCAATCTTTGAAAAAATAGGGCCCTGTACTGCGAAAGGCACACCGATGTTCATAGCATTAAGGGGAGCCAAAGCTTTGCATCACAAGGCCAAAGTTCCATCAGATGTCCAGTTGTCCTTCAATGTGATTGACAGTAGTGATGAGGCCACCATCCGTCTGATAAAAATGCTGAATATTGAGCAGCTGAAAAGTGCAGAGTGTTTAAAAGTGATTGTTCAAGACATTGAGAAGGGGTTTTACTCCAAAGCAGAAGTTGCCCAAATTATGCTCTGGGTGCTCAAGCATTTGTTGTTTTTGAAAAATGAGGATCCCTCGGTAATTAATTGCCTTTCCTCTCTGAAGTTCATTTATGCTAATGAAGAACAGCCTGTTTCAGCCACAGACCTCTTTGATCCAGAGCTTGAAATTTTACAGGACCTTTTTTACATGGAAGAGAAGACTAGGTTTCCTCCAAGTACATATACTTCATCTCCTGATATCCTCCATTCTCTTAGACAACTGGGACTTAAAAATGAAGTTCAGCTCACTGAAAAAGACGTGATCCAAATAGCACATAGAATTGAGGTTTTATGTAGCAGTAAAGAGATAGATTGGGAGCCCTTAATGAAGAAATCTAAAACATTGTTGACAATTCTAAACAAGCAGACCAAGTTAGTAAAGTCTTCAGAAGCTCAGACTTTACTTCAGAAGCTAAAATGGGTGCCAGTCTGTAAAGATCGACCCTTGAATTACCCAAAATCTTTGGCTTGGATGGGAGATTCCTACAACATTTGTTCATTTTTGGAGATGTGTGATATATCTTATGCTGTTTTGGTAGGTTCTTCAGTTGCTCTTGTGGAGCGTACATCTGCAGGAATGAAGAAGGCTCTAAAGTTATCAACAGAACCTCAGGTAGATCAAGTTCTGCAACATTTAAAAGCAGTAAATGACTGGCACAGGTCTCAAGCATTTACCACAGAAGACTGGTATCAGTTTCAGCAGATACTTTTTGAAATTTATGACTTCATGCAAGCACATCTTGAAGAGGCCAGAGAGGCAATGAAATCACTGCCATTTGATTGGGTCTGGACTGGAAAAACATTCTCTTCACCCAGTCAGACAGTCTTAAGACCCATTCCTGAACTAGATTTGCAGCCTTACTTGTACTCCTTACCAAAAACTATGACAAAATTTCAAGGACTGTTTCAGTATTGTGGCTCAGTTGAAGAAGTTGTCCCAAGTCACGTGTTTGAGGTGATCAACACTATCAGACAAAGGTCTGAAAAGGAAATGACTAATGAAGAAAGTAAACACAATCTTCTTCTTCTGATAAACATACTGCGATGGCTATACAGCAGCCAGATTGCTGTAGATATTCACATGTATGTACCCATACTCAACTACAAAGTCCCAAGCAAACTAGCAATGAAACCAATACATGAATGCAGCTACTGTGACATCAAAGTTGATGACCTAAATGACTTGCTTGAAGACGTGACAGAACCTATCATTTTAGTTCATGATGACATTCCAATGAAGACTGCTGAATGGCTGAAAGTACCATGTTTGAGTACAAGACTGATAAATCCAGAAAACCTTGGATTTGAACAATCAGGCCAGCGAGAACCTCTTACTGTGAGGATTAAAAACATTTTAGAGGAGTACCCATCAGTCTCTGATATCTTCAAAGAGCTACTACAGAACGCAGATGATGCTAATGCCACAGAATGCAGCTTTCTGATTGACATGCGGAAAAATCTTGACATGAGAGAGAACCTGCTTGACCCTGGCATGGCTGTGAGCCATGGGCCTTCATTGTGGTCATTCAACAACTCTGTCTTCTCAGATACTGATTTTCTAAACATCACCAGACTAGGAGGGTCAATGAAGAGATGTGAGGCTGACAAAGTAGGGAAATTTGGACTTGGCTTTAACTCAGTCTACCATGTGACTGACATCCCGATAATCATGAGTAGGGAGTTCATGATCATGTTTGATCCTAACATCAACCATATTAGCAAACACATTAGGGACAAATCAAACCCTGGAATTAAGATCAATTGGAGTAAACAGCAAAAACGATTAAGGAAGTTTCCAAATCAGTTCAAACCATTCCTCAATGTCTTCAACTGTCAGCTACCTCTTTCCCAAGAGTCACCATACAAGTATAATGGGACTCTATTTCGACTTCCTTTTAGAACAGAGCAAGAGGCATCAGTGAGTGAAATCAGTAATGTTTATTACAACACTACAGATATTTATTCACTCGTTGATGAGTTCAGTATTTGCGGACACCGTCTCATCCTTTTCACACAACATGTTGGCTCCATGGTCCTGAAGTACCTGAAATATGAAGAGCCCAACCCTGCGACTGCACAAGATGTTGTCACTATCAACAAAAGTGTCTGGTCATCTAAGGCATCATATGGACCTTTAAGCATCTTAAAAGCAGCAGCAAAAGTCATGAAAAAGGTCGCAAGCACTAACAGAGTACCTGCTGACATCCCTAAATCTGGCAGCATCATAAGGATTGTGGTTGAAGAGTACCACAATGTGTTTCGACGCATCGTTGACCTCCATTCACCACTCTTCAGGGGTCCAGATGATGATCCATCTTCCTACTTTGAGACCGCTGCCAAAGGTGGTCAAATCAAAAGGCTTACAGATGAAATGCCTCAAAAAGCAGTTGACCTCACTAATTGGTTGATTTGTTCATGTATGGATGTGAGCGAAGCCCTCAAATTCTCACTGAGTGAAAGTGGAAAACGCCTTGGACTTGTTCCGTGTGGGGGTGTTGCAGTATTGCTTTCAGAGGGCGAGAATCGAACATGGACAGTGAAGACAAATCCTACCCCAATTGGAGAGATTTTTTGCTATTTACCTCTAAGGATCAAAACAGGATTACCTGTGCACATTAATGGCTGTTTTGCTGTAACATCAAACCGTAAAGAAATCTGGAAAACGGACACAAAAGGAAACTGGAACTCAGTTTTCATGCGGCACGTGATTGTCAAAGCATACTTAGCAGCTCTCAGCATGATGCGTTCCATGGCAGAAAGTGGAGAACTGGTCAAGTACAATTACTATGCAGCATGGCCTGATCCAAGCCTTGTTCATGATGACTTTGCATTGATCAGTCAAGGAGTATACCAGGAAATAGCTAAGGGTGGTGAGGGTGACCACGCAAAGTTGTTCTCGGATGGCAAAATCTGGGTTTCAATTAAGTATGTAAGATTTCTGGATGACTCCCTGCTCTGCAGGCCTGACATTGGTCCTGCTGCCTTCAAAATATTCTTAAAATACCTCCGGAAGAGTGGTTCCCAGGATCTCTGTGCAGTTGATTTGCCAGACTGGGTTAAGGAAGGCTTTGATGATGCTGGCTGCAAAGGTAAGCTTATGGAGAATACCTTGACGGAAAAACAGTTCTTCTCAGATGTGTTTTTCCCACACATTCAGGACATTGATAAAGCACTCCGTGATCCTCTAATGCTCTATGTTCTCAATGAAAAACTGGATGAATTTTCAAGCATCCTAAAAGAAACTCCATGCATTCCATGCTCTGGTCAGTCTCAGCAGCTTGTTCTCCCTTCCCGACTTATACATCCAGATGGGAGAGTAGCTAAGCTGTACAATAATGATGATGGGAGATTCCCAGAGGGAACATCAAAAGACTACTTAAACCCAGTATGCTTAGTCAAATTGGTGCAGCTGGGAATGGTAAAGGATGATCTTTCTTGGGAAGACCTCATTGAACGCGCTGAATCAGTGGCAGTCCTGAATAAAAGTGACCACTCAGCAGCATGTCTGCGAAGCAGTATATTGTTGAGTCTGGTTGATGAAAAACTAAAACTTCGAGACACAAAATCTAATGAACACTTGGGAAAGCTTCAAAGCATTTGCTTCCTTCCATTTTTGACAAAGCCAGCTGGTTTTTCACTTCCATGGTATGGAAACAATTTTCTTCCTTCAGCTATGTTTGCTGCGACTGACCTGTACACGACTGACCACCAGGACACTGTCTGCTTGATGAAACCAATCCTCAATGAGAACTCACCATCTTTCAAAGGATGTGGCCCAATCACATTAGCTGTAAAAGACTTTCTGGGACTGATAAAAAAGCCAACAGTTGAACTTGTAATCAGCCAGCTAAAGGAGCTCTCTAAATCATTTGATGGTGTGACATTGTATCAAGAAAACATAACCAATGCATGCTATAAGTATCTACATGAAGAGATGTTGCAAAATGATGCTGGGAAGAAACAAATTATAAAACAGCTCGGAACATTCAACTCCATCCTTGTGGAAAACACGTATGTTGAGCCATCAAAAGTGGCTTTCCACCTGAATTTTGACTCGGCCCCTTATTTATACCAGCTTCCGAATAAGTACAGAAATAGCTGCCGTGAGCTTTTTGAGAATGTAGGGGTTCTGTCAAACTTTACCATTGAGAATTTTGCAGCAGTTCTTGAAATTGTGAAAAAGGAATGTGGAAGGAAGCCACTGTCAGAGGACAATTTTCAGCTGTGTCGTAGAATAATCAGTGAAGGCATATGGAGTTTGATAAGAGACAAAAATCAAGAATACTGTCAAAGCACCTATGGAGAAATACTCTTGCCAGACACCAGTTTAACACTGCAGCCATCAAAGTCTCTGTGTTATAATGACTGTCCTTGGATTAAGGTCAGAGACTCAACAGTGAAATATTGCCATGCTGACATTCCCAGAGAGGTGGCAGTGAAATTAGGAGCTGTGCCAAAACGACACAAGGCCTTAGAGAGGTACGCGTCAAACATATGCTTCACAACCCTGGGAAGTGAGTTTGGGCAGAAAGAGAAGCTTACAAGCAGGATTAAAAGTATCCTCAACGCTTACCCATCAGAAAAGGAAATGCTGAAAGAGCTTCTTCAAAATGCAGATGATGCTAAAGCTACAGAAATTTATTTCGTGTTTGATCCAAGGAGCCATCCCACAGACAGAATCTTTGATGACCGATGGATTCCCATGCAGGGGCCTTCCCTTTGTGTCTACAATAATCAGCCATTCACCGAAGATGATGTGCGAGGAATACAGAATCTTGGCCGAGGGACAAAGGAAGCAAATCCAGGCAAAACTGGACAGTATGGAATAGGATTTAACTCGGTTTATCACATTACAGACTGCCCCTCTTTCATTTCAAATAATGATATTCTTTGCATATTTGACCCCCATGCTCGTTACGCTCCAGGTGCAACTTCTGTTAGTCCTGGAAGGATGTTTAGAGACTTGGACTCTGATTTTAGGACTCAGTTTTCTGATGTTTTAAGTTTGTACTTGGGAGCTCACTTCAAGCTGGAACGGTCCACAATGTTTCGGTTTCCAATACGCACAACAGACATGGCCAAGATCTCAGAAATCAGCACTGTTCCCGCCTCAGACAGAATGGTACAAAATCTGCTTGATAAGCTGAGAACAGATGGAGCTGAACTTCTTATGTTCTTGAATCACATGGAGAAAATTTCCATCTGTGAAATAGACATGAGTACAGGAGACCTAAGAGTTCTGTACTCAGTTACAGCTAAAATTACTGATGGAGATCGTTTAAAGCGAAAGCAGTTTCATGCATCTGTTGTAGACAGTGTGCTGAAGAAAAAACAACTGACTCAAATCCCTGTCCAGCAGATAACTTACACAATGGACATAGAAGACTCAGATGGAAATTTAACAACATGGCTGGTTTGCAACCGATCTGGTTTCTCCAATATTGAGAAAGTTTCCAAGAGTGTAATCTCAGCACATAAGAATGAGGACATAACCCTCTTTCCACGTGGTGGGGTAGCTGCTTGTATCAGCCATAACTACAAAAAACCACACAGAGCTTTCTGCTTCCTACCTCTTTCATTAGAAACAGGTCTCCCATTTCATGTCAATGGGCATTTTGCTTTGGATTCTGCCAGAAGAAACCTATGGAGAGATGACAATGGTGTTGGCGTCAGAAGTGACTGGAACAACAATCTAATGACTACTTTGATCGCACCTGCATATGTGGAACTGCTGATTCAGCTGAAGAGACGCTTCTTTCCAGGACCAGATCCCACTATGACTGTGTTGCAAGGTACACCTATTCATGTTGTCAAAGACACTCTCAGGAAGTTTTTGTTCTTCTTTCCTGTCAATAGGATTGAAATTCAACCAGACTGGTATTGTCTTGTCAAAGCAGTCTACAACTGCATTCATGCTGACCTAAAGCGTCTTCTACCTGTTGTAAGGGCCCCGCATCTTGACAACACAGACATGCACTCAGCAATATACATCTCCTGGGTTAACACATCTACTGCAAATAAGGGGAGAGCATACTTTGACAACCTTCTTCAAGATGAACTGCAGCATTTGAAAAACACAGAATACAACATAAGCACAAGAAAAACAATTGCTGAAAATGTGTACAGGTTGAAGGCTTTGCTCTTGGATATTGGATTCAACTTAGTCTATAGCTGCGATGAGACCAGCAGCTTGTACTTTTGCCTACAGGATGCAGGAATTCCAGTGAGCTATGTGACCCCAGAAGATGTACGCAACTTCCTACTGACATTTTCATCCCCAGACTCAACCTGCCAGGTGGGAAAGCTGCCCTGTCGGCTTCAACAATCCAATTTCAAACTTTTCCACAGTCTGAAACTTCTAGTTGACTATTGCTTCAAGGATGTTGAGGAAAATGAAATCAAAATAGAGGGGTTACCCCTGCTGATAACAATGGACAACATGCTGCAAGTTTTTGATTCGAAACGACCAAAGTTTTTAACAACACACCATGAGCTCATTTCTTCCAGAAAAGAACAGTTCATGAACACAATGTACATGAGATATACCAGCATTCTCATGAAATACAATGTGGCAAAAGTCTTTGACATCAGCAGTTTTGGGGAATTGCTGGGAGCCGTCCTGCCTCGTGAGTATCGGACAAGAACGTCTGTGAAGTGGCGAGACAACTATGCCAGTGAATCCTGGCTGAAAAGTGTATGGCACTTCATCAGTGAAAATATTGGCATCAGAGATGATCAGACAGACATGAAACCTAAATTTGAAACTGTTCTGGACATTTTGAAGGACTGGGCTTTGCTACCTGGGATCAAATTTATGGTGTCCACCAATAAGCTTGTGGTACCCGAGTATGATGTTCTGTTGCCTTTAAGTTTGATCCATGTAGCAATATTTCCAAATGCCCAGAATGACAAAGTCTTTCACACTCTCATGAAAGGAGGATGTATTCAGCTTGCAGTGAACAAAATCTGTTCCAAGGAGAATCCTGTGGTGCCACTTTTGGCACAACATACAGCAAACATAGAAAATCCCTCTAGCATCCTGAAAGCTTTGGAATACATGATTCAGACATCTGCCTTTAAAACAAGTGGCTTGACTGACAAAGACTTTGAAGCACTTCTTTTGTACTTCAACTGCAATTTAATAAACTTGTCACCAGAGGATGTACAGAGTCTGAAATTGCTCCCATGTTACAAATCAGTTAGTGGTAGATTCATCAGTGTCTCCAACTTTGGGGCCTGCTATGTCCTCACAAAAAGCATCCCATCCGCAGATATGGAAAAATGGGCACACACAACATCCTCTGCTTTTCTGGTTGACAACCCACAATTGAGGGAACTCCATAGTTTCCTTGGGTGTATACCAATTGATGATTTAGAAGTCTACTTGAAGCATCTCCTGCCAAAGTTTGACAGCTTGTCCCATGATGCAAAAATTGAGCATCTGATATACCTGAAAGAAAGACTTCTGAGCATGGAGGAGCCTTGTGGGATTAAAGACCAGTTATATGAAAAACTGGAAAGTCTGTCATTCATATATGACTCAACAAACAGACTGAAATCAGCAAAAGCTTTTTTTGATCAAACTGTGAAGGTTTTTGAGGTTATGCTTCCTGCAAAATCCTTTATACCCACTGATTTCTTCAAGAAAATTGAACAAGCATCAAAGCCAAAGAATGGGACATCATTTCTTCCCTCGTGGACCACATTTCTTAGGAACATTGGGTTGAAGTATGTTGTTTCCCAACAGCAGGTATTGCAGTTTGCAAAAGAGATCAGCATCAAGGCTCAGACTGAGAACTGGAATAAAGAAAAAACACAAACCATGGTTGATGTTCTCCTCGTTCACATTTTCAATGAAAGAACTGATCTTTTTGGGGGCACCTTTCTCAAAGAATTGTCGATGATACCATTTTTGTGCCCAGAACGTGCTCCTGCTGAACTTGTTAAGCTTCATGCTCAACACCAAGAGATGAGTGGCACTCTCCCTCTAATTCGCTTCAATGGGTCTCAGGTAAACCCAAAGTTCAAGCAAACTGATATAATCCAACTGCTCTGGACATCTTGCCCCATTCTTCCAGAAAAAGCCACTCCAGCTAGTATAAAAGACCAAGAAGGCAGTACGCATGTGGGCCAAGAGCAACTTGATCTAGTTTTGACTATGTTAAATGTCAACTTGGATCCACCATTGGATAAAGTGATAAGCAACTGCAAGAATATCTGTAATATATCAAACCTAGATGATGACATGGTGAAAACAAGAAACAAAGTCCTCAGATGTACTTATGAGTTTTTAAATGCAGATAAGAGGGAGTTTAGATTTCAGCTACGAGGCGTATCTTTTGTCATGGTTGAGGAGGGATGGAAACTTCTAAAACCAGAGGAAGTCGTTATAAATCTAGACCATGAATCAGATTTCAAGCCCTACCTGTACAAACTTCCTTTAGAACTTGGCACGTTTCATCAGCTGTTTAAACTTTTGGGGACTGAAGACATCGTATCAACAAAACAATATTTGGAAGTCCTTTACCGCATTTACAGAAATTCAGAAGGTAAGCAGCTCGACCCAAATGAAATGAGGACAGTGAAGAGAGCTGTTTCTGGACTATTTAAAAGTCTTCAAAACGATCCAGTGCAGGTTCGCAAAGACTTGGAAAACCTCAGAGATTTGACTTTTTATCTGCCTAGCCATGATGGCAGACTAGCGAAATCAACTGTTTTAGTTTTTGATGATGCCCCGCACTATAAAAGCAGAATCCAGGGTAATGTTGGGGTACAAATGCTTGTAGACATGAGTCAGTGTTACCTTGGTAAAGACCATGCTTTCCATACCAAACTAATTATGTTGCTACCCCAGAAGCTTCGACCCAGACTTCTGAGTAGCATTTTAGAGGAACAGCTGGATGAAGAGTGTCCAAAAATGTGCCAGTTTGGAGCTCTTTGTTCTCTTCAGGGTCGTCTGCAGTTGCTTCTGTCCTCAGAACAGTTTATCACAGGGCTAATTCGCATAATGAAGCATGAAAATGACAATGCATTCCTAGTGAATGAAGAAAAAGCCATTCGTTTATGCAAGGCTCTTTGTGAGGGTTTAAAAGTTTCTTGCTTTGAAAAATTGCAGACAACACTGCGTGTGAAAGGTAGCAGCCCTATTCCAAACAGCAAAAGTGAAACTTTGGCCTTTCTAAAAAGATACGGCACAGCAGTGATCCATCTCTACATTCAGCACTCCGACAGCAAAGACATCAACTTCCTGTTAGCACTGGCTATGACACTTAAATCTGCAACCGACAATTTAATATCGGACACCTCATATCTCATTGCTATGCTGGGGTGCAATGACATCTATCGCATCACAGAGAAGCTGGACAACCTGGGTGTCAAGTATGATTCCACTGAACCCTCAAAACTTGAGCTTCCTCTTCCAGGAACACCTATACCTGCAGAAATACACCATATTCTGCTCATGGATCCCATGAATGTGTTTTACCCCGGAGAGTATGTGGGATACCTTGTTGATTCTGAGGGAGGCGACATTTATGGCTCCTACCAACCAACCTATACTTATGCCATCATAGTTCAAGAGGTGGAAAGAGAAGAGGAAGATAACTCAAGTTTCCTGGGAAAATGCTTCCAGATTGATATTGGATACAGTGAGTACAAAATCGTGAGTTCCCTTGATTTGTACAAATTCTCCAGACAAGATGAAAGCACTCACATCAGAGACAGTGCCCCATCCACACCTACAAGCCCCTCAGAATGTCCTCCTTCCAGTCCACGATTAGGACCTCATCTTTTTCCTGGAAAGGACAATCATAGAGCTCTACCTTCGAAGCAATGCCCCAAAAATTTAAGAGTGAGTGCATTACCAGAAATACTGAAAGAAGTGACCTTAGTGATAGAGCAAGCTTGGAAACTGCCAGAATCTGAACGAAAGAAGATTATAAGGAGACTTTACCTGAAGTGGCATCCAGACAAAAATGCAGATAATCTGGAAATAGCTACTGAAGTCTTTAAGCACTTGCAGAATGAGATTAGCAGAATGGAGAAGCAGTCCCTGGCAGAACAGACTGCAGACCGGGCATCCAGGAGGCCTTTCTCAACGTCTTCCACTCGCTTCCAGTCTGAAAAGTTTTCATTCCAAAGGTTCTACACGTCGTGGAACCAGGAAGCTACAAGCCATAAATCTGAGAGGCAGCAGTTCCGGGAGCAGTACCCGACCTTTGCGGGATCATCGCATTCTAACCGTTATTTTGTGCCGCCATCCTTCAAATCCGTGGGGAACCCAGTGGAGGCGCGGAGGTGGCTAAGGCAAGCAAGGGCCAACTTCTCTGCAGCAAGGAACGACCTTCACAAAAACGCCAATGAATGGGTGTGCTTCAAGTGCTACCTGGCGACTAAGTTAGCTTTGATAGCAGCGGACTACGCCGTCCGAGGGAAGTCAGACAAGGACGTGAAACCCACAGCCCTGGCGCAGAAGGTGGAGGAGTACAGCTCGCAGCTTGCAGGGCTCGCTAAGGATGTGCAGATCCTGGAGGGTTACGGTGTGGACAGTTTGAGAACTCGCTATCCCGACCTCCTGCCTTTCCCCCAGATCCCCAATGACAGATACACATCTGAGGTGGCTATGAGAGTGATGGAATGTACAGCACGTATCATCATAAAACTCGAGACTTTTGTGCAACAAAAAATATAACTAATTTTCCTGTAAATGTAACTGTCCAATTAAATACGACCGTGTGCATAGATTCCCTAGCCAATAGAAACCTAGCGGCTGTGTGCAATGTTGATAAATATATCGTCGTGTCAAGGCAAAAACATGTATACAGCTGGCAGCTTAGATATGCAGTATTGATATTGGTACAGTGTTTAAGTATATGGCTGCTTCGTGTGAAACGAAGCTGTCTGAGCCTGACAATGAGTTACTGAGACTTTACCTTTTAAAAATCACAGTTAATCTTCTAGTTAGATCGCTGTACATACGAGAAGCCCAGCAATACTTTTTTTAAACCAAAGTCCCATGATATATTTTTTCCTCTTGAATATAAATATAAATATGCTGCTTTTTTACTTTCAAATTTTATAAAAATGCATTTTCCTGTCATAAAACACCAGTCATCTGTAGATTTCTTACCATCAAAAGGCAGGAATTGTATTGGCGGGACATGAATACAAACCAACTGAATAAATATGTTGTTTTTTTTATATATAGGTTGGTTTCTGTTGTTTTACTTGTTTTGGTTCTAAGGGTCTTGATATGTTGTAATGTCTGTGTACTATATTTTATCACTTGTAAATGAATCAGATAAAGCACTTTCTCAAAACACTTTTTTTGCACTTGCACTCCTGTGTCTCAAGTCTGGGAGAATTTGCCTGTGAAACACAGTTATAAAAGTCACAAGGTTACTCATATACTGTGTTTATTTTTAATTCTCAATGTTCATTTGTTACAAGTTTGTTGACCTTCTGGCATCCAGCTTACTTGGTTCTTTGTTACCCGGGAAATGTATTTCTTCATTGTCGTCTCTACTGGAGCACAATCGCATAATACTAAATAATATACTGTAACTTTATACCATAGTCTCGCATACGTCTCTGTGAGAACGAGCAATCTTTGAGTGCTCACATTGGGATATTATGCTAAAACCAGATGACCAAATTAAGTGGGAAATAGATTGTTTATGCAAAATGTTAGCAGGTTTGTGTAGTTTGGGGTAAATCTATCTTGGCATGGGAAACAAACTGGAAAACAGTATTTTATCTTTTCTACAAAGCAGCATCCTGTGCTGTGTTTAAGCTGATTCCTAAGTTCTGCTGCAATCTTCCTCATTATAATTAAACATGCAGGTTATCTGACATACACATATGGTGCTCATTTGGAACCGACTGTCCTTATTGTTGTATTTTAATTTAGTACATTTTCAATGAATGTTTATTGGGACTACCATATTAAACACTGGCAATGAAGTGGGCTGTTATTTTTCTTGTGTAATGTGTGTATTTTTATTTAGAAGTCTGAATAATTCTTATTAATTCCTCAGTGCTGGCAGACTAGAAAAATTGAAGTATGGCATTTCCTCTCAGCAATGTGTTTTCCTGCTGATGTACATAGTGCTGTAGTCGTCAGAACCCCCTTTAATGCTTGGTGATGTTTGGCAAAAATGTTAGTCACTCTTCGCAGTTTAATTACTGTGAAATATAATTCAGTAGGCTGAATATAGAAATAGGCAATGGAAATAGATTAGCTATTGAATCAGGAATACTTTATAGCATGTAGAGAGGTGTTTAGCTGAAAGGCTGTGTGTGGCTCAGTGGTCTGAGCCTCTGTGCCTGTCATCAGAAGGTTGCTGGTTCAAGCCCAGCCTTGGAAGAATAGTTGCATCTATGGGTCCTTGAGGAAGGTTCTTAACCCCAGGCCCCATGTGTGCCACTGCAGGTGGCTGCCTGTTTCTGCCCAACTTGCTCTCATCTATCATTGTGTCATGGGGAGCCAAATGGGGTAAGTAAACAGAGACTTTCCCATGGGATTGATAAGGTTTCATAAACCTAAAACACATGACAAAAGATTCAGTAATCAACATCCTTTGTTAATATCACCATACATCTTCTGAAAATACTTGCCCTATTCAGGGGGATGGGGGGGGATGAGTCACTGATCCATCACAGGGGCTCATTCACACACACCAATGTGCAATTTAGCAACTCCACAGCATGTTTTTGGACTGGGGGGACCAGAGTGCCCAGAGGAAACCCCATGACAACACAGGGAGAACATGCAAACTCCACACACATGGAATCATGGCAGAGACTCGAACCCAGGTCCAGGAGTGTGAGCAACAATGCTAACCACTGTGCCACCAGATTAATATTACTGTTTCAGTTATATTTATAACTGCTAAAAATTAAATACCAAACATTCTTGGCATAAAACATAAAATTGCAAATCTAGATTCTTGGAGCATGCATGTCTATGTATACAACTGTATAGCTATATTTAAATTTCAAAAATGTGTTTGACTGACCAGGAATACAGAAACGTGTTTGACTGACCAGGAATACAGAAACGTGTCTGACTGACCAGGAATACAGAAATGTGTCTGATGGTAGCAGCAGCATAGGTGAGATGAGCAGACAGCCACACGCATACCTACTAGCAAACAGTTTCATAGTTAAAGCAGGTTTTATTCATTCAGCCCACCAAAAATCCAAACATTTTCACTTTACAAATCTGAAATATTATTCTGAATCTACAGTGACAAACCTTACTCACAGGTAAAGCCTTCCCCCGTGGCAATATACTCTGTTCTTATCCAGAACACCTGCATACACACGACTAGAGTATATTTGCAGATTAAACTTGAAGTCACGGGCCACACGGATTAACCTTGAAATGAAAGGCCAGGAGATACTTGCATTATTACTCTTTAAAAACATATTGCATAGAATGCAAGCTGTTACCTGGCCTTCATTGCCCAGCTCTCATAAATTATATACAAAAAACAACAAAGTAAACCACATAAAGTTTTATAAAAGTGTCACACTCATTTGTGAAAAAAATGTGTTATGTTTTTTCCAGTACGTTCTCCATATCTGACAAATGTCATGTTACCAGTGGAGTCATACACAAGAACTAGGACTTTTTCTTAAGAACGAATAATTGTGCTTGTTTTGATTTCTCTGATTTAACATAATATATGCATCAATTCTAATTATCCACAGCGTAATAAATGGGTATAATGTACATACAGTAGCAGCTGCAAGAAAAAAAAAGTCTGCAATGCAATTAAATAATGTAATACTGATGAAACAGACAAGGTAAGAATCCTTCCAAATAGCATACGCCACCTGCAGGCCTGGAGGGCCTCTAGCAGTCCTGCCTGTCATAGCACGTTGAGGTTAAACCAGCCCAGGTGAAGTACAGTTTGCCGCTGGGGCAGACGCACACCTCATAAACTGTGTTGGTAACCCTCGCCAAACCTCCAACGCCCTTGGGCAGCTTGGGCAGCCGCACTGTTTCTGCATCGAGAATCAGCTGCGGGGAGGAAGCGAAATTGTATCAACACAAGCGTTTGTGCATCAAAAGGTTCTGCGCATTAAAATCCATAATGACACCATACATGATGAAGCATGCTTCAGATGAAGCAGGAAGATATGGGACATTTTAAAGTTACAATATTAAATAATTATTTTAGTATTTAATAATATGACAGCATGCTTGAGACAATTTCCTTAAAAACTGTAAATCGATAATTGCAAATTTGAGATTTTATGAGCTTTCGACTATGCAGTGGTGAATTGGAAAGGACCAGTGAGTACTTATCCCACCATTCCTTCACTTGTATGCAGGATAATGTCAAGGTTGGATGCAGCTTCAGTGTTGCCCCCTGTTGCTTTGATGTGGACACCTTTGGGAGCATCCATCCTTAAGGACCTGGTGGGCGACTCCAGCCTGTAGTCAGAATCAGAGGGTCTCAGTCAATAGGTGCTTTTCCACTGCACCAAGTTCCGTACTTTTGGTGCCTTCGCTTTTCCATTGACTTCCATTCGAATACCAGTACCAAATGTTCCGGTACCGAAAACGCCAAACCAACTGATGAGGCATCTGGAGGGGCAGGGTTTCAAGGGAAGTGCTGGTAATTTGCCATATTGTTTTAAGAACCGGCCACCAGATGGCAGTAACTAACTACGTTTTTAATGCTCGACTGAAAAATATACACGGGTGGAAAAAAAAATGGCAGGATACAAAAAATGTTTTCCATTTACTAAAAACATTTATGAAAGCTAAATGCTTTATGAAATAAATGAGCTGAAAAATGGGTGAGGCCCTATAAAATCTACGTGTACAGTATCAGACAAAAGTCTGGACCTACCTGCTGTTAATTAGTCTATTTTGTTATCCACCTTATAGTAAAAAGCCTCAAGGTGATGAAGTTATACAAATACTGCATCGACTAAGAAAAACTTTAAACATTTCACAATGTTCTCAAATTTTAGCTACTTCAGAATGCCTCTTTTTGCTTCGATAACAGCTTTGCAGACTCTTGGTATTCTCCTGGAATGCTTCTCCAACAGTCTTGAAGGAGTTTCCACAAGTTCTGGGCACAAGTTAGTTGCCTTGTTCGTGATCAATCATCCCAAACAAGCTCTATATGGGGTCAGGTTGGGGACTGACAGTAGATTTTCAGTGGTGTGTCCAGACTATTGACTGGGACTATATAACTCTGTAAGTTCTATCCTTGAGTGACCAATGCCCATGTTTTGTCATGTGATTATTAAGCAAACCAGCATCAATACTTGGGCTAGTTACCCATACATGCCATGAAGGAGACTTGAGTCTGAGGTATAAGGGAAAC
>JAODJW010000036.1:10510541-10525276 GCA_026777045.1 Hyperopisus bebe | reverse complement strand
TCTGATGAGCCACACCTGGCCCTGGTATTTACCTGAGAACAGGTGTGGCTCATCAGAAGCCAGGTAGGATTGAAAACAGACTGGATGGTAGCTCTCCAGGACCGGAGTTGGAGACCCCTGACTTAGGTGTACCTGATTAACAAGCCACTCAGTGTGAGAGACAGCCATCCAAGACAACACGCGTCAAATAACCATACTATGACTGTACAAATTAAAGATCTTCTTTAAATGAGACATTTTTATTTACAAAGCACAAAAATGTACTACAAGCACTAAATGAAAAATGAAACTTACCCCATTTAGCTGAGGTTTACCTAAAGTATAACCCAATTTAATCATTGTTTTGCAATACTGATTTCAACTTTACATCCTTAATGATTTCCTAAAGAAACATTATGTATTTTCCTTCATTTGTAGTTATAAACAAATCCACAACGTCACCACGTTAGCAGCGATTTGGCTAACAGCTAATTCAGTTGACGACAATAGAATAAAAAGCGGCCTTGACTCTTTCATCTCGTTTTCTGTAATTACACTCCAGTAATCAAACGTATCAGTCAATTAGCATTGCCCTGTTAGCCACGACGCCACATCACTCAAGTAACGTTTAAAACAAACAAATGAAAGCTTTCCTTAACGATCTTGACTGGTAATTAAGCATACAAATTAGTTTTTAGACATGTAAAGGTTTTCTCTGTTGTCAAGAAAAAAGAAACTTATATTATCTTTGTTTCTTGGAAAGCAACCCCTTTACCTCTCAATGCTTGGCCATTGCTTTATACTGTTATGAATGAAACGCCGCAGCAGGAACTCGCCCCAAATTTCTAGCCTGTGATTGGCCAGCGGAGTGTCTATCTAGTCCAATCCTCGGCATGTCCTTGGGAGACCGCCTGCACACCAGCGCCACCCGCTGCACAGAATTTGTATTACTCCGATATCTAGCGTTATTAAAGTGTCATTGACATTTCTTTATCTTCTAACCATTGTCCTTGTTATGATCTGAAGCCTATATAAACATACGCACATACACAGTGATAATTTTGGGTTCACATTGTTATTGACTTTTCTGTTTGAATTGTGATGTCTTTCTACTACATTATCTTAAGTTTAGGGTGATCATATTTTGCTTTGCAAAAGAAGAGGACGCGGCCAGGACACAGAGAGGCATCAAAGCAACGCAAGTATGTACGCAGAAAGTATTCTGACTGTAGAAAGCAAATGTCAACATGAAATCCCAGAAATTTCAGACATTTTTAGGTCCCGAAAAAGAGGACAAGTCCAGGAAAAAGAGGACATATGGCTACCCTACTTGTGTTTGTATTTTTGTCATCAGTTCTGGGTTGGAGGTTAAAGGACCCACGCAGTGCACTTAGAGGCTGCCCATGTAGTGCCTGTCATGGTTGCATCATTTTTTTTTGCTTTAAATGTTATGTTGCCTTTCTTCTGGTCATGATGAGTATTTTGTTGAAGTTTTTTTATGTTATACACACAAAAGATAAACCTGATGCAACAAACTGTTTCAAAGGGACAAAATGTTATATTAAGGATGTAAAACTTGATCAGGATAGAATACATGCCTTATAAATTTGGGGATGAAATTTATTTTCTTTCAAGAACCAGACTGGCATGACGTACTACAGACTGGCAACACCATAAGCAGCTTGTCCGAGAAACGTAAAAATGCTGAGATTTTGTTGTGCAACAAAATTGCAATATTTTTTAGGTTGGTACGTTGCTCTACAGGAATAAAAACAAATATTTTCATATTTAACATTGAATGATAATATTAACAAATATAATTGATACAGTAACAGAAGTCAACAACAAATTTCTTAATTTACAAATCAAGTATGCAGAAATGCAGCCTAACTTTAAAAAGTGTACTATGCAAGACATTAAGTATGCATTTGATGAATGCTGAACATTTAAAGTTGTTTAAGACAGTGTTTGCCAACTCAGTCCTTGGGGGAGCCCCAGACAGCCCACATTTTTGCTCCCTTCCAGCTCCCAGCCAATCAAAAACTTCAAATACCTGGCATGGGTGAGTTGGGATCAGGGAGAGACCAAAATGATGGACTGTCTGGGGGTCCCCAAGGACTGGGATGGGAAACACTGGTCTATGAGGCTCTGCCTCAGTGTTCCTGTGCAGGTGCTGATGCTCTCACCTCAGCCTCGTTCTCCCTTCCAGCCTAATTGGTTTCTGTTCTTTCTCCCTCCTCCACCATTTCTTTTCCAATACATCCCAGTTCTTTTCATGCGTTTTTCTACAAAACCTCAAAAACATACAGCAGAGTACCGAGGCGAGAATATGCGCATGTGGCAAGGTGTTACTGTGTCAATACCTCGCGTTTCTATTTTCAGTTTTTGTTATACCATATGTGTGCACTTCCAGCTGAACAAGGTGTGCAGGCAATTAGGAATGGAAGGATTATGTCACCAATAAGCTTTTGCTAGGACAGCTTCTCCTCTATGATTAATGCTCCAATTCTTGCAGTGCTAGACAGTTTAGAAACCTTGTTTTCTTCTAAACCATTCAAACATATACTTCCATACAGTGCATAAAGGAAAAGTGATGTATTAAATATAAAGTATTTAACTGGCCATCCTGCTCCATTATTGTGGTTCAGACCTCTTCGATACATATTTTTTGGGTGTTTCTACCTCGGATCACACTAGATCTTTTTTTAGGGTAACAATAATGCGTATGGGGGAAGTACGTTTTCACCTGTTGAGTGTGTACGTATATCTATCTTCAGCATTTGGAAGATGGGTGACTGGATGGATGGATATAGGAAATGGAAGTCGGAAAAAGCTCGCTCAATTGACATAATCCGGCACCAATGAAGTAGTAGAAGTTCTCAAGCAAACCTTCCAATAGGAAGCTTTGTTTGGCGGTTCGTTGCAGTGATTGGCAGACAGTACGCCCAATTACATTGTCATTACAAGTTTTTTCTCACCAATAGTTTCTGGAGAAACTGTTTATGGGCGGTAGTTTAAAATTCCCGGTTGTTGAACCGCTGTGTATAATATTAACTGAAATAGCGATAGATCCCGCATGCTTGTTTAATATTGATGGTAAATAAATATTTGAACTGAATTAACACGTAAATGGCTTATAAGAAAGCTGCCATTGAGTAGGTGGCGGACTAGCTAGTTAAGCTGATTCTGTTTTAGGACATCCGAACAGGGTAAGCTGGCTAACTTAGCTAGTACTCAGCGTTTTTATTTTAATTGTACATTAGGGTAATTTCTCCTTTCATTTCATGCCACTTTATTCATATCGCGAACTAGAATGACTGATGCTTAATGTTTTTGTGAATTATATCAGAGAAATTTATTTGAACTCATCCTGATGTGACAGTGATTGTTAAACATGTAGCTCGCCATAGCATAAGCTCGTCAGTTGCGGTTTTTGTTGACTAAGGACTTAAATCACGGAAACTTGAGCTTCGTGTTCATTTCATAGCAATTAAGTTGAGTACGAGGCGTCATAATCATGTCGGTCAGTATTAAGTCCAGTTTATATAGGTGACGTGATATCCATTGAATGCTTGTTAACCAACTATCTATTAAATGCCATCTCTGCATCTTTTAAGTCTTATTATTACAATAATTATTATTTGGTCTTGTCTTTTGAAGTTAAGTTGCAGGGCCAGTCAATCCTATATGCGACATTGGCGGCTGCCTAGGGCGCCACCTTATCAGGGGGTGCCGACTTGCCAGCCAATTTCACTTTGCCTGGACTGGGGGCGCCAGAAGTGATGCTTGCCTAGGGCACCACGTTGGCTGGGACCAGTACTGTTATGTTGTTTTTATGGATTTGTCAGATATTTGCCACCGGTGTCTTGTCAAGGTGCAGGTTCTCACTGAGGCAAGGAGCCATGGAGACCGTGCAAGCCGACATGGACTTCCGTGGGTCGGAGTTTACGGTCAGGGTCGAGGTGGAAGAGGAGCTGCTGGTGGTGGAGATCTTAGATTTAACGACCGCTGAGCAATGGAGAGGGGAGTTTGACCCTACTTGTAAGTATGCACTGCAAATATCTCTTTACAGATGTGATTCGCTGTCATTTATAATCGCGCTGAGTATAACTGACCAGTGGGTTTTCTGCTTTACCCCCCCCCCCACCCAAATTTTTATTCAGATATTGAGGATCTCACTCGCAAGACGGGCAATTTTAAGCAGTTCTCCATCTTTTGCAGTATGCTGGAGTCCGCTGTCAGAAGGGTGGGAGCATCAAACTGTTACTGGTTTTGAATAGTAACGTTTAGATTTTATGTGCCATAATTAGCCATGTATAGCCATGATGCTGCATAAGATGCCTTAGGTTGAGTCTCACAGCAGTGCTTTAAAAATGTCTGTCTCGGAATGTGTCGACTATAAGGTCATGAAGCACTGCTTTATTGTTTTACAGACTAGTGAAGCGGTGACCCTTGACCTCTTGACGTATTCTGATCTGGAGCTCTTGCGCAGTCGAAAGATGGGGCAACCCAGTAAGGTCCGGTCCCAGCCACAGTCCCCAGCCCTCAGTACCAAGCGCTACCTCATTCTGGTCTATACTGTTGAGTTTGACAGGTCAGTACCTACAAGTCTTTTGTACTCTGTGTGAAATACCTATGTTAGTAAACTTGTGAAATGGTCAAGAATAGATATGTCAAATTGTTCTGACTTAAATGGGTTTTTTTGTACTGTGGGGGTTTCTCCTGGTTCTCAAGATTCCCCTCACAGCCCATTCTAGTTACAGCTGATCCAAGGTGTCTCTGTGCCTGCTCTATCCCCTCTCTGTGGAGTGTAAACCATTACCTTGCATCTGTCCCCTGACACAGGATTCACTACCCGCTGCCTCTGCCTTACCAAGGCAAGCCGGACCCGGCCGCCTTGCAGAGGGAGATCCGAGTTCTCAGGGCGGAACTGGCTGCCCTCGTAGCCCAAGGGGGCCGCAGCCGGCAAGACCCCGAAAGCAGCCGCCTGCGTGCAGAGTCAGTCCATGCTTAAATTAGCACTAGACACTTGCCTTATCTGGTTTAATCACACATTTTGGTAGATAAATCCTGTAGTTTTCCTGGGGTGTGTTTAGAAAATGGTGTCTGCTCCTTTAAAGTGAGGCATATTTAATAACATTAGAGTACGGATGTCAACATCGGCAGTTAATTGCATACTCAGCCTAATTAGCTGAAGTGCTGTGTGGCCCATCGCACTACAGCTCTGTCCTCAAAATTACTAAATAGTATGTTAATGCTACTAACACTGGCCACTAAAATGGCTGTGAGCAGCAGCCTTTCGCTTGATTCTCAGAAGGCTGGCTGCTAGAGCTCTGTAGCACCGGTGGTTTTTGTGTGTGAGGGAATTGCGCTTTCCGATTTGATACAAAATGTGATCTGTGTTATATATTGTACATATTGTTTCAACTTTCTGTATTGCGCTACTTCAATTTGCACAAGTCACGTGCCTTGCATTTTCTCCCCTCTGTTGTGTATCTTGTGTCTTTTGTCATGGTGTCACCAACAGTAGCAAGCTGTGCCAACACAGATTTGCACTGGCCTTGGTCTTGTGGCAGTATAAAATCTGATTCTGAATTATCACACAGATCATTTTCGCTATGAGACCTTGTTCACGAGGTGTTGGGGGAGCTCCTGTTGTTAGTCCCGGAAACTGTTTAAATCTCTATGATCATTCTGTCTGAGGTCGGGGCAGCTGTGCTCTGCTTGCTAGCTTTACTTAATCCCATTTGCTGCTCGTTTGTCCCAGTTTGCCCCTTGATGACTTTGCATTTTTCCCTCCCTCCCCCCAAAGACTGGCTCGGGTGCAGGGGGAGAAGGATGCCCTGGCCCGCGCTCTGGATCAGCTGCAGGTAGCTGGGGTTGGCCGGACCCCTGGAGGGGGGGCTCGGGGTCTCCGGGAGGTCATCCAGAGCCTAGAGGAGCAGCTGCTGAGAGAGAGGGCTAAGAACCAGCGCTCGGCCAGCAAGCGGAGCCAGGAAAAGCGCCTGCTTCTGGAAGAGGTGCTTCATGGTCCTTCATGGTCCTTCATGGTGCTTCAAGCATTCCTCTTAATGATTTTGCTATTGGCTCTTTGAGTGTGTAAGCTCTTATTTAATGTTGTGTTTTGCAAGAAAAGTACCCTATTATCATTAAAAAACCTCCTATAGGCATGTCCTGTTTGAATAAGAAAAGCATCATTGTGCTTTGTTTTCAGCTATGGATGCTTTTTTAAACCTCCCATATTTGAATTATCAGTGTCTGAACTCTGATTTGACAGGTTTTGTATTTTCTATTGTTTTCCTTTACCTGTGAGCCAGGTGTGAAACCTCTGTGGCCAATCAGAATCAGTAATTGTAAAACTAACTACCCGGGAGAACTAAAAACACGGCCTGGATTTGGATTTTTGGAAAGTTTGCATAAGATGATGCTACATAAACCTTGACTGAATATCTACGCAGCTAGAGGAGCTCCGAGCGTCAGAGCGGGCTTTGCGGGTTAGAGTGAAGAGCCTTACTAGTGAGCTGGCTTTGATGCAGCGCTGGTGAGTTACTTCCACCCGCACCCCTCTAATACTACTGCCGGGCCGGTTGTCTCATGTCTCGTCCCTTTTCTGTATATTCCTCGCTTACTACATACAGCAGAGCGTCTCCTTTGGCGTCCTGCAGGAACGGCTCCGGGGGGGAGGGCCCGGGGCGGCGGTCGGCATCCCGGGATCGTGGCCTCACTGGGGGGCCACTCAGGGGCCGCTCAGGTTCTCGGGAGAGGGCCGAGGACAGAAGCAGGAGGACTGATGCGGTGGCACAAAGGACAGGCTCCACTGGGTCCCGCCCCCATATCCCAAGGCCCTCCCCATCCCCGTCAGGTAATCACTGACGCCGCCGTTCCGTTTTTGTTTTTGTATATGATGGCGTTGATCATTATGCATATGTCTGCTTGGCACTATAAGTGAGAATATCGCCTGATGTGAACGTGTTGGTGAATGGTGAGTGTGTTTGTCCTGCGATGGGTTGGCGCCCCATCCTTGATTCATCCCTGCCTTGCGCCCGTAGCCTTCAGGATAGGCTCCAGACCCCCCGCCACCCGGAATAGGACAAGTGGTTTCAGAAAATAGATGGATGGATGGATGCTATTTGTGTGAAACAGGTTGGCAATCCACCTGTAGTATTTCTTTCTCCCACCCAGGGTCCCAGCCCCAGCGGTTTGACCCCACAGGCTACATCCAGGATCGCCAGCGCAAGCAGAAAGAGGCAGAACTCAAAAAGTCAGTATGCCCCCCCCCCCCAAGATCTTACCATTCTCTTCAAACAAATGGCGACTGTAAAGCTCATCTCAAAAAGGATTTCTTAAAGTGAATATAATACTGTTGTTATTGTGCTCAGTTTTATTATATGGCAAAATCCACTGTTTAAATTGTTTTCTACTAAATAATTGCAGAATTATGTCATGCTTTGTCAGGATCTTTTCCATGGACCTCCTTGCACTGGAGAAAGCAGGAAAGAGGATGGTCTCCTTCTATCAAAAGCCTTTCAAACACTGTTAGGGGAGGAGAGTTAAATCTTTATAACCATGTGGAAAGCTAACATGAGATTCAGGTGTATAAACTGGGTAGGGATACAGGTGAAATCAGAATTAAGGGCTTGTAGCTGTTAGCATTGATTTAAGAACAAAGCCATTCACGGATGCACATTTGTGCTTTATAGGCCTGCATGATATGAGGAAAATCTGCAATTAAAATTGTTCAGTATTTCGACAAAGGTATGACTTGTATAAACAAATGTTGAAGTGTGCATATCATAACTAATAACATGTCGCTACACTCTCAAAAAAAAGGGAATTTGTACCTTTGCTTGTCCCTGGGGCTGTACCCTTGTTATACCTTTTAAGGTACAGAAATGGTCTCTGAGGAGCATCCCAAAGGTACAAACAGCATTCCTCAGAGTCCATTTCTGTACCTTACAAGGTACAGTTACGTACAGTTAAGGGTACAATTGGCAGACCCTTAAGGGTACAGCCCCAGTGAGAAACAAAAGGAACAAATTTTTTACTGTTTTTACTGAGTGTGTGGAACTAAATAAACATTAATAATTGAATAAAACATGTCAGTAACAAAGCTATTTTTTTGAAATAATAAACAAAAAAAACACGTACCACAACGTATTTTATTGACGTAAATGCCTACTGCTGCAGCAAGGCTGAACTTGCAGGGTAACTTGAAACTCACAATTGTATCATAACGATTGCATCATAGACTAGACAGCTGATTGAGGTATCACAGGAGGAAGGAATTTGTACAGTGAATTTTTTGCATGACAGCTCCATCTGATATGTGAAATGTTATCATGCTCAGCATGAATACATGGCAAGACTTTTCTTATCAATCGCATTTCAGGCAGTCTTTTGCAACGTGTTTATCGCACATGTTTGTGTTGCAGTGATGACGGGAATGCGATTTGTCGGTCAGCACTAGTGCTTTACTGAAAAGGTGGTTGAAGTCTGGAGTTGGATCGGCCTAGTAGAGCGGATTTATTTGAGTCTGCTGACAATAGACACCCGAGTGAAAATGGATGAGATGATTGCCGAACTGTAATCTGTATTGATAGCCGTTTGTGGCTTTATAGGTGTAATTTTTTTTTTATCATGATTTTCAGTCAAAGGAAGGTGAGAAGAGCGATGCTGAGTCCGCTCACCAACCCAGAGAGAGGACGGTCACGATCCCGGAACACGCAGCCACAAGTCAGCCGACTAGGCAGTGGCCGACGGGGGCGGAGCTCTTCTATAGAGAGTAGGAGGAGCAGCCATTTTTCTGACAGTTCATTGGTTGACATGCCAGAAATCGCATCACATCTTCCCCCCAGGTATATTTTTTGTTAAGTGTAATTTCATGTAATTTCATAATTTCGGTATATATGCGTGCGCGAGAAGACTCATTTTGACATTTATTTTCTGTCATCTTAATGTGTGTCTACTATGTGCTTCTTTTGTTTTTTTTTTCCAGGACCAGAAAGGCTTCCTGTAATTCTGCAGCGGTTACCTTGGTGAGTGTCGTTTTCAGAGTTGTTTTATGGGGATGGCTGGAAATACATTTCATGGTATTGAGTTTCTGTGTCGGCGAAATAATTCATGGCCACATTTCACCGAATGACTCTTCCAGCCCCGAGGGAGAAACCTCACAAAGAAGCCCTTATGTAGCACCCCAACCAACATCATGAGAGCCATGGACAAGGGTAAGACTAAAGCTGGGTGCTGAACTTTGATACTTTTATAGCACCAACCAAATTGCTTCGATACTGTCCGGTATCAAAAGCTGATTTGTCATTTGGTACTCAAAAAGTATCGGTCAGGAATAGGTATCAAAAATCGGTATTGAAAATTTTTGACCGATACTCAGCCCGAGGCAAGACCTCCTGTCCTTGAAAACGTGTGAGTGTTGACTTAACATTGGTCTTTTGTTGTGCCCCTAGAGAGTGCCGACTTGTCGGAAATCGATGCCCGTCTGCAAGCCTTGCAGGATTACATGAGGAACTTGGACACTGGTCACTAGCTGCCTTCATGGGGATACATTTTACCTTTGTACTTTTACAAAAACACACGCCTGTCTCAGTTTTTAGGATTTAGCTGCATATGTCAGGGTTTTTTTCCAGAAAGCAGCAGGATGATTTGTCAGTCTGGTTGTGATTGGCTCAGTGTTATTAATGTCGAAATTATTTTCTGGAATCTGGACATCGTCAGCATGACTGAGCTCTCGCTATTGCCCATGACATTATTTTCAACTTCCCCAAGACAGGGTATGGCAAAGAATTAAATGCCATCATGTTTACTTGGTGTGACACGTACTGAAAATATTTTGTCAGGGATAGATGTGGAGTGTGTGACTTTATCAAGGAGTCACTTGACGTGAATGATTGTTTTTGTTACTCATAATTTCCAGGACTTTTTTTTTTCCTATCCATTTACTTGTTCCAGTGAATGTGGATGTCGTTACTTTATTTAAAATGTTGTGGTACTCATTCTGATAAGGATTTTTAACATTTTACATTTGAAGGTTTTACATATTGTTTGTGGAGTTTGTTAGGTATAAAACTTGTAAATATATGAGCATAATGAGAATTTTATCAATTTGGACACATCATTGGTAACATTGGCAGGTGTCTTGCCAGTCAATATCAGGCGAATAAATTTCACCTACTACAGTTTATAATTGGGTATTTCTGCTTGTCTGTGTGTGTTTTTTTTAATCTGTGTGAATGGCTGATTATTCACAATGGAACATTTTCACTTCTATAAGTGGCAAAAATTAAGTCATATTTATAATAAAAAAAACTTGTCATATTCTTTAACAAAAGAAACTACCACCAACCAATGGGAATGTAAGAGCTGGTTATGGGGCGTGGTTTACATTTACTGTTCCCTCATTGGGTATGATAGTTTGATCAGGGCATGTTGGTTTGCCCAAAGAGGCCGTTGATTACTATGAACTACCAAACACATGAATACAAATTCTGATCATTACAAAATCGAAGAGACTGAAATGTGTCTGTATATAGGACGTATAACTCTTCTGGTACTGTAATGAATATGGGTTTGGAGTAAAATGTTTTGAATAATACTTCTATACATTCTTGATGAACTCTATACTTGTGCTAATCTTTTGATTGCCAAAAGCTGACCAGCCTTTAATTTCATCCTTTCTGGATCCTTGTGCATCTTCATGCATCAACAGGAAAACTTTCTCTTACGAAATCATGGCTGTTATGTCCAAATATTTTAACTGATTGATAAGATTCAAATCTCTTTCCTGCTAAATCTATTGTTGGGCCAAAATGGAAAGTGAAGGGATGAGTTAATGCAATACTGTGTCACAGAGGTGTTGGCATAGGAAGTGGGAACACGACTTCTTCCTGCTTTAGGCTAAATGGAAGCCTCTGAAGGATGTGCCTAGCTAATGACATTCAACCCTGATCTTAAAATGTTGTCTTTCTCTGTCTTAAAAAACTGAATGTGGGATTAAGAATTTGAGACAAAATTATTTGAGAATAATCTTGAACTTTAACACTGATAAGTTGTTGGCAAATTTTCGGTCATACTTTACTTGGGGGTACACAAATAATGTCGTAATATACTATTACTTATGTATTAATTAACCACAACCTTAATTGTTAGTTACAAACTGATGTCATCGTTAATAAATCACGATGCAACTTTTATCCTGAGTGGGTTACTATATTTGTTACTATATCTGTTAATTCTGTAAATTATTTGTAGGACCAAGTAATGAATAACACATGTAAAATACTGATATGTTTGTTCACCGTTAATGAAGTGACACTTCTGTCCTCAAGTAGCGACTGTATTTGTTCATGATTTCTTCTTCAGTAGTAACTGAGTTACTACTAAGTATTTAAGTACCCTCAGGTAAAGTGTTATGATTCCCCCCCCCCCCCCCCCACACCAAGTGTCATTATATTATAATAGATATTATAAAATCTTATATTGTGTGTAGTTCTAAAAAGCTGTTGCTAATGTACACACTCCCTGGCCAAATGATGAATAGGTTATTCCCCAACTATTTATTGAAACAGAACAGAAACTGTGCATGATTGGTCAGAAAATGACTTCTTTAACATTTACGATTATCTTATTTTGGAAATGGCGATGGTTAAGTGTTTAAATGTTTTATATACCTTGTTGTAAAGAAATCATTTCAGTTTATGTTAATGGGTTGTATGAAATCAAAATGTTATTTCAGCTGACTTGCGATCTCTTCAGGGTAATTACAAGTGAGCCGTCAAAGGTATTCTGCCAATCTATACATTTCCACGAGTAAGAAAGGAACAATGTAAGAGTGCTTGTGTAATACCTGTAAACTCCTTTACATGAAAAGGATACAGCCAAGTGGTATTCTTAGTGTTATCCAAAATGTTTAAATGTTTTTCTTCTTCTTGACATTTTATGTGACTTGAGGAGAGCCTGGATCCTTAACTGCATTATATTGACTACAAACTGTTGACATTCCTGACTCTCAGATTAAAAATACGAATATGGCTTTTCTGGAAAAGATCAGGATAATCAAAGATAAAAATATATGGTAACACTTAACATTAACTGCACCTTCATAATGCATTCATTATGCATTTATAGAACATTAACTGCACCTTCATAATGCATTCATAGAACATTCATATGCAGAATGTAAGTATACATTACCATCCTAACATACCGTAACAGCCTTAATATACATTAATAACAAACATTATATGATGATAACTAGGATTATAATCCTATGTCAATCGATTTTAACAATTGCACATTTTGCACTGAATTAATTGCAAGTAATTCTTGTTTTACTTAACATAAACTTTATGTTTATAGCACATTGTATTGCTGTATATATCCTCACTAATTTTCCACAATAGCATGAAATTAACTGAAATATGCACATCTCTCAGTATGAATGAAAGTGAGATGTCGGTGTCTTCCTACTAATGACCACCATGTTCAAGGTTATGTTGTGCACGTCTTTTTAAGTCTTGTTCCTGTAAGACAGTATTTATTGATGTGGTGGACCTTGGTTTACTGGCGGTTTCATGACAGCATGGAAATATGAACTAATACTGTTCATATCCTATTACAGACTGAAATAGTAGCTTTCACTCTTCCAAGGCTCTTAAAGCTCAATGTGTTGTTAGCCAGACATGAAATTGGATCTGCAGTAACTTGAGAGAAGCCTTTCGAACTGAATTTATTCTAAAATTGCTGACAATTTCAAATTACTGTCATAACACACCAGTACAGACATCAGTACAGTCTTGCAGGATGTACCTATTGATCCATGGAAAATTAAAAACACAACATTGTTTTCTTCACTTGCATTCTTTCTGTTTTTAACAATTTTGAATGTCATATGGACCTTGGTTTTCTATATTAAAGGTTAGAAAGCTGAAAACATTTAAAAGTTTTTGTTATGAATATCACATTTTTTCAACTCAAAACAGTGGCCAGGATGGTGAGCATTTCCTGGTGTCTATCACTATTCTTCTGCGTGCGATTGGTCAATCCTGACAAATGTAGTATTTCTTGTTCCACCGCCTGGCTAGAAGGGAACTTCCGTTCATTTTCAAGAAGTAAGCATTCATATAACTTAGCATTTTTCCTGTATTGTCTCTTGTACCTCTTCCTCTCCCTGGTATACACCTGAGCTCTGTCTTATGACACGGACTGGTCGTGGGCTGGAGAGACACATTAGGGAGATTTCTTTGCGAAGCTCACTGTCCATGCTGAGGCCTATGGGGACCATCTCTCCTGTTACAGAGATGCCCTTTGCACCACTAGAACTGCATGGCTTTCCCGCCTAGATGCTAAACTCCCTGGTACCTCAGTGCAGTCCAGTGGTACCTCAGTGCATCCCTACAAATCCTTTATTAGAATTTTCCTGGATATGATTTCTACTACAAATGACTCTCTGGCTGACACTTCTTCCTGTCTTCCTTCTATCCCTGATCTCACTACCTGTCTCCTAGCCACCACCCCTCACCCCAAGTCAGCTCTCCTACACCTTCACACCCCTGGACTCTCATTGTCTAAGGTCTGGCTTCCTGTTCTCAGCTCTCAACTGAGACTCCAGGGCCCTCAGCATCCTCATCTTCCTCGACCTGAATGCAGCCTTCGACACAACGTCCCACAACATCCTCAAGACTGAGGGTACTGGCCTAGATTAGTTCTCATCCTACCTGTGGGACAGGAAGCAGTTCAGATTTCCATCTTTGAGCGCTCACCTTCCTCCTTGGCGGACACTCATGGGGTCCCCCAAGGATCAGTTCTTGGGCCCCTGCTCTTTGTCTTGTGCATCCTCACTCCCAGCTGCACTATTCAACAATTTAACCTCAACCTCCATGATGCTGATGATACCAACCTTCACCTCAGCGCTAAATCGATCCAGTTGCCAACCTTTATTCTAATTTTCAGTTCAAAACCTGGGTGTAATTCTGGACCCTTATCTCATGTTAAACAAGGAAGCTTCATCTATCAGGAAAACCACCTTTTTCCACCTGCCTTGTGTCAGATCCAAATCCCTGCACAAGCTCCAAATGGTCCAAAAATCCTGACTAACAGCTAGACCCACCTGAACACTTCTCTTGTTTCCTGTGAGTTGATTGCATCCGTTTCAAAATTCTTCTCCTCGTCTAATAATATGCATGAATCCATAATCCAATGTATAAATCCATCCAATTATTATTATCATTGTTACCCATTTAATTCAACGCTAACCCCTCTGCAAACAGCATTTTACACTTTTAATTTCTTTCTTTGAAATTTGCAAATATTTTTCGGTATGTAGTCAATTAAAATGAACATTCTTTCAAAATCCTTTCAATTTAAACTATTATTTAAAAGTAATAAACAATAGCATATCAAATGTGTCCATTGAAGCGGCAACATTAGATTCTCCATCTCTTCATAAAAAGGTGTTATGTAGATGACGAAGTATCCAAGGTGGCTTGGCTGAACCGCTCTAACATCGTCTTTGCTGGGGAGGAGGTCCCTGGATCCAGCATAGAACTCTGTACTACGAGAATGTTTTGTAAAATCCATTGGATACGCACAACCAAGAAATTTTATTTTATTTATTTATTGTTGATACCATGTAACAGTGTAATGGACATGCAATAGGACATGGCTGGACGGCTTAACGGATATAATCTTTTTCCATGCTGTTATGTGTACCTCGATAGTGCACACTAATTTGTCAAGAAATGATT
>JAODJW010000036.1:10471636-10501335 GCA_026777045.1 Hyperopisus bebe | reverse complement strand
GGTGGGAGCTGAAAAGCAGATGCGCGCACAGCGGAAGAAGAATGATGCAATATTTTGGAAGTGGCTTGGACGTGATATGATTTGACAGCCGCAGGTGGTAGGTGGCTGTTAACTGTTCAGAATTGTTTGGGCGGGGGACTGCCATCACCAAGCAAGGAATCTTGTGTACTTTTTTTTTTTTAGGGCTTTGTTGTTTACCACCCCCAAGATTTTCTCTTGTTGGGGTTGAGGGGGTTTTCAGCATGGCTGCCATCGTGGTTTTTTAGGGAGGGGCGTGACGGAGGATGAGCGAAAGCCTGGCAGGTGGTGAAATTCATGGGGGGGGGGGGGGTTAAGGATAGTTGGGAGAGTTGGAGAGGAAGGACTGGCTATGGCGAACAGTGATGGGGGGGGTTATTGTCGGCTTGATGTGTTGCTACCTGCTTGCAGTTTGTCATGCGCTGTGTGTGGTGCTGTTTGCACGTGCTGGTTGCACTGGTGCTGTGCTTACTTGTCCGTGTTTAATGGTGCTACTTTTCATCTTCCGTCATGCCATCTTAATTACCATGGTATGGCGCATAAATATATTGCATGATAACATACGTTGGTGTGTGTGTTGGGTTGATGTCATTATCCTCGTTGGGGAGGGTCTTTAGAGGGTTCTGTCGAGTCGGGGGAGCTGGAGAAACCTTACCTTCAGGGTGCAGAGTGGTTGGAATGTTCTATCATGATGGATAGATTATTTAGAACTTTCATTTCAGCGACTCTTCAGTGCTGGGTGTGCCGTTTTATTTTCCGCCTGTTTTGTGCTCCGACATGGGGGTGTGACACCTCAGCGACATGACGCTGAATAAGAACCTGCTCCATGCTGTGATCTCCACAGGGAGAACTTTGGTCTCATTTCCAGCCCGTCCCGCTCCCGCGCAGAATTGGTCCAAAATTACCGCAACGTTCCTACAGACGGCTATCATGTTATCATTGCTAGTAGTTTCAGAAGCCCTCAATTGGCTCATTGCGATCCACCGGGGCAAATATGAGGTTGAGGTTTTATGAAGGATGCCCTTTCTTGCGTCCAAGAGCTGACAAGATCTCCCTGTGGCACTGGGTGGGGGGGGGGACCAAAGTCACGTCACTCATGGGATTTGATAGGTGGCCAGGAATAAGCTTTTTTGCTTTTTGAGTTTGGCCTGCTCCTTCAGACATGCACGGATGGGCTCAGTGGTGGAATTTGTACAGCCTACATTCTATTTTTGACATTGAAAAATACTGCTGCATACTGGCACCTCTATATCGTAGCCATTCTGCTAATGGGTATTGAGAAATCTGTGCTCATTTGTCGTGGATAGATTTTACCTACAAGTGTGCCTGTGATTTGTCCTTCTGGCCACATATTTTACATCAGTTCTCCTCTCCCTTCTCTTTGTTGTCTGTCTGCCGCTCTGATCTATGCTTTCTGCAGACGATATTTCCATCAGGGACAGATAAATGTCTATTCACCTGGATGGACTTGTTTTCCTCCATTCTCGCAATTGTCCACATGACCTGCGTTGACTTTGCTGGCAGAGCTTCATTCTTGCTTCTCTTGTGCCTCTCCACACCCTGACCCCAACATTGGCTCATTATGCTTCGTCATCAATTTTCCCTCCTTTTTCTCTCTCTATATTTAGACGCGACGCATCAGTCCGCAGGTAGCTGTGTCAGTATCATCCCTCTTATGCCAGACACAATCCCATAAGCCAGAAACGCACTGACACGGCAGAATCCAACTCGCCTCTGCTTCCACCTCATTGGAGATGGACCGCTCGAGTCAAAACTCACCAGTGCTGTAAAAATGTGCGTCTTCATGCGTCAGTCTCCGCAAGAACAAAGCATCCTGACATCGTCACGCTCAGGAATGCTATAAAAGAATTCCAGCTCTGCGTATGAACTGGCGTGACTATGCTGCACGTCTTCCTTTACGAAAACAAAGCCATCTCTCCCTCCTCCTTGAGCATGACTCATTAGGCAATGCCTTTTTGTCTTGTCCTGCATTTCTCTGTTCTCCGCCTGCCAGCTTAGCGCTGCTCTGATTATTTAGCGGTGGATTCGGTGTGCAGTGGAGACGGATCAATGGGATGGTAGAGACAATCTCGTCAGCCCCAGTTTCCCGAGTTTATTGACCTGGAGGGGGTTGGGCATAGACTAAAGGTGAAGGATGATGGTAATATGTAAACCACGGGAGCTTGTGTGTGTGGTGGAGGGTGGGGATGGGGCGTGAGCCTTACTCTGGTGCACTGTAGAGCAGGGGCAAGGTGCACTTTCCCTGGCTCAGTTTGAGAGACAGGACTGCGGGCCCAGTACAAAGAGGGTAAGAAGTTTTCTTTCCCTGTCCCCATCCAGACCAAGTCGTGGAAGAAGCTGAAGACCATGGTGCACTGCTCTCCCTTCACAGTGTCGTCCAAGAAGTGCTACCCCTGGGTGCAGCTTGCAGGACATGCAGGTACGGACAGAGAGGCTCTTTTCCGGGTTCATCGTAACCGTTTATGAGCGTGCATGTTTGTGTATGCCTATGTGTGCTGGGTGCCCCCCCCCCCTCGCGTCTTAATCAACGACTGCTGTCATTGTGTATTTGTAAGTTTGTCATATGTCCTGACATACTTGATAAGTAATTGCATTGATTTGTTGTTTTTGTTTTCTTCTTCTTCTTCTTCTTTTTTGATCTTACTTTTACGGTAGCTAGGATTTCTGCCCCATGTGTACCTACTTGTCCACAGTTTCCCGTGGGATCTTCTTCCCGAGTTTCTCGGTAACATCTATCCATTATGTCCCCTCAAATTCCAGGGAACTTCCAGGCAGGGGATTGTGGGAAGCTGCTGAAGAAGTACTGCGAGTGCGAGCAGCAGTGCCTGCTGAAGCTGATGGAGGACTCTCTGCGGCCCTTCGTGCCCGGGTACTACGGAGTGGTGCAGCAGGGCGAGCAGGAATTCAACCTGATGGATGACCTTCTGGCTGACTTCCAGTCTCCCTCTATCATGGACTGCAAGATGGGCAGCCGGTAAGGGCTGGGGGGGGCATGAGGGCACCTCTTCATTCCCACATGGTGGATTGATCCTAGAAAAACCCAGCAAAATGAATGCAGCAATTTTAAAATCGTGGCAGTAAACAATACTGTGGCTACTCTGACTTTAAGTATATTATTATTGTATATGCTGTATATATGTATTTTTAATTTTGTAAAGAAACACCATGCTGCCCACTCTAGGAGAATTTGATATTGATTTCTCGGTGACCTCAGCGCTTACATAAGCACATCAACTTAACACTTAAAAGTGTTGTTTTTTTGTGTTTTTCTTTTTTTTCTCCCACTTATCTGCAGTGACTAAAAACCCACCCATTTGCCCTTTGACTTTTTGTACCTGCTTGCTGTAAAGCCCGGTCTTTGTACAAATAAACATGTTGCAAAGAAATCCACGTAGTTAAGCAGGGTCCTAGGAACCGTTGATTGGTGATTGTGCCGTTGTCTGTGATGATCTGGGAGTTACCACCTATATTGGATTTTTATGCTGTTGAAACGATCAGCACCACCCAACTCTGGCTTGCAGCTCTTCCTAGGAACCCACAGAGCTGCTTGTTTACTGTAAATATCGCAGCGCTTTACACTCCTGATGCCAGCAGCCTCACGTCTCACTGGTAGCAACTTTCCAGATACAAACGTGACCCCTTTGATTGTCGGCTCGTTCTTTTATGGCCAGATCGTTTCAGCTTTGATGCCGTGTGGAGGCACTTTGATCTCCTTCCGTTAATATCGGTCCTCATCTGAGTAGTAGCACCACAGCCATGGAGGACACAGTGCAACTGCAGCGTAGTGGACTGTCAGTCATAAGTCATCTTATGAATATTTATTTAAAATGGACACATCCAGCTCACTGAATTTAGGTCACCGTTTTGCAATATTCACGTGTACCTCTTTGGAAACTTGGACGCAATTATGCAAGGTCTTCATTAGAAAACATTTTTTGTAATAGTGTTCATTGTGTACTGTCCTTGTTATTAGAAAGTGGTCAAAAAGCGGTCTACGGTGCTTGGTATGTTTTAGACTACTGGGTCCATTTCCTGCTGTTCTGTAGCTGGACAATGAAATTGCTTTATTGGTCTCATTATCTAAATGTGCCATTATGAGGGTGAACCTTTTTCTTATTGTGTAGGGAGCAGAGTGAATATTTGTGCTAAAGAGCACCTTGCGTCGTCCCTTTTGTCCCCTGCCTTCAGGACGTACCTGGAAGATGAGCTGGTGAAGGCGCGAGAGCGACCGCGGCTGCGCAGAGACATGTACGAGAAGATGGTGGCAGTGGACCCAGGTGCTCCCAGTCCCGAGGAACGAGCCCAGCAGGCTGTGCTCAAGCCCCGCTACATGCAGTGGCGAGAGACCCTCAGCTCTACCGCCACGCTGGGATTCCGCATTGAGGGCATCAAGGTTCGTGTGGTTTAAACGGATTGTTTGGCTGTGGGGTGGGTATCAATTTGATTATCTAATCTGGAATATCCAGTTCATCTCATTGGAGGTATCGTTCTTAACACACAGCACACATGCCAGCTCCAAAGAAGTGTGCTAGTCTTCACCACTTCTACGTCTGCCGTCAGCCAATTGATTCTGGCTTCATATAGCTTAGAGGAGTTTTCGTTCCCACCCACGGCATTGCGGACGCGCAGCCGGCAGTAGATATAAATGTAGGGTGATAACTGGGAAAGGAAGGCATTGAAACCTGGACTTTTCTGTAGGATGTGCCTGTCCATAGGCTGGGGTCTTGTCACGTTTGCGTGTTCTTGGGGGGAGAAGTTTAACTTTCTGCCATTCCTGTTGCCCGTCACATAGAAAGCTGACGGCACGTGCAACACAAACTTCAAGAAGACCAAACACAGGGAGCAGGTGAAGCAGGCCTTGGAGGACTTTGTGCAGGGGAGAATCAAAGTCTTGGTAAGTGTTTCCTGGGTAATCCTTGAAGGGGGGTGTATATGGGTGCACAACATGCATTCCATGTAAGTTTCTTGTACTAATTGTTTGGGTCTTTCTATGTGACAGAGGAGTTACCTGGAGAGGCTAAAGGAGCTAAGGGGAGTTCTGGAGAAATCCGAGTTCTTCCGGACCCATGAGGTGAGTGGTATCCTCTTGAGGAGTTCTGTGTTGTTGTAGTAGCTTGATGTTCTCAACAGTGCCTGGTACAAGTCCAGGTAAACGTAGTAGACCTGGACTGTAACAAAGTAAGGATGTTGCTCAATGTTACATCTTACTGGAATACCCAGATTGACTCAACTCTGATTAGTTCTATAGTCTGATAACCTTACTACTGCTATAGGAGGTTGAGTCTTCTGTTGAGCGTAACATTGAACTAAAAGACGCTGTTGACTGATCCATTGAGTCCAAGTCACTTTGAATTGATTTCAGTGGTCAAATTGGAATGTAGAATCTGCTGTCTGATTTGTCTCTGAACTGAGTGGTAAACACATCTTTCCTTGTGTCCGCCAAGGTGGTTGGCAGTTCCCTGCTTTTCGTGCACGACAAGACGGAACGAGCGCAAGTGTGGATGATTGACTTTGGCAAAACTGTGCCCCTGCCCCCCCCCCTCACCCTGGACCACCGCACTCCTTGGCTGGAGGGTAACCATGAAGACGGTTACTTGTGGGGCCTGGACAACCTCATCGAAATCCTGAGCTCAATGCTGCCGGATGCCTGAGAGGAGCTAACCTGGTAACATAGGCGAGGAGCTGCACAGAGAGACTGGCCCCCCAGCCTGAGAAAAGGAAGATTTGTGGAATCCCCCCCCCGAGACAACTCGAGAAAGGGAGGGAAGACTCGAACTGTGTGCACAACTAGGAGAAAAATCAAGCTATTAAAACTGAGCATGTACTGCCTCTCCTCTCACTCTTGGGCTCACTGGTTCCCTCTGGTGGTAAGAAGAGATGTGGCATTCCACTGCGCTCTTTCAAAAAGACATTCTGAATTTCTGAAGTTGCCTTAAAGAAAAAGGAAAAAAAAAAGTCCACGTGGACCAGATGAACTGTTTTGTTTTTAATTGTTTTACAGATGCTTATAACACTAGAACACTGGAAAATGTGTAGAGTTTTATTTTTCCTGTTTTGTTTTACTGTAAATAGTTTTATTTAAGTATTTCAGCCATATGGATTGTAGATTAATTGTTTTTCTGTGCTTTCTCTGTGGGAGTTTTTACAAGAGTCTTTTTATTGCAAAGGACGAGAGAACCATTGCAGAGCCGTATAATGCATTGGGGAAATGAGCTGGAATCTAGACTTTTTAAGAAACATGTCTAAGTTTTACAGACTCTTTGAGCGCAGTAACAATGTGGTTAGAATTCAAAAATAATGTCTTTTTTTTAACCAATGTACATGCATGCTGGGATGGAGTCCTTGTGTCACTGCCTTTAAGCTAACCAGGCTATATGCAATATGTTATCTGTGTTTCCAGCAAAATTATCTTGGCTTAGCACTGGTTTCTGTTTACCAGCTAGATAAATCACACTAAGATTTTTTTTTTCCTATCCAGGAGGTGTAACAGACTTAAGTTCCACACATCACTTAGGTCACCTTGCATCAGTAAACTTTGACGGCCAAAAATGAAAAGGACCGTATCAGTCAGATCACATACCTTGAAAATGTATAAAAGTGGTAATGAAATCTCATTGGGTGGGGAGTATTTAATTTACAGCTGTGGTGAATGAATGTACATTTAGGATTTATTTCTGAATGCAAAAATCCTCTGTTGCATGTTAACCCACTGTTTTGACATGCCTGCTTAAGCAAAACTGTACAGTGTTTTGTGCTCATCTTTGGGGAAAAATGCAGCTACAGATAACAGCTTATGTTTTTTTTCCTAGTTTATTCAACAGTATAAATTCTATATAGCATGTTATCATTCTCGGCAGTTTTGAGAAATTTTGTGTTCTGGGTTCGAGTGTTCTGGGTTAGGAAGTTCCAGGGGTTTACCATTAAAAACCAAAGGAAAATGCAAGCCCAGTACAGCCCTGCTGCTTAGGAACTAAGGATTACAGATTTGGGATAAGTGTTATTTGACCCTGAGGTGAAGCAGCTTTTGACAGTGGCAAAAATCTCTCTGTGGAACTATGCTTTTAGTATGGCTGTGTTTCCATGTACACAGAAATGTGGTTTGTGTTTGGTGTATCTAACAATGGGTAAAGGCGTCTTAACTTCAAAGCCATACTGGGTATCAGTGCCACTCAGCCCCCATGCCTGTTTATGACTGTGGATTTAAAATATCAGTTTACAACTGGTCTGAACTGGTTAGAGAGGGAAGTTGAACAAAAATATGACTGTGACTTGTGATCTGAATTTTTGTAGCTCCTGGTACATTGTGACTGCAGGCGGTTTGCAGATTTAGAGGGATTTATCGCACCTACCTCCCATCGCCCCCCCCCCCCCACCTTGGAATTTAAGATTTTTAAATTCAAAGATATCTAAAGCAATATTTCAGGCTTTAACAGCACTAACTCGGGCATTTTTATCGTCAGTTTGACGAAATGTGAAGGTTATTGGCATAAATTTGTAATATAAATCTCAGCCTAAGCGATGCTGTTGCGGGATGCACACTGCAGAGCGGCCCTGTACAGGCCTCCCAGGCTGAAAACCCAACAATCTGACTCTGAACAACCGGTGAGAGACAACGTTCAAAAGCCACATAATTAACCCAAGGATTGTGGGCATCTTAGTAATTTTGAATTTACCGCTTTTGTAAATGATACTTTGTCTGTCTTTTGCCACATTCCTTAATCAAGTGTTACAAACCGAAGCACCTTTATGTGTTTTGTACATGTCCTACCCTGAGACCTCTTTCAGAAACTTTAAACCAGGAAAGTGATTCAACATCATTCCCCTAGCAGCCCCACATCTCTGGAACATCACTGAATTGTTTACAAATGGTGTTCTGTGTATTGGATTTTATTTTTTTACCACACATTGTAACAATTATGTTGTATTAATCGGACTGCATGTATGTGCAGGGATGTGTAAAGAGGATGTGAGACTCACAGAGAGTTTCTGTGTCTGTATTCTATTTACCAACCGTTGATCCACCGGACCGTGTTGTGGGTCAGAACAGAGTCCCCTGTGTGTGTGAGAGACAAAGTCAGAATGTCAATAAACTGGATCTGTGAGCCTTAGAATCTGGATGGTGTCTCCTTTCTGTGACCCACACTGAGGTCAGACGGCAGCTCTACGAATAACTTGATTTGAATACAAAGTCACAGAGCTTCACATCATGAGCTTTAAGTGGATTCAAAACACTAATTTGTTTCAGCCCTGAAAAATTAATTACAATATTACTGCATTTGTTGCTATTTCATAAATCTGCCATAATACAGACTTCTCAAGGTCAAATAGCACATTAATTCAGTAATGCCCTGGATGTGGTTATTTCACAGATGATACTTTTAAGGATATTTAGGAAACAAGTGAGTCATATTTGGTGAGATGTTTGCCAAAGTTGATTTACAGCATTTTTGTTCAAGGTTACAAGAAAACTGATTCTCTTGTCACGACAGTGAGCCTCAGCCAGCTAATTGTCACAGGACAAGTCATAAGTGCTGGTGTTCAGCTATGTTCTTAAATATCAAAGGATCACTGTTACCCAATACGCTACCTGACATATTTACCGGAGCCGTAACCATGGTTGCTGGGAACACAATGTATGGGAGTCCTGTTGACCCAGGCTGATGTTTCAACTATCTGATACAGTCGGTCGTGACTCAGAGGAGGGACTTTTGGACAATCAGGTGGGGGAGACTGATCATTGTAAGACGGCAAACAATTTTTAATAATTTAATTCACGGACAACAGGGAACGCAAAACTTCAGTAGTCTTACACAGCAAAGAAATGACTAGGGGCCAGATGGATGAAGTAGAAATATTTGTTCGAAACCAAATGTCACTTTTCTAGATCGAGGCAGGGAGTAACGTGAGGAGCGATTATAAAACTACCCTTCGTGAAGTGGTGCATCAGGCTTGACTGCAGTGACCCCGTGTCAACCTGAAACTGCAAACACCCCTTGAGCTTAGAACTCCACCCAGCTAGCTCACAGAGGCTGGCCTTTTACGCTGCAGTTCCCTACTCCATGGACCACTTGAGTCCTTCACTTTTCTTCATCCCGACAGGTGCTAAGACGTCTCCTCAGAGTCGCAGCCTGACTGCTGAAACCGATTACATCTTACAGGCTTTATGTAGAGGTAGGCTGTACATCAGTCCGTCCGCCTGTTGGCATGGAGCAGGACTACTTGACCTGCCAGGCCTTCGCCTACCCCGCCCTGGGGTACAATGTACACAGACCCATCTGCCGCTCTCTGGGGGTCCATCTCCTTCAGCTGTGTGTTGCTCTGGGTCAGCAATTCCAGGCTCCATAGCTGGTAGCGCAAGCTTTTTCCCTGCTTGGCAAAAATAAATGCATCCTGCACCCCCGTGGTGGGACAGCTACAGCCGTCACGGGGCAGCAGGAGCCAGGGCAGGACGGGATCCGCGCGGAAATCCTCGCTGTTTAGGCTGCCATGTGTTAGGCCCAGTAAGACACCTGGGAAATCGGTTAGGAGGGAGACTTCATCCATGACTTCAGTGAATATATACAGCACAACATCCTCTAAATATCTTTAAATAAAGTAAAATAAACATCTTTAAATCTCTATCGTGTAATTTACTTCAATAAATATTTTGAAATATTTGTTTCTGTAGTATCACAGTCTGTTTTCTCAGAATATTTTACTTGTGTGGTGCAGGGCTATTTAAATCACGGCCCTCAAGGTCCGAGCCCTGCCGATTTTCCAGCTTTCCTTTACCTGTGAGCCAGATGTGAAGTGTCCGCCCAATCAGAATTAGTGATTATTAAACTAACTGCCCAGGAGAACTGAAAAGAAGGCCTGGATCTGGAATCGAGATCCAGATTTGAACAGCCCTGGTGTAGTGTGTACTCTTTAAATTTTTACTCCACAATTTACTATGTGTACTGTCTTTGCACCTTGTCTGTTTGGCAGTGTGTGTGTGTGTGTGTATGTATATATATATATATGTTTATGTGCTGTGTTCTTACTTGATATATGCACCAGAATTTCCCCCTGGACTCAATAAAGAGCATCTTAATCCTAAAGCAAATACATAATGCCCTTTCACACACTGCGCTGACTTTAGCTCTCACCTGAGGCCACTGCCCAGTGTGCTCTGTGGCCATTGCGCCTACAGGGTTCATGGTTAAAGTCTTCATCATAGCTGTGAAGATTCAGTCAAGGGATTGTCTACGACACCAAGCCATAGCAAGGAATGTGCTCCCCCACCTCATATCGGTCTCCAGTGCTACGTTCGTACTGTCCGCAAAACAAGAAAAACAGACAGCATACTAGCCTGCAGCCTTATCACGAAACCACAAGACAATCCAGTACATTCAATGAGAAAGGAAATGAACATTATTGCTCACAACCACAGCACGATGACCACCACAACATGACGACGACGCACTAAGCTTCCGCAGAACAAGTTTCATGCGAGTGCTACGTGATTTGCATGATAAAAAAAAAAGATGATAGTGTCTTCCGTGTTTTCACAGAAGTCGTGTTCCATTTGATGTTCTGCGTTGACAAAATTAGATACAAACTTCTCATAGGCATAGCAGCAGTAGCCAAGAAAATCTGCCAAATATCAAATAAAAGAGGCCACTGCAGTAAAATGGTTGGATAACAATGCAGACTTAATGTTCAGAACAAATGAACCGTGTGCACGGCAGATACCGCTCAGACACTTTCTCCTCCATTCCCCTCAATCATTCACTTATCATCAGTAGTGAGCCCTTTGGCTAATGCGGATCGCCAAACTTGCAATATAATTTTAGAAGTAGAAAGTGTATGTTTATTGAGTCATTAAAAAGTGTTCTGAAATTAATCCTAGCTATCAGTATTATACTGCTGTTGGCTATTTTCAGCCAATTTTACAGGGTTCTGTCCTATATTCTTCAATTAAAATTGTACAATTTAAAGTTTACCTTCTAGTCACACATGGCTTTCTTGACAAGAAATTATAAGCTAACACTTATGAATACTTCAGTATTATAGAATCAGTAGCCACTTTATTAGGTACATCTGCACAGTACCAGGTAGGACACCATTTTGTCTCCAGAATCACTTTAAGGGTAGGGTTATGCATATTGAGAAGTCTTTCTGTGCATCAGTCGGCAGGCCAAGTCTCCGTGCTGGTGATCGGAAGGTCACTGGTTCGAGCCCAGCTCTGGCATGACAGACCATGAACCCTTGGGTAAGGACCTTAAGCCCCAGCTTCATGGTGCTGCTGCAGATGGCTGCCCTCGGCTACCAAGCTTGCCCTCACCTATGCGTGCCTGTATTTCATGGAGAAGATGATGAGGTAGGCAAAAAGGGAATTTCTCCACTAGGATCAAAAAAGTGGCATTATTATTACCACTATACAAGTTATTTTTGGTTTTGTTGTCCTTTCTGTAATCTTTAGTAGGTCTGGCCATTCTCCCCTGATCTCTCTCATTAAAAAGGCATTTTCAGTCACATAACTGCCCTGGCTGGAATGTGGTTTGTGTGTGTGTGTGTGTGTGTGTGTGTGTGTGTGTGTGTATGTGTCTCGGACCATTCTGGGTACTCTGTAGAAGATGTAGCGTGTGAAAATTTCATACGGGTGGCCATTTCTGAGATGCTGGAACCACCATGTCTGGGACCGACAATCACACCACGTTCTAAACCCCTTACACCAGGCGTCTTCAGCCGTTCTGCCTAACTGCAGAATAAGAGGATCTCTTCCCCGTCTCTGTGTGCTGGATGTATTCGGCTGCAGCCACATGATTCACTGTTTGGAGGGGCAGGCTGTTTGCATTAACCAAGAGCAACAAATGTAATAAACTGCCCACTGAATATATACTGAGTATATGAAAGCAATAAAGTGTATGACACATGCTGAAGGATACGGAATGAGGATGGGCTGTCCATCAGCAAGGTGCTTCAAGATGTGGCAAAAGTTGGCCCCGCCCATACCTCCAGTCAGTCGCTCGGCCCAGCAGCCAATCACCTCCTCGGCCAATAAGGCCATGTGATGGGCTGGTTAACACACATGCACACGGAAATGGTTGAAATATGCATGGTTGGGATAAGGCAAAGCATTCCGCTATTCCCATAATGGGACACCCAAAGCAGCCAATTACCAGAAAAGATCTCTCCTTGAGCAGTGTAACCCTGGTCCATTGCAGTCTTCACTATGTTCTCCATAGACAAGTCTGCAGAAGGCTGAAGCAGTTGGGCTGCCATCCACAAGGCAACCAAACCGCATCTGAAGAGCTCAGCGTAATAAATACACTCAAAATAGAGAGTGGTGCAATCTATTTATACTGATGATGCAAGAATTTTTATATTTGGCTGATTCTGGTAAATGGCATTATGGTATGCCTATATTTAAAATCACAATTACTATGAAGCACATAGTAAATATAAATGCCATATAAAGGTATTTGTGGGGCACTCACTGTGGTCCATCCTGAATGAGAGAAGGTACAAATTTGTTGAAGAGCACCCACTGCAGGTCCTTTCTGAAACTGCACCAGATGCACTCCATATTTATCAGCCACAGGCAAGCAAGAGTTCCAGAGAAGACTCTGTGCTTTGGCCAGCTATCCTGATGAGAAGCTCTCACCTGCTCTCCCTTTTTGTAAGCAACAGTCGGGGTTCCTCGTGATCTCCTTCTACTGGTGCCCTTCCTTCCGCAATGGCTTGATACAGCTTCTTTTTCCTGGAACCTGTTTCTGGCTGTGGAGGTGGAGGTGGAGGTGGGGGTGGGGGTGCTGGTGGAGGTGGAGCTAGTTGCACAGTTGTCATTCCTGTTGTCTTCCAACCCTGTAATAATCATACGCAAAATGAGCATGTAGTGGAAAATAATTAAGAGAGTTATAAGTTACCAACATGATCTCAATAATCCTCCAAGCTTAGTAACACTAAAAGGCAGGTAAAGTATCTGTTTACAAAGAACAAACTATTAAAACCACTGGCTGTTTCGATCCGAGGGATATTAAACAGTTGGGGCGTACCGGATGCAGCTCGGCCGCAGTACTGCACGTCCGACAAGATCTTAAGAGGTATCAAACCTCAACCACGAAACAGTGTTACACAAAAATGTCGAACAAACGGCAACATGCAACTTAAAGGAAACCTGCATTTAAATAATTTTTTTCCATTCATTCCAAAAAGAATTTCCGTACAGTGCAATCTCACGAGAGATCACATGTAATCTATCAACAGCAGTTTTTACTGCTCCTCACAACCATGCGTGACTTTCTGCGATTACAAAACTGTCGCATGGGGAAGTACTCGATGTAAAAGAAGGAATTTGAGTAAAGCCAGTCACGCAAGCAATTTTACACATGTACCTAGCTAAAAACCGAGTAAAACCCATAGAATAAAACGGCAGTATGGCAGAATTATACTGTAAATAGTTAGTGAACCGTATAACATTTTCACATACCAGGAGCGCAGTTTCTCAACAAGGACAAACTAGGGGGGGCTGTAAGCTCATATGCCTTATATGGTTACAAATGCATGCAATAAAGACATACATTATCGAAATAAAAATAAAGCACTTACCCACGCATTTTGCATCTTTAGGCTGTAAAAGTCTTAGTATGTTATTTTGTTTTTCAGAAGTTCATTCTCAGCTAACTAGGTCGTAATCTACTACCTGTGGGTTGGATGTCATATGTGATTCTTCAGGATAACACGTTATTATTTTGATTTGCTTTACATACAAGTAATGCTGTTATTTACCATCATTTGCCATTAGCTACTACAATTAGAAATCTGTTTCCGTAAGGCTGAACGTGAGCCTACTAATGATGTCACTGCCTGATTGTTTTATAAATGTGGATTCTTACGACTCAAAGTGACGATAAACGAAAATTTTCATCCAACAGATTTTGACCCAGCGTTGTGTTATCCCGACATCTAAAACGATTTCTGTTTAAGGGACCCTCAATAGGAAAATTCTAGCTGAGCCAAAAAGTTACCGGCATGAGAATGAATATAGTCCAATAATATTATTCGTTTTACGTGAGTTGTCGGACATTATCCAATTAAAACGCACCTTCTTAAAACGACTGGGGCGGTAGTATCTTAATTCCTCCAATCGTTGCAAAATCTTGCACGGTATTTGATGATTGACGTAGATTTTAGCCAATTATAGTGCCTGTATTTCTTTGCCCCAACGTGAAATACATCGATTAAGCCGCGGTTTTTTTTTTACGGTCCCTGGAGTGGCTCTGACGGGAAGGTAATGCATTGTTAGTTTTTCTTTTTAATTTAGCGGAAAGATTTAAGGGTTTGGTTCACTTTTTTAAGTAACATCTATGCGTCTGACCTAGGCAAAAATTTGCTTTTAGTACGGTTACAAGGTTAGATTTCTTAAACGGTTCTTTTCTGTTAATGCTAACTATTAGCTACCAGCCACGTTTATGCGTATATGTGGAGAATTTTAGTGGAAAAAAATTGATAATAATGATATGCGTCGATGAAGTCCATGTAATGTGTTCCGATTTATATGCATAACTATGTTTGATTTTTGTTTTTCGTGCATTTATAGCCAAGTAGCCGGTGTTGCGATACAGCTAGATTTACCATCAAATGTAGCTCTTAGCCGCTCAGTTGTAAAATAGATGTGTAACTTCTTGTGTGTGTGGTTCTGTAATATTGTTAAGTTTAAAGCGAGCAATTCGTTGTATTAAATTATAAATCATAGAATTTTCCCCAATTAACTCCGTATAATCCCGTATTATTGCTGAAAATTTTAATCTCGTATTATAATATGTATGTATGCTTGCTGCCCACGCGGTATCAGAATGCATCTTGCGACCAAACACCTTGTATTGGTTTTTGATTTCTTAAGACCATGGCTGGTCAGGAGATCCGACTCAACCACACCATCTACATTAACAACCTGAATGAAAAGATCAAGAAAGATGGTAGGTCTTGCTACCCCCCTTCATTGTTCTATGCAGTCTTAGTCTTGCGTAATGCATTTGTGCACAAAGCTGTTTTCTCGCTTCTGAAGTGGCTTTTAGTTTTAACTATATTACCTTCATATGTAAAATACGTGTTTGATTTGTTTGTTACTTTCCCCAGAGCTGAAGAAGTCTCTGTACGCCATCTTCTCTCAGTTTGGGCAGATCTTGGACATTTTGGTGTCTCGCTCCCTCAAAATGAGAGGGCAGGCCTTTGTGATCTTCAAGGAGGTCAACAGTGCATCCAATGCCCTCCGTTCAATGCAGGGTTTTCCTTTTTATGACAAACCGATGGTATGCTTGTTGTTTGTTTTCCGCTGCTTTGGTCCTAAAGTCTGTTCGAATGTTAACTTGAATGCATTGAAGACAGGATTGTGAGATTGATGCTGCGTTCCGTTTACCTCAGAAGTCGGAGCTGGGGATGATGTCACAATAGAGTTCACTGCATAAACAGTATATCATTATAACTACAGCTTTCACTTCTGTTGGAGGCTGCAGCCATCTTGAATTCTGAGCTTAGTGTTGCAGATGTTCCTATAACTTCAGAGGCCTATGACTAAGCACTCGGAAATTTTGACCTCCGAGTTCAAATGGAGCGCAGCATGATGGCATGTCTTGTACATTTTTCAGATTTTTGAATATTTCAAACTTCATTTACAAACAGGATTATTGGAGCACATTTTCACAACATGCATGGTACACAAGTTTTAGAATTGGAAATTGTGCTGTTTTTGCTAAACACAACCTGGGTCACCTAGTAGTCCAGCACTTAGTGTCGTTATACTGTTGCTTCATCGGGAAAGTCCTGAAAGAATATTTCAGCTGGTGTAGTTTGATGCTGCTTTGCTGTTTCCAGAATCCATAGCCATGACACTGCTTCTGTTGATCTGCGTGCCTTGCAGAGGATTCAGTACGCCAAGTCCGATTCAGACATAATCGCGAAGATGAAGGGCACGTATGTAGAGCGTGACCGCAAGAAGGAGAAGAGAAAGGGGAAAGGTCCCGAAGCTGTGGGGGTGAAAAAGGGAGCAGGAGCTGCAGCTATGGGTCCTGGGGTGCCTGCAGCCATGCCCGTGAGTATCAACTTCCTCTTTATCCCAGCATGTCATGTGACCGCCTGCTGCTGTCCTATGGGAATATCGGCATGGTAAAATCTGCAACGTGGGTCACAGGCTTCATTTAAAAAGCTGCCCCCTTTCTGAATATATATCTGTGTGTGTGTGTTTGTGTGTGTGTGTGTGTGTGTGTGTGTGTTATGGGGGCAATAATTCTTAATATATATCCAAGTCAGAAACGGTCAAAACGATAACAAGATAATACTGAATACATTGCAAGAATAGTGGCAGATTATGTGCCACAAGCTACTTTAATACCATATTACCAACTTTGCCATACTGGTCATACTGAAAATATGGAATATTATAAGCGAAACTTTTATTTTATGAAAAATGCAGGTTTACACTGGTAAGTATTTGATGCCTCTGTAGCATGTGCTCTTTAGCGTGTGCTGTACTGGCTCAGCCCATTTAACAACAATGTGACTTCTCTTTTGGCTCTCAACTCTGTCTCCCTTAGTTATTTTGAAAGTTTAAGAATAAAATGATTGAATGTGACACAATGAAATGCATGTCATTGGAACGTATTTATGCGCCACCTAGTGGTAGACTGTAAAAACCACTGGAGCGCTCTAATGGAGAACCCTGTATTCTGTGTCCATCCTGTGTTGCCCCTTAAGATGTTTTATCTTCAGCTGCATTTAGTTGTTTTTGAATGTGACTGTGGCTCACGTTTTGTTGGCTCTCTTGCCCTTTTCAGGGCATGCCTCCCCTGAGCCAGGCCCCGCGGATGATGCCCATGCCTGGACAGCCACCCTACATGCCACCGCCTGGCATGATGCCACCTCCAGGCATGGGTCCAGGACAAATGCCCCCAGGAGCCATGCCCCCTGGTCAGATGATGCCAGGGCAGATGCCTGGACAGATGCCCCATGCCCAGCAGGTCAGCATAATTTATGCCTGTTTAATGGGGGGGGGGGGATTATACCTTGTTTGGACTGACCTAACACATGTCTTTCTCCCCCCAGGTTTCAGAAAACCCACCCAACCACATCCTGTTCCTTACCAATCTTCCCGAGGAAACCAACGAGCTCATGCTGTCTATGCTCTTCAACCAGTCAGTACTTTTTTTTTTTTTTTTTTTCTCTTTCCTCTTCATGTTTGTCCTTCACTGTTGTCTTGGGTCTGTATTGGTATAAATGTCTCTGGCCCATGTGACTGCACTTCTGTATCACTAGTCATGGTAGATATCGTATATTGTGATACGAGAGTTGTTGGTCAGCTTAGTGTTTCCCAATCCGGTCCTTGGGGACCCAGACAGTCCATGTTTTTGTGGAGTCGGGAGGAAGCAAAAGATATTGACTGTCTGGCAGGGACCTCGGAGGGATCAAAAACGTGGACCGACTGTGGGTCCCCGGGGAGCAGATTGGGAAACACTGGGTTAGTTAGATAACTTGTCGAATTTACGATACCTGTTTAAATGGCCTTTTTGTTCCCTTTCATTTAGCCCAGACTCCCTTTCATCTGACCATTATCTTGCTACCCAAAAATCCAGCTTTGTGACACTCTGGCTTATTTATAGAGCAACGTAACTGAAGTGCTAAGCTTCTCTTCAATGGTCTTAATATGATTTGTGCCTTGAATGTGAGCCATTGATATATAAGCAGACAGAATTAATCTGAATGGAAACCTTTCCTGCATGCGTGCACATCTGTCACCCCTCACCTTGGGTGGAGGTCCATTGTGCTACGACGACTGCTGAACGCTCACTCTCATCTATAGGTTCCCTGGGTTCAAGGAGGTGCGACTCGTCCCTGGGCGACACGACATCGCGTTCGTGGAGTTTGAGAATGAGGTGCAAGCAGGTGCGGCCAGAGAGGCCCTGCAGGGCTTTAAGATCACCCAGAACAACGCCATGAAGATCTCCTTTGCCAAGAAATAAGCAAATCAGCGAAGCTCACAGGCCGAGATCTCATACCCCTCCCTCTCCTTAGTGTTGCACCATGTGTCATACTTATGCACGAAGGCGCACATTCTGTCCCTGTCACACATGCCCCACAACCCCCTCCAAAGTTTCATTTTGCTTCCATGGTAACGTAGATATCCCAAACAAGGAAGAAAAAAAAAATGGTTCTTTGTATGAAGCTACCTGTAGCATGAGAGAAGGTAAGGTGACTTATTTTACCTTATCTCTTCCGTCTTGCATTCCCCCAACACACTCGTATGAGTGTTTACTTTTTTTGGTAATGGAGTACTGAAGGGGTACAGGTAATGTTTTTTTTATACCTAATTTTTTTTTTTTTTAGACGATCAACCCCCCGGTCTTTCCCTCCTTTAGTTGTCTAGCTTTTTCAGTGTTTTTGTTTTTATATCAGAAGCATTGCACCCAGGGTTTGGGCACCCAAACATTGCACCTGGAGCTTATCTGTTTCAATTAAAGGTGTTTTATAATGATTGTACTTGGTTTGTTTTATTTGCCCCACCACACTATTGTTCATTATCCTGATCGGGGACACAGGGGGGGCCTGGTAGCACAGTAGATCCTGGTCAATAGTTGGGCACATATACTGTGTCGGTCTGTGACATGGAAACGGGAGAACCCAAGTGAAACCTGCACAAGATGGGATGTCATGCAAATCAGGGGAAGTTAAGACGCTACATTCCAAAACGATGTCTGAGTATTACTCTGATGAATTTGATGGGCTTTTGCAAAGATGCTCCGATTGTAAAGGATATAACTTAAAGCTTTTTCTTTTTTTGTAGTGGGTACACGGATTAGGATTCCCTTGTCTGACACCTTGCTTTCTATGGGAACATGAATATTGCATTCCAATATTTGGATGCATGTGAAACGTTTACATAATTCTGCGGCATTCCTTTTTTATAGCTCTGTGCTGTGACAGAATATTCTGGTCTTTTGCATCCAAAGGCCTTTCCTAAATGGGAAGATACTATTTTTCCCTTTTTGTGTGATCTCAGAGGAGGACCAAGACATGGAGATGCATGAGGGCAATTCGATGAGCTCCCTCCCGATCAATTCAAATTAAGTAACTCAGAGATACTCTGGGACACAGAGTATCTCCCCGTTTGTTTAGCATTATTGCCTTTGACGCCCTGTGTCTTGCTGTGAGTCATTGTTGGATATATTGTGGGTCACTGTTACAGCACAGAAGATAATGAATGCTGTCTCTGAGCACATTAACTTATTGTGTCCTTGCCTGTTCACGTTCTCAGCTTTTTCCTTTTGGGAAGTTGTGAATCAGTTTCCCTGTTCCTGAAAGCTTGCATATTGTTGGATTTCTCAACTATACAATTATCCGGTTTTTAATTGTACCATTGAGTCATTTGGAAGTATATGAGTACTGAGTCATCAGGGTTTGAACTTGTTTGTCCTAGAATCACACCCAGGTCATGCATATGCTCTTATGCAGTCCTGTATTCTTATTGTGCATCTCAGCAAACAATAAGTGGTTCCAGTAGGTGTGAAGCAGCAGGTTGCTGGTTGTAAGGAGTAATGGAGCTTTTCTGCTGGCAAACAGGGACTGGTCTGTACCTGACCTATATTGCGAAGAGACAGTAGTAGTGCAGTTCCAGCTCGCTTTGATTTTTCCACTGCAGTAAAGGACAACTCGGTAAAGGCGTTGCCGCAGATTTGGAGACCGACAGTGGCGTAAAGCTGGAGAAGTGCTTATTCACTGTTCACACAATGTACAACACTATTTGCCATGTGTCAATTTCCGTTAGTACATCTGTGAGTCGCTTTGTAATGTTAGCATCAAAGGCTAGCGGAATTAGCATTAGCTTGCACAAATTTATATTACGAATCCATTCCGTTCAGCTCTTCCATAGTACTTTTTCAAACAGGCGTTGGGAAATTTTGCAGTTCCTAGTTATCAGGAATGGATTAATACACTCAAATGTGCGATACAACTAATAATGAATGATTACGCTATTCATTCTGACCAATCAGGTGGTGGTGACGCCATCCGCTCGGTATAGCCACGCCCTCGGCTAGTAAGCAGGGCCATGTCAGCGCAGGTATGGGATGGGTAAGACTTAACATTATTTACAATGGAAAACCATCTCCGTTTGGCTTGGATACGGTTCTTGGTGGCTGGGGATAAGCACCATAAGTCTGTCTGTCTGCCACTTGGGTGTTTACCTCAGAGGGAACAGGAGGGGCTAGAAGGGGGGCGTCCGCAGCCGAGCCACATGAAAATACTCTGTGGGCTTGGTTAGACTGACCGAGCTGGATGTAAAACCAAAAATGTGCGACTCATTCTTCTTAAAAATTCTCACTGTAAAATTCCATTTATATTCTCTCACATTGTTTTGCCTCAAATCAGTTGAACGACCGCAAACATTTCCCAGTCCCTCGCCAGCTTTATTTGAATGGTCAGACTGACTCATGTTTTCCCACTTCTGGCCAGTTTCCCGCATTTTTTGTTTTGAAATGCCACAGATTTTACTAGGTAATTGCATGCAAGACGTTGGTTTTTCCCGAACCCTAACAAGGAAATGTCCTTGTCCCATTTGTTTTGTGAACCATTTGAAAAAGGGCAGCAAGTCGTAGTGTGAAGTCTAGTTTCATTACTATGATTGACTCATGTTGTGTGACAATGATGCTGCCCCTCTTAATGCTTTTCGATTACTCGTGATCAGGGCTAAACTAGGATTGTATATCAGCCCTAGACTTTGGGGTCCCCCGTGCGAAATTTTGCCCGGGGTGCGGTCTCACAATAAATTTAACCAGCCTAGCAGGAAATTACTTGCTATATCAGGGACGCAGTCCAGCCCTGCCGATGATGCAGTGGTGGAAGGGGAACAGTCAAAATGGACTTGATTAGCTACTCTTTCGTTTAAATGTGGAATCTTGTATATAACTATGCTCATTATCACAGAATTCTGTCATTATCAATATTACCAGACGATATTTTCTTACTATTACAGATGGAGACCATGTCTATTTTAACTCACCTCTCAGTGCTGCCCCATAAGTGATTAAAATTAAAATTTAATATGACATGAAAGCATATTAATTCTTTTCATCATGGCTATTTGCATTATGACACCCTCTAGTGGTTAATACTAGTCATACGTCATACATCCATTCATTCATCTTCTGTTATCCTGAGCAAGGTCGCAGGTAAGTAGAAAAGAAACTGACATCGGCAAAAGGTTAAGTAGATGTTATGTGACAACTTTAAACTTTAATGAAATATATCGTTGCTTCTCACAGTAGCCAAAATAACATTAACGTTAGAGAGAAAATATTATTGCATCCTAATTAATGGTACATTGCATAGTTACTCCATGACCTTTCTCAGAAAAAGGACATTAAGAGAACAAAGGGGTTACAGAATTTTTCCGGTAATCCCGAGTTTCCTAAAATGAATTACATGTATTTTCATTCACCTTGACGTCAATAACCATGACGTCAGAATATAAGCAGTGAAATTTTACTGGATTAGGCGAGTTTTCTGACGAAAAGCATAAATAGTAATATTTCCTTTTCTGAATGTTCAGTTTTGTCAGTGAAAGGGGTGATTAAATGTGATGTTTTGCCTCACTGTAAATATGACTTACTGGAAAAAATGCTAAAAGAATACTTCAAGTCAAATAGTACATTAACTTAATCACAAATTTAAAAAACTATATTCTATGCATTGAAATGGAAAATTCTGCAGAAAGTGCCGGTCAACTGAATTAAATCTGCATATTCAGAAGTTCATCGGAACTCTTAGGTTATTCTTCAGGCATGCGTCACCAAGTCTCGCGCCTTCTAATCAGGGTGACGGTAACCAGCAGATGGCGCCTTTACAGTACTACTGCAATAGTGCTCGACATGTAATAGCAATTCTTCAGATGTTCCTACGGTGCAATCAATGACTGTTAAACACGACGTACTTCTGCATGACTGGAACACAAGAATCCTGGGGTGAAAAGTACCTTTGATTAAATACAGCAATCTTTCAGCTTTTGTGCAGTTATCGTGTAGTTGAATAGCCAATATCTGTAAGGTGCAAGAATTTATTCTGGTGTAGGGATATAATGGGTGAGCAGGACCGCGATACATGTGGATAGAAGGTTGGGGAACAAAATCAACACGAAAGGTGGCCAATTCAGCCGAGGTACACGGGAAAAACACGGGAAACATGGAAGGGATACGTCTGGGTGGAGGAGCCAGCAACAAGGTCTGGGCGTGTAGCGTTGTGCCTAAGATAAAACTTTATCAATCGTTATAAGACTCAGGTGAATCGAATGAACGGGTCTGTGACCCAAATATAACCGTGCCACCCACCTCACATCCCGCAATTCGTTATGTCTGGTTACATTTTGTTGCTTAACTGACAGTTTTGTTCACTGTGACTTACAAAATGGCTCGTTTATGCAACTGGATATTTTACTACAAAAATGAAGGTTCAATACTACAGTATAACCCCTCCAGGGCCTTGGCAGGGCAGCGAGGAGCTGTTTTCCTTAACCATTCTTGAGCCCACTAAATGCCTCACAAATTCACAATTCTGAATGGATGGCATTGTCCTTCTTGATTTTATACAGCCTGACTTTGTAACCTATTTATACGCATCCGGATTTTTTCGTTTTTTACAAATACAAGCCCCACGTTCAGTTCAGTAACTATATTCAAGCAATCTCATTTATCTCGGTGCCAGTCTGGAATCATAGGCAGTGTACACGCTGGACTGGAAACCCGACCATCAAAACCATATGGACACCCATTCCACAAGAACACAAAAACAGATGAACTCTTTATAAAGCCTTCCTATATAAAAACACGCCATTATAGCGTTAAGTGCATTTATTCTCGAGAAGAAAGCGCCCCCATGAATGCAACAAAAGTGTGTCTTGAATAATTTTCTCTGGTTCTCTAGTTAAAAAGGAAACTGTTCCTGTAAATGTGCATTCCTTTTCCCATTTTCCCAAGCTTTTCCGCACTCTTACTTTGCCTTGAGAAAACACTGACCTTAGTCACCGGGGCGCCTGAAAAGTGTGTGTGTGCGCGCGCGACGCTACTGTGTGTATCAGTGTCCCGAGTTCTTGGCGACACGCCTGCCGACTCCCCTTCCACCAACACTGCGGCCTTTCAACGAAGGAATAAAGGAAACTTATCAGCCGACTGTGCGTGGGACACCTCCGCGGCGGCCCGTATACGGGGGACGGGAACATCCACCGGATTCCAGTGGGAATGTCCGATCGCGGCCGTTCCCGTCTCTCAGCGACCGCACGTTTCGCCGCAGCTACAACCATCGCAGTCTGTCTATCCGCCGTCCGGCCAAACAGCGCAAACAGACGCCACGCTACAAGTGATACAGAAACAGAGAATCCTGTTCGTGTTCTGGCATTCTTTTTTTGTCAAATACAATCGAAATCATTCAGCCAATTTATATAACTAAATTCCCATTGTATCTAATTAAGTCTAACAACACAGCACAAGTTATAAAAAAAATGCCGAGCCCGCGTCGTCGGCCGGGGAGAAGCAGCCTTCGTGTTGGAATACTGCGTCTATAATGTGATCTTTGCCATTCAGTCCGTGTCCAAATATAGGAATATGTCAATACAGATCCTGTGCATGAAAAGTGTCTACAACATCACAACATGATTCGTTATTATATTGCCCCGTTATTTTAATTTAAAATCCTTTATAAATTACACTGTGTACTTAAGGCTAACAACAATAACAGTAAAACCAGCGGTCGTTTCATTCTGATTTAGATGATCTTCCCAAGGGTATCATTGTTCCGTGCGACCGTTTTCGAGCGCACCACTTAAGTAACTGCTATGTACATTAACATTCTTAATAAACGTCTACTGAGTTAACTATACTCTAATTGCAACTCCAACTAAAATGACATACCACCGTTAACTGCTCTGAACTAGGTTTAGCCCCAGTATTTGTTTATCATTCAACACAAGCGTAAATATGATAAGCAAAATGTGTTCTCCATATTTATTAAATACTCCAGTAATCCCATTATTAATCTCCTTAATTGAGTTTGCTTCACCAACGTGCCTAGTAGCATTTAAAATCACCATAAGGTGGCGTCATCTTTCACAAACGCCCGTTGTTGATTCGATTTAGGAATCTATTGAACCTCACCAGACATTATATCTCAGCGGTAGCCTGTAGGGTATTAGATCTATCTCCGGTAAGCAACCGTATATTTACAGTCCGGCTCTCTAAGCCTTTGTTTAACGCTGGGGTGGATTGAAATTCAGCGCATGTTGCCTTGCCAGTGCCGCTATATGCTAATCAACGGCGTGCAGTTGAAGAGCTCACTGTTCTGCCCCAGGGTCACTGCGCCGCAGAGATCGCTAGGAAAGCGCGGTTGCCAGGGATGTTAGCGTCAGCAACAAGTCTATCCCAGGACTGTGAGAGAGTGAGAGGGGTTCTCATAAAATTGGGTCATTATGCTCCATGCATAAAGCGTATTCATTGTGCGTATCTCAGCTTCAGTCATATGGGAACAGGCAGGAACTATCTTGCCCGTGGAAAATATTCATTAAAATGCATCCCTGAAATGGCATGCGGATTTATCTTATTTGGGGGTGTTCATGAAGAACTTTCTCTTTTATTTATTCCAGTCACCGCAGCAGAAGAATGCTAAGTTGCCTCACAGGTTTAATTGCACATCAGTATACTGAGACACAAACCGTGCAATAGCGCAGGAAAATTAAGATAACTGCGTGACAATGCGGCACCTCCCAGCCCGTGCATGCATAATCAAAGATACTGAAAAATCAAATTAGCTGTTATTTCTCCCTCGCTATAAAAATAGCCCAGGACCAACTTAAAATTCATGAGCACTAACGTGAGCTTTGCCAAAAAACGTCGGTTCTAGTGGTCAGGGGACCCAAGCAAGTTGAACTCGGCATTGAAAAGTCTGCATCCTGGCTGCGCTGAAATGTCGACATTGGTTTCCGTCTTTGTTGTCCCTCATCGACCTGAATATTACTAATCGTGAATGCGTTTCCTTAGTTTCATTAGAGATCTCTCCCCCCACCCCCATTTAATGCGTGCAATAACGAACCGCTTCCCGTGTCATTGTCCCGCTTTCGACAGACTTAATTGGCACGGCTGCCCTTTGATGTCGGCCAGCAATTTACTGGAGTTCAAAACAAAAATGGTCCTATTATTTTCGCTAACAGGGAGAGCACCGAGGACCCGTGAATATACATTTTCTCTTACATATTCAACCTGTGCTACATGTCCTTTTTGTAACGTCTTTAATAATTTTAAACAATTTTATTTTGCACGATTCTAACAGACAATTTAAATAACTTTTAAACAACAGCAATAATAATAATAATAATAATAATAATAATAATAATAATAATAATAATAATAATAATAATAATATACTGACTTTAGATATAGGTAAAATGTTAAGATTTCTATAAGTAGGCTAGATAGGTAAATCATTAGAGTATCGATTTTCAATTTGCTGCTATTTACTGAAACTGCATGAATTTGCAATTAAGTCAAAGTCATGTGTGTTCTGGATAATTAACCGAATTAATTAATCAGACCCTTTGTGCAGAAAGTCGGTGATTTGCTGCCACAGTTAAACCAGTTGTTCCTCCATCCACAGAGAGGCATGCGCCGGATGGCGATCGTCCGTGAGCATGAAATGGACCGTCGGATATCCTTGGGTCGAGGACACACCCTCCACTTACACATTCATACACTCATCCTCCAGTTTTCCCACAGAGTCAGCTTTCATAGACTAACGGCTGCCGAGGAAGTCGACAATCAGTCGTCAGGCTGACGCACAGCGAGAAAAGCCGGCGAGAAGCAGCTTTAGGAAGCTTATACGGCGGAGGGGAAAGTCTGATGCGGACAGGGACGGCAGCTGGGATGCGAGGTGAAGTCAGAGAGTCAGAAAATCAGAGCTTCTTAACTGTCCGTTGACGGATATAGCGGAAAAGGTAGTGATTCCCCCTCCCTACGGACATCCACAAAAGTGTCAGGGAAACGGAGGGATAGGGAGAGCGCTGGGTGGGGGGTCCTTGCGGGACATATAAACCCACTTCTGGCGAGATCAGCTTGTGGTGTCATGGGGAAGCCTTATGAGAAGTGAGGGAGCCGGGGGAAGGGTCCGGGAAATAGGGGTGCGAGAAGGATCGCCGTAACCCCACGCGTTATCAAAGTCCGACGCAGCCAGACTCGGAGAGTGGAAAAGAAGGGAGAAGAGGAGGAGCAGACCTGGGAGGATCGTCGGGGAAGCGACACCGGAGGCTATGCGAAGACAGTGATGAGGGACCGAAAAAAGCAACCGCGGTGGCCCGTGATTTTCCTAGTCGCTCTGGCCCTGCGATTGCAGGTAAACCGCTGAATTAAGCTTTATTCACATCCATCATTTGTGCTACTGCGTTCCTACTTGCAGAGACCATTGTGTGGAAATGACAAGGCGCATCTAAAAACCCTCACTGTCAAAAACGAATCCTTTCCTCTTCACCAAGTCATACCACCTGTTGTCTCGTTTCCAATGTTTTGCTTATTTTGAAACTTCTTTGTTCCAATGCATTTATTGTGTGCGTATTAACGTAAATATTACAAATTTCATAAAAACTACAAAACGCATGTCTCTGGCTATAAACCTTTCGACAGTTACAGTGTAGTTGCGCTTTAACGTACGCGTGCAAAATGAATTGTTTGAATTATAATCTGGGAATTGAAAATGAAGAAAATAGAATTTCTGTTTATTAGCAGAAATTATAAGCCGATTGCAGGGGCACAAAGAAAAAAGATGTCACAGGTGAGAGACCCTTACGATGGGGACGGTACTGTCTGCGGACATTTATCGATTGTGTCACATATGATTGTTAATCCTTCATCTGAAGAGAAAATAGATGTCTTTCTGATAGCCTTTTCTTGTCAGTTTTGCTTTATATACTCCATTACGCTCCTGAGACACAGCCAGTGTCTCGTAACTGTTGGATAATCTGATAGCTGACATTCGTTACCCCTCTGCTCACAGAGCTTGGTGTCAGTTCATAATTTACACACCAGTTGTAGCTAGATAATTAAAAACACTGTGCAACGACCCACTGTCTCTTACTCAAATCCCAACCTCTATAAAGACAGGTTCAGTGTATAAAAGACAGGTTCAGTGTATAAAATTGAGTTCTTGGTGTTACCTGTTAAAGTTAAAGTCACCCTGTATTATATATGTGCTGGCACCGGTGCTTTTGTAATTGTTACACTGTGGGGACCAGACAAACCTGTAACCTTTCATCTTGTGGGGACATTTTTTCAGTCCCCACAAGGACAACCTCGATTTTATATATATTTAAGAAAGAAAAATCAGTGATTGAAGTCAAAAAACTAAAATAGCCACTACTCGTGTGTTTTGTTTGGTTACTTATGGTTAAGGTTCGGGCTGGGTAGGGGTTAAGGTTCTTATTGCTGGGGTTAGCGTTTTGCCCATAGGATTGAATAACGAGTCCCCATAAAGATATGAATATGTTGACTGTGTGTGTGTGTGTGTGCGCTGAGGGTAAGTGGCGGTGGGGGTGTGTGGTCAAATCGAGAGTTATGGTGTATTTCCTCAGAAACGCGCTGCCTTGCGATGGGCATACTGGGGACAGCAGTGACACACTCGTCACAGCCTGGAAGGACCCCAGATTAATGTTACTGTGTGACCAGGACACAGGGGCACTGCAGCATAACACACACACACACACACACACTAATGCGCGCAGTGATCTGTATCGCAGGATTTGGTGCAGTGCTGCGCCGTTTCCCTTTACGGCATCGCAGTGCGCTGCAGCCCCAAGCCGGCACACATATACAGGTGTTGCAGAGAGTTTACAGCGAGGAGATCCTATAACTCCTCGGTGTTAACACCAAGGGGAGCAGGGTTCAGTGACAGTCCCCTAAGGAGGCGGGGTCAGCCCCATCCCTGGGGTGCTCAAACAGCCAGGGGCAATGTAGCCTCGCTCCGCACTGTGCCACCCAGAGCCCCCCCTGAAAGACAGGTATGCCTGGAATGGCTGTGAGACAGACGCAGGGAGAGGAAGAAAGGGAGGTGGAGAAAGAGATGCCCGTCTCTTTATCTCTGCGGGTCTTTTGATGTCCGAGCGTAGAGCTCCCCAAAGTAGGAGTTGGACCAGGACGAAACGCCGTGGATCAAACAATAGCCCGATAGTGTGCACATTCTCTAGCTTTTTTTCCCCTGCAAAGGAGTTTCTGCAAGTGTGTGTGTGTGTGTGTAATTATTGTTATCTGAACGGCAGGAAGAAATGATTACCGCTCCATTGTTCCCTCACCCCCCCCCCCCCAAAGTCTCCACCTCTCTGCTTCTCCCCGGGGGGGCAGTTAGCGCAAGCAGCAGGTGTGCATCTCCACCCTGCGTCGTGGGAGCGGAGTCGGACTCACCGAGAGAGGCCAGGGGGAAGATGGAGAGATTGAGAAGGGAAAAAAAGAGGAGTTGCAACAATGAAGTGAAGAAGAGCCAGTATAGGGAGAGAGGAGGGTCACAGCCCGTTCCCAGATAGAGACAGACAGGGGAGGAGGACGAATGTTTCAGTGGCTGGGTTCCCAGCGTCCCTGATCCCAGGAGAGATGGTGCTAGAGGAAGCTTCTGATACCACGTTAATGGCAGAGAAAGAGAGGGAGCGAGGGAGACAGATGAAGGAGGCAGCCTGATATCTAGAGAGATACAGGAATGAGAGAAAAGTGAATTAATGGGGGGGGGGTTCAAACAGGGAGGGAGGGAATGATTGAGATACAGGCTGAAAGAGAGAGAGAGAGAGATGGGGATAGAGCGAGCCATTAGAGGGATGTGGGTATACATGTCAGCTGCACGGAGAGATTCGATTTTTCCGCTTTTCATTGGGGACAGAATGGTGTTAATCAATGGCTTCTCTTTCGCCGAGGTTGTCTTAAAGAGCAGACTGCATCCTGTTAACCCCGGCCATGCCAGGACAGGGAAACACACTCTTTCCTTCTGGAACTGCCTAATAATGTTGTAATGATGTTGGACTAATTCTGGCATAGGTTCTACGTAGATACCTGGGGGGAGGGGGGTGCTGTTTCTATTCCCAATCAGGGTGCATGCATGTAATTTAATACCCTCTTGACAATAAGGGGAGTACAAGCCGACCCCCCCTCCCATCCTTCTTCATCTATGCTCATCTAAAAAAAATTGCAGTTCAGAAAGGTCTGGGGAGTGTTGCATGCTGGGATATGCATGGAACGAAAGAACAAGTGAGCTGAGCATCTGCACAGGGGATTGTCTGAGGCGTGGCCCCCTCTCAAAATATCAGATCTGAAGCGGAGGGCGCTCAAGTGCACGCCATGTTTGCTATCTCTGCCCGTGCAAAATTATTTGCTCCCGCAGGAGCCTGAAGCGGTTATGCAAGTGAACGCATCTCACCCCGACGATTTCTCTCCATTCTCTCTGCAATTTCCTGATTTACAATGTGTGGCTGCCCTTTTGTCCCGGTCCTCACTTTCCCTTCTTATTCTGTATCTTTTGTTTGTATTTCATCTCCCCTCCGTCGCCATCTTCACTTCCTTTCTCCGTTACTGAAAAAGAAAGGTAACCACACGGATAGTTACAGCTATGGGAAGGTCGTCAGTGTCCCGCTTTAAGGTGTT
>JAODJW010000036.1:10441252-10454559 GCA_026777045.1 Hyperopisus bebe | reverse complement strand
ACCAGACCCCATTACCCCCATCCCTGCTCCCCCTCACCACACCGTGGCCCCGCACGCGCTCCCAGCATGCATGCCGGCCTTCCCCTCAGAGTCACTTGCACAGAACGCCTCCCCAGGTCCCTCGCCCCCTGCTGGAATGCGGAGGAATTGTTTCACGCCCTGGTGGAGTCATCCTGCTCTCACGCACATGTGCATCGGGGCTGGTGCCTTGGTTACATTAAAAAATTGAGATAATAATAACAATAATAATAATAATTATTAATATTATAATGGAGTGGCACAGTGGTTAGCACTGGTGTCTCACACCCCTGGACCTTGGTTCAAGTCTCCACCGTGGCTCCGTGTGTGTGGAGCTTGCATGTTCTCCCCGTGTCGTCGTGGAGTTTCCTCTGGGGACTCCGGTTTCCCCCCACAGTCCAAAAACATACTGTGGCTGATGAGAGTTACCACATTGCCTCTAGGTGTGTGTGTGAGTGAATGAAGTGTGTGTGTGAGTGAATGGTGTGTGTGTGTGTGTGTGTGTGAGTGTGTGAGTGTGTGAGTGTGCCCTGCGATGGATCGGCGCCCAATCCTGGGTTGTTCCCTGCCTTGTGTCTGTAGCCTCTGGACTCCCCGTGACCCTGTATAGGAGAAGTGGATACAGAAAATAAATGGATGGATGGGTAATAAAAGGGGGTGGCATGGTGGCCTCACACCTCTGTGACCAGGGTTCGAGTCTCCACCACAGGTGTGAGTGCACCCTGCAAGGGGTTAGTGCCCCAACCTGGGTTATTTTCTGTCATGCACCTATAGGCTCAGTCGCCCCACCACACTGAGCAGGGCAGGCAGATGTAAAAGATGGATGGATGGAGGGATGGATGGATGACAATAATCAGGAATTACAAGGCAGAATTACAAGACACTGATTTACTTTATAACTCTACTCAGTTTTGCCCTTTATTTAGGTAATTAATGTTTTTTCTTTTTATTCATGGGTTACTTGCTTTGGCAGTATACATCCACTCAGCAAACACTAAGGCTGCTTCAATAATAATCTGTTAACATTTAAATAATATTGTTTTCCTATAAGATCTGAGTCTATGTGTGCCCAGTCGAGTGTTCTGTTCAGCTCTTTTATCTTTTTATCTTTTATTTCCTCTTTCACCCCCGCAGTTCCCACAATGTATTTCACTCACTTCTGTTTCAATCTTATCCGCTTGGACAGTAACGTCAAATCATATCGCTGATGCGATTACGCCGCAAATTGATAGATTTAGATGCCGTGAAATTGGAGACCACGTGTCCAGCAGAAAAATGCGCCTCGGGAATGAATCTAACGTTGACTTGCGTGGATAGTCAAACGCTAGTTCTCCCGTCGGGAGGGATGTGAGGACTTGTCCTGATAAGAGAATCCATCCTGCGTCTTTTCCCTCTCCCCTCCAGTTTTCTCTCCCCTGCTCCTGTTTTCATTCCTGTGTGTCGGTTGAATTGATCTCATTTCAGTACCTGGAATTTTCTGTGAACCCTTCCCTCTCGAGCTCTCCTGCATTCATTGTTTCTCTGCCCCTTTTGTTCGGTCCATTCCTTTAAAGATTCTGCCCTTTCGCTCCGTCACTCCTTCCCTCCCGTAGACGCGAAGCCGCGCTCGCATATACGCACACGCCACAGTCCCCAGGAGTGGTAAATACTCTGTCAAAAAGGATTATAACCGAGACAAAGATGAGAAGCCCTTGGAGGGGCCCCTTCCTGGGGTCGGCCCCCTCTCTCGGCTCGCTGACGACCAGTGGCCACTTCGGCCTCTTCCCCAGCTTCCCCAGTAATTATGCGCCGTTGAAAAGCGATCTAACCCGAAACTCGTAGGTTCACATCCCATGGGGGGGGGTCACGCTACTGGCTTTTGCATGAATTTATCCTTTGAACCACAAAGACATAAATGGAAAAAACTGGAGACGTCCACTAAGCAACAAAGGAACAATGACTCACCCCGATGCTTCCCCTGTCCCCTCCATCCCTGTTCTTCTGGCATTTTCCCGCCCCTTTACCCCCTTTGCCCTGCCCCTGCGCCCGTCTCCATCCTCGTGCTTGTCCCCCTGTCCCCTGACTTCCTCCCGCTCTTGTCTCCAGGCCAGGAGCAGCTGATCGAGCGAGTGCTGCTGTCCTCCATGCTGAACCCGGGAGAGCAGTGGCAGAACTTCCGGCACCCGGGCCGGCAGCTAACCCTGGACTATCGTCTGCGTTTCCGCTGCAGCCCCAACTACTATGGCCCCTTCTGCAATAAGTTCTGTCGCGCCCGTGACGACTTCTTCGGCCATTACGGCTGCGACGCCAGTGGGAACAAGGTCTGCATGGAGGGCAGGACGGGCCCGGAGTGCCAGCAGGGTGAGCGGCAGTCTTAGCTAGCATGTGTGGTGTGGTGGCATGCAGGACGTCATGAATGGTTTTGATAACGGTGCAGAACGCCTCTGATGATCGTCACACAGTTTTAATCTGTGGTAATCTTGTCACGGCGCTGTTGTGCGGTGCTTCAGTTAAGGCATGGTATCGCTGTGTGGTTCATCTCTGCTAATGTCAATACGTCGCTATCGTGTAGCATTTCTGCTAACATTCACAGTATTGCTGTGCTGAACCTCTCTGCTATTCTGTCACGTACTGAGGAGATAAATTTACATCAAAAGTAATTGAACTGAAATGCCACGGCAATTTCTCATCATTTTATGAAAGGCAAATCCGTATTCCGCGCCCTGCTGCCAAAAGCTCAAGAGTACAAACCTCATTTTACAATTACGAATCATAGTCTATGAGATTATGATGTTAAGGTCGCGATTACAAATCTAGTTACACGGGGAAAGTTATGCTTTCAATGAGTTTTGACAGAAACATCTCACAGTCATCGAGATTCTGATGCCAAGTAGAGAGGTCCAGAGAACTGAGGGGGTTGGGCTTAAAAAGGGGGTTGGGCTTAAAATGGGGGTCGAGCTTAAAATGGAAGTCACCTTTTACCAGAAGCTATCAATGAAGAGTCAGTGTATGAGTACAATATATGCCCAGCAAGCCTTCTAAATACAAAATTAAAATCTGAATGGATTAATATAATAATTTGTTACAGTGTAATGAATTAATTCTTCGAATCCCAGATGACTAAATAAATTAATTTCAATGAAATGCAAACAATATAGTGACAATGAGGTAAAAACTGTATGGCGGTGATTAGTAAGCTTCGGCTACGTACGCCTATGAATCAATTGCACATTAGCAACTACAAACTGTCTGAACTACGCTAGGAAAGTGAGAATCTGTAAACATAGAGTACAAGAGGTGCAATGCAACCTGAATATGTGAATCTGGTGCCATTAATGTCACACTAGAGGTGTACTTGCAAAATCTTTGCCACGGGTAAAGTTACAGATTTACAAATATGATTTCGGATTTGCATGTCATTTTTATGAACGATTGCTTTACACATAAATCTGCTTCCGCAGCGTAGCCTCTATGCCAACGTTCATGCACCTTGCTGTGTATCACATCTCTGCTAATGCTCATGTCTTCTTGTATGTTTCAGCGGTGTGCAAACAGGGCTGTCACTCAGTTCATGGCTTCTGCAGCCTGCCCGGAGAGTGCAAGTGAGTTTGGTCATTGATTTAACTGCTTCCGCTTCCAAAACATCAGGGCTGCCAACTCTCACGCATCAGTCATGACTGTTACGCTTTCACACTCTCACACTCATGTAAGAAATCCTACGGCAAATCTATATTGTTCCATTATAAACCTAAAATTAGCTACATCAGAAGTGTTGGGGTAGTTTGCAAACCCTACGGACTGTGTACAGGGTAATAAAACTGTTACATGCATGTAAATGCGTGTGCATGTCTGTGTAGACGCGTCTCAAATTGAAAATCTCACCCTGTCAAGCTGACCAAAGTTGGCAATCCTGATATATGGAAACCACATGGCTTGCAAATCAAAGTAGTGATCCGCCCATTTCCATTCCTCCCCGTTCCTCCCTGTCCCCTCAGGTGCCATTATGGCTGGCAGGGTCCGCTCTGCGACCAGTGTGTGACGTTTCCCGGCTGTGTCCACGGCAGCTGCACTGAGCCCTGGAAATGTGTGTGTGACACCAACTGGGGTGGGCTGCTCTGTGACAAAGGTGTGGAATTGGCGGGGGATGGGGGGGGGCGGGGGGAGCATTGTTGCAGATTAGTTGTGACACAGTGTGACATACGTGGACTCGTTTTTGGCTCAGAAACAAGGCTTTTTCTTAGGAATAGCGCCATGTGAACATCTCACAGTGCTCAGGAAGGCAGGATATTGCTAACATTTACTATTCAGCCCACACGACGAGACATAATTACACAGACCTCTGAGTACTGGGGAGCCAAGCACCAGAACCAGCTGCTCCATTTGGCGAGCTCTCCTTTGCTAATATCAAAGCCCATAGCTTCCAACCTGCATTTCTCACTGGCCAAAACAGCTTTTAGAGTAAACGGGTAAATATAATGTGTGTGTGCCCAGGTGTTTGAAGTGGGAGGTGTGTGCGGCTCTGTGTAAGCAGAATGTAATGATGTTGACACAGAGCCAAAGTCTGTTTTTGAATTAATGAAAAATAAGGAAGGTTCATGTGGGTTTAACTCTCCATTAATTTCCCCCCCCCCTCTCTCTCTCTTTCTTTCTCTCTCGCTCTCTCCTTCTCTCGTTCCTACCTCCCATTTTCCTCCGTGTCCCTCTGTGTGGGTCAGACCTCAATTACTGTGGCACTCACCAGCCCTGCAAAAACGGGGGCACCTGTGCCAACACGGAACCCAACGAGTACCAGTGTTTGTGCCAAGAGGGCTTTCGTGGACGCAACTGTGACATCGGTGAGTCGGGACCCGGAAACAATGGACAGGTCGAGACGTGGTACTCGCATTTACAGACCTACGTGCTGCTCAGGAGTTACTCCGCTGACACTGACACTGAGGAAAGGGCTTCAGCTTTTTTTGATTGTCAAACCATTTGTGTAGTAGATGGGTAAATATTAGTGTAATCTTCAAAACCGAGCATTTTCTCACAAAACGAAACCCAATTTTGATCAAAAGTCAATTTTGATGAGCTATGTAGTATGCATGATAAAGATTTACTATTTTTACCTAATTATTTTAAGGATCTGTATGTAAATACATGAAGAATATGCTTGATTTAGATACATTTATTATTTACTACAGCCTATAATACTTATATAACTGTCCATTGCAATACAACCTGATGGTTTTTAATTGTGTTTATCTCTTTATCTCATTTCCTTGTTCTCTCTCTCTCTCGTCGGTGCAGTTGAGAACGCCTGCCTTTCGAACCCATGTCTCAACGGAGGCACCTGTGTGGAAGACCCTTCAGGCTTTAGCTGCGTCTGCGCAGAGGGCTGGACGGGACATGCTTGTGCTTCCGGTAACTGGGTCCTTTATGACTCACCATCAGAGCAACTGATCGAGATCCCAGCCTGTTATGAATCATGATCTGCAAAGCAGCAACTTTAAATCTACATTTATTTATGTATCTGACACTTTTATCTGAAGTGACTTACAGTACAGGGGAGGACTGCAATTCATCTGTGCTCCATGGGATTTTAACCCGCAATCTTTGAAGACAGTTTGACTGTGTTTTAGAAAGCAAAGCAGTTTAAGCACCTGCATTGATTGTTTGGGGCTCCAAAGATATTTTCAAGATAATCAGCCAATTCATCTTATTTATGTAGCGTTTTTGATCTATAGGTAGAATCAGCGGTGGATAGTTCAGGGCCATAAAGTAAAAATCCAGAACAAGATTTTGTTTCAACCAACCAGCTGAGTACTCAGAGTGACTGTGACTCTTTATACACAACTGGTTGGATGAAACTAAATTTTGGTCTGGATTTTTGCTTTCTGGACCTGAACTGTCCACCTCTGGGTAGAATAGCTTAATTCATGTTTCCCCGCTGCCATCTAAGTATATCTTGGCTGGCACTTGGCTGGCGTTTGTCTGCATCGTTTCATTGGGCACGATGTCAGTTATAACCCGGCCGCAGGGTTAGTTGTGTTCTAGCTATTTCCGTAGGTACGGCTGGCTTTTCTTTGCCCGGCAGCATTTATTCGCTGGTATGAGGACTGCGCTGAATCTTCAGGTCGTAACTTATCTGTGCGTTAACTGTAACTGTCTTCCGGTTTGCCGAGCAGAATTACAACGAGGCAGCGGTGTGTGGGTAGAGGTTGGGGAAGCTCGGGTGTGTTTAGGGTAGATAAACCCCGCATTGCACAACTTTGTAGTCTTCCTACTGGCTCAGCAATAAATAATGCCTAGCTTTTAATGTTCTTAAAAAAGCATATTTCTCAGTTTGTTATTTTCTAAATATATTTCCCCAAATCATAACACAATACCCGTCTACCCAGTGCAAAACACCCCACCGACAACAGAATTGGATGGCATATTACCCACGATGCACTGCAGATCTCCCTGTGCAGTGTGCTGTGATGTGAGGGCACTGGTGCACAGTGCTCCCTGAAGTGCAGCCAAGTTGCCGGCCAGTAATTGTGTCTTACAGTGTCTGTGTTCCAGAGCTGAGCCTCTAGCTCAAAGCACAAATAACACAGCACTACAGGACAGGCAGAACAGGGAGGGCTCTAGATTTTCCACGCACCCTTCCTAGAAGCGTTTAGCCAGTCGCAAACCCCTTTCTTTTATTTCAGTTTTGATTGGTCAGATTGACTGTGAAAAACTCTGTGCCAAAAAAAAACTATAAAATGCGTTACCTATGAATGAGAATCAAAGTTTTAAAAAAGGCGTTTGCTGCCCCGCCTTAATCTCCCTGCTCCCACCGTTGCGGTGGCGCTGTCGAGGGCACGGATGCGCAGATGCTGCTCTCCGGACAGGAATTAACAGGCCTGGGAGGGGAGGAGGGGAATGGAGGCGAAGTAGGGCTGCCCGTTGGCCACCGGCGTCATGAGTCACTGCGACGAGAAGCAGCAGAACATGGATCCCTTTGTCAAGCTTGGATTCACAAGCATACAATTAATTGGGGGGGGGTTGAGGTTCTCTACCCGAGACATAAATTAAATGTCAGTGGATAACAGAACTTTGTGTAAGCTCCCAAATCCTTCCAAAAACAATTAACAAAAAGGAAAAAAAAAATGTTTACAGTAATTTCGGCTGAAGGCGTGGAGAAGCAGCGCACGCATATGGGAACCAGCAGCGCATGGCTGCCTAGAAGCGAGAAGCCGGGCCGGCTTGGGGGTGCTGTTTGTGATTCCTCTGCAGAAGAGCGCAACCAGACACCCCCACTCACCCGGCTGATGGGAAAATTAGTTGCCAGAGCTCATGCGATGTGTGAATGTGTGAAAAATGTGCCGTGGATTGTTTTATTTATTCGAGTCTGCACAGGAACCAAACCCCGAGGACAGGGAATGAAAACAAAAAATTAGACAGACTGTAGAGCCCCCATCCCCCCCCACACCCTAATCCCCTGGCCAAAACATTGTTTCTGCTATCTTACCGGTCGCCCATGTCACGAAATGCTGGTGACTGATCAACTGCCCCTTCCGCCCCCAACAGCTGTACAGTCCTGTGCGTCTAGTCCATGTGGTCGGGGAGCAACATGCCAGGAGGTTCCACAGGGGTTTACATGTCTGTGCCCCCCCGGCTGGTCTGGTCGGACATGTCAATTGGGTGAGCAAGCATTTTATTATTATTACTGTTGTTTGTGTGTGTGTGTGTGTGTGGGCTAGGTCTATATTATATATCCCCCCACCATGAATCTGTTTTTTTGATGTTGTGGGGACCATTTTTCAGGTCCCCGCAAACATCTGTGAATGCAATCAAAAAAGTAAAAATGCCAAAAGTCTCGTGGCCAACAGCATTTTATACTATAGGTAAAGGCACAAAAATAACTTTAGCCCACTCTGCTAAATTCAGCCCTGCCTGAAAGGACTGACATTACGGCCAGAGCTTCTGCTTGGTGCCCTGTGCTTCCTGGGATAGGCTACAGGCCCCCTTCTGTGCCGCCTGACCAGGATAAGCTGTTGGGAGAAGGATGGATGCAAAAACCATTTTTCAAAAGTATCCAGTAATCACTTTTATTCTACATGATGGAATATTTTGAGAGGATGTCTCAAAAAGACGCTTATTAATTCAAACTTAAGAAAGGAGCACAATGGAGCTATTAAATCCTTTCATCCATCCATCCATCCATCCATCCGTTTTCCAGTACAAGTGATTATACAGTACAAGGTCACAGTGATCCTGGAGTCCGTCTGAGGTATTGCAGGCCGTACGGGAGCGATGCATCAACGCAGAGATGCTAGCAGACGTCTTCCCTGGATACGTGCATCTGCTCAGCAAGTGAATCACAACGTAGAGAAACAGTTGAGATGTTCCAGTTTATTGCACACTGCAGAATTTTCTTCTTATTTCGGTTATTATTATTGTTGTTATTAATATTGTTTTTGAGGCCTCCCACCTGTCAAGTGTCTCCAGCTGCTTATTCACCAAACTTTGGTAAATTATTAACCGGTCTCTGCAACTGAAAATGTTTTGGCATGATGGAATGCGGACGTGTCTGTGCGGCATGTTGTTGTGCACGACGTCTGCACCATTGCATAAAGAGGCGTGAGACCACCAGCCCACCCCCGCATAAGGTTGAGTGCCCAGTTGGGTCTGTGAGTCATGCCATAGAGGCTACATCAGGGTCCCAAAGGAAACACCTGCAAGCTGCTTTCACAGAGGGGTGGGTGCCATCGAAAGTCCCCTCGCCGACGTCGGCCTGTTCTTGCTTGACGAAGAGGAGGGAACGCGGTTCCTCGCAGATGCCATCTCTGATTGTGTGTCAGAAGTGTACAGAACTTCCATTCCTTTGTTAAAGATAAAATAATCCCCCGTCTCTCAGTTAAACTCCAATATTCTGAATGTGGGCAAATTTCTATGTCCTCAACTCAGACTCCAACGAATGTGAAGCGGGCGTGTGCATCAATGCCCGGACCTGCCGTAACCTGATTGGAGGATATCTCTGTGAATGCCTGCCGGGCTGGACCGGGCCCAACTGTGACATTAGTGAGTAATGGGGGGCCAAGGATGTGTCATCATTGTGGGAAGCTGAAAAAAGACGCCAGCAGCCTGATAAAATGCGGAAAAGAGGATACATGTTTCGGCCTATATGCTGGAATATTCTTCGCAGATACAAATGAAAAAGAATGACCATAGTAGCAGTGTTATCTTTTTGGTACTGACTCATGTGTCCTTCACAGTGAATGCCAGCTGCCAGGGAAAATGTCTGAACGGGGGTCATTGTGAGGTAGGACCCTGCTAGTCTGTGACGTCTTTGCTTTTCTTTCTGCGACTGGGGTAAATGAATGAGCTTGTTGCCCATTAGGATCTTGATGGCTTGTTCTCACCATCTGCAACCTGCAGGACTCTCTGTCCGGCCACAAGTGTCACTGCTCGCCAGGTTTTACTGGGAAACATTGCCAGACGGGACCCGGGACCTGTGAGAGCGCCCCCTGCTTGCATGGAGGGCACTGCGTGGAGCAGAAGGGAGGGGAGATATTGTGTCGCTGCCAGTTGGGCTACACGGGAACGCACTGCGAGGTTGGTCAGCCTGTCCGTCTTTCCCATTTTCCACCCATCTCATTGGTGCCTTTTTAAACCCCCCCCCCCCACCACCACCACCTTGTCACCTGCCTCTCCAGGTTGTGGTGGACCTATGCAATCCCAATCCATGCCAGCAGGGGGTGCCGTGCCGTAGCACAGAGGGCGGTTACCTGTGTGGTTGCCCAGATGGTGAAGAATGTAGGAGCCTGCAGGATGCCTGTCACGGGCAGCACTGCTCAGGTAAAAGACCCGAAAGTCAAAAGTAAAGAGTTGCTTTGGTTGCTAAATATTTTTTTTCCCTTTCTTGATACCACACATTTTCTGCTTCTGCCTATATTGTTTTCGTCTCACACCTTGATTCTAGGTGCCATGTCGGATCCAGGAGGGGCTGGCATGAGTTTGTACATGGTGCTGGTGGGTGCGTTGGCACTGCTTACGGCCGCTGGCTGCGTCTGCTGTGTCCTGCTGCTGTCTGAGCTGCGCAGGCGGCGGCAGAAGCAGCAGCAGCAGCAGCAGCAGCAAGCGCAGCGGTCGCCACAGGATGAGGGAATCAACAACCAGCGTGAGTTCATCACCCTCATCCGCAATCTTGATCGGACGGTGCCCCTGACACCCTCCCAGCCCACTTTGTCGGAGCTACAGCGCCACTCTGAGGAGATCGAACTCACCCTGCCTCAATGCCCTACCTCAGCCAATCAGGATAATGCCTTGAAACTGTCCCGGGTGACAAAGCAGGACATCTCCAACCGCGAGAGGGAAAAACTCAATCGCTTCCATCTCCCAGACAACCAGGAGCTTGAGGTATGACTCAGGTCGCCACCAGCCCCGGACCTGCAGGTCTCAGTTGAGCCCTGAGATGACCCTTGACCTCTGAACCTGGGTCAGTCGCCATTAAGATGCTCTGATTAGATGCTGAAGCCTCAGAGAATTGCTTTTTAATTCCAGGCTGGTCGCTGATCAGCCCATGTTCTGAGCGGGAAGATGAACAAGACTTCAGGAATGGACAGGGGCGAGAAGTATGTCTCCCAGCTTTATAGTTGGGTTCAAACACAAGAGGTTGCCCTTATGGAGAGGAATTCGCTACAGGGTGAAGTGTAGTCCTCCTTGACCCCTTGACATACGCCTCAGATATTCAAAGGGCTCTGCTGGTCACACTGCCATGAGTTTTATAACTGAAGGACCACAAATCCACAGGGATGTAGTTAGTATGCTGCAGGGCCTGCTGCAGTGACAGGGCAGTGGAGATGAGGTGGGAGGTGGCCGGAAGCTTGCTTTGAATTCCACCAAGCACCTCTAGCCCACTGCTGGGGCACTGATCCTTGGGGTGTCGTTTTTCTCCACTGGTCACTCCGTCCGACCTGCGCCTATTTCTTGAGCTGCAGTGAAGGTTTTCGCAAGGTTCCGGAAAGCACCACGAACCTGCAGACGCAGGGCAGATCATTTTTGCACCGGGGATCTTCTGCAGAAGCCCTGGCTCTCGCTGGCATCTCTGTGCACCCCGGGGGACTTTGAGATCCCTGGCTCCGAATCCGAGAGGCTGCGGCCAGCCCGGAGCACGAGCTGCCTGGGAAATCGTGTCTCTGCCCTAAGCCCGAGGCAAGTAGGGCCGGGTTTTGATGGGACTTAAAGGGCCAGCCCAGAAAAAGAGAGACGTCTGTGAATGAGGGGAAGCGAAAACAAGAGAAGATAACACACAAGTGGTCCCTGTGCTGTGACGCAGAATATGGTAAACAGAATATGGTCTATATGCCTGTGTAAATGATGTGCCTGTGTACATGCTGTATATAAAGATATGATCTCCGCTATTGATTATTGACATTTTGTACTGTGGTTTTGTCTCAGAATGGCACCAAATCTGCTTCGACTTCTGCAGCTGAAATTTGGTTCTGAGCAGGTGTGAGTTGTGATTAAAGCTCATTTACAATGTTTCACAATTTTTGCGTGTTTATTTAGATATGGATATGTCAGTTACACTTACACTGGAATTGCTCCAATACCAAGACAATGTGTAGTATTTATATTAAAGAAATTGGCTTCTCTGTGGGCCTGTTTCTTCTGCATAGAGAATCCAATGATCTGGGAGAGCTTAGCCTTCAGGTTGATAAAAGTACATTCAGGGTACCCACGGTCATGGAAAACCTGGAAAAGTTTTGGAATTTCTAAATAATTTTTCCAGGCCCTGGATAAGTTTTGGAATTCTTGGACAGAGAGGAAAAGTTTTGGAAACCAGTTTTGGAAACTAGCCTTGTTCATTTTTGTTTTCTGCTTCGTTCCTCAACGGAAATTTACGAGCGGAAGTCAATAGTTAACTACCTTGGTTCCAAACATCCATTTCTACACAGATTTCAGTATTTGAGATCGCTGCTTTTTTGCTTGCTATTCCAGTTTTTATTGTTTTATTTATTTAGTTTTTTGCACATATCTGAATTTTATTGATCACAGTTTCCTGTTTTTGACTCAGTTTGCCTCTACCAATCATAAAGTGCTTATAATTATTTTAATATTGGGATTAATTTTCTTATTAATTGGCTATTTGCACATTGCCGAAAGTTGTCCGTGTCTGTGTTTATTTGGTAAGCAGATTGGCTATTATCATACCGAAAATAGTAGTATTACTATCTGAAACTGCATGATCATCAAATCAAAGCAAACTTGTGGGTTTTGGAAAATTTTCTTATGGTACTGGAAAAGTTTTGGAAAAGTCATGAAAATTTATTCTGCCAGAATTGGGGGAACCCTGTACATTGTCTGCAGCTCATGCTACAGTCACAAGGAAGATCCAATACATGAGGATGAACCAACCAATCAGGATATAATTGCCGCTGATAAATTAGTCTGCAGGGTTAAAATCATGTGATAGTTACTCAACTTCATTCTTGATTAATATTAATATTAATCAAAAGTATTAATACACAAATGAGCGCAATTCATTGTAATATTCAGTCTTGCTTTTAAGATTCCATTTAGGCAACAATAATGTTATTGTGATTTAGGAGTTTGGATTAACACTACTGCCACCTAGTGTCATGACTGTCTTGTTGAAATTATCACTCAAGGGAAGACATAGTTTGATCAAACCATTTGTATTGAAAATTCAAAAGCGGTACAGAATCTTTTACAGTGTTTACATTCAACTTCTGCTCACAGCTTATTATTTCAAATTACTACTGAATAACAATTGAAGGAAAATACTAATACAGAGTACAATTTTTAGAAAAAGTATTCAAATTAAAAGTAGGTAAATTACAGTTTTTCTTTAAAAATATGAAGAACTTTAAAAAATTTTTTTAGTTTGCAAAATATTGTTAGCATATGTTTCAGAATTGTTACGGGCATCATTCACTTGAAGCACATTCTGTTATTTAAATGAGCTTAAAGCAAATTTATTAGATGCTCTCGGTTTCCAGTGCTTTGTAACATGATTTTATGCAAATGTCTCTCACAAGCAGCAGTCTAATACATTGACCCATCAGTGCTTGCGGCATTTTACTAAAAGTATTGCCATTGGTGGTTGTAAGTCAGATGTCTGTCCGGTCACAGTTAGCAGGAGAAGCATTTTATTATTCTAATTACCGGCATGGACTTGACAATTTGCAGGTGACTATGAAAAAGACAAAAAATGCAATGTTATTTAAACTTAACCAACTTAAGCTAAGTTGCAGATTGAGCTTATTTACTAAAAATAAGTCATTTATAAATACAGTTTGGCCATTTATTATTATATACTTCAAAGTAAATGATGT
>JAODJW010000036.1:10378484-10393162 GCA_026777045.1 Hyperopisus bebe | reverse complement strand
AAATCCCCCCCCCCCCCCCCCCGCCAGTACAGACATTTGACCGTTTCAAGAGGGTCTTACTTAAACTTACCTGATGTTTCAACCAGATGTATGTAAACTTTGTGGTGCACCGGATGTAATAAGATTAATCTTCAATTCGCGCCTTTTCGCGGTAATGAGCATGGTAGACTGTCAACTTAGACTGTCACCTGAGAGCTCCGTGTTTGTCTGACAGCCTCCCTCCCCCCGGTGTTTGTGTTTGTGCACAGCAGACGAGGAGCCTTCCAGCTTCACCTGCCAGGTGTGTGAGGCCGTCCTGCACAGTGCCTGGGGGCTCCTGCAGCATGCCCAGCACGGCCACGCCCTCAGCATCTACCAGGAGGACGCCGACTGGCTGAAGCCCCCTGACGTAGCCACACTGGACCCACGGCACCTTAGCTCCACCCTGGCCTCGGCCTTCGCGCCCACCTCCTTCCGTCTACCCATGGGTATGGCCACCTCCCCCTCGTCTGGCCAGGACCTCCAGGCTCTTAACTTCTCGGTGCGCCTCCGCGAGCTGGCCGAGGGCAACACCGGGGGCGTGGTTCTGTCGCCCTCTCCGTCGCCGCCCGCCGCCTCGCCTTTCCCGCAGCCCCTCCGCCAGCAGACTTTGCAGGCCTGCGAACTGTGCGGCCAGCGCTTCCAGTCGCTGCGTAGCCTGTCGGCACACCGGCGCACGCACGCCAGCGAGCGGCCTTACCGCTGCGGCCTGTGCGAGCAGGCCTTCTCCCAGAGCGGTGAGCTAGCCCGGCACATGCGGACCCACCGGCAGGGAGCGGTAGAGGAGGGACCCGGGGACGAGCGGGATGTCAAGTCCAGGGGTCAGGATGCCCTGGGCGAGGCATCTATCATGGCAGCCCGGGACGCCGCGGAGCACCTGAAGCATGGGCTGGTGTCTCTGGCCCAGGGCCCAGAGCCCGGTAGGGTCCCCGGTGGGCGCAGCCTGCTAAGCCTGGTCCAGCCACATGGGGGCGATGGAGAGACGGAGGCTCCCGGGGAGCCCCAGCAGGCTTCGCCCTGCGGCAGCCCGTCCGACGGCTCCCTAGAGAGCGGGGAGACCGGAGGCAGCGGCGAGAGCGGCATCGCCAGCGGCGACTGCAGCCCCAAGCGGCGGGAGCGGGACGAGCGGCCCCGAGAGTGGGAGAGCGACCGGGAAGCGGAGTGGCAGACCGGACAGGCTGCTGTGGTGCGGGATTGGCAGCGGGAGGGGGAGAGCATGCGGGGGCCCACCGTGCTGGTGGCGGCTGGGGGGAGGAAGAAGCGAGAGGAGGCCTGCGAGTACTGCGGCAAGCGCTTCCGCAACAGCAGCAACCTGACGGTGCACCGGCGCAGCCACACGGGCGAGCGGCCTTACCACTGCGGCCTCTGTAACTACGCCTGCGCCCAGAGCAGCAAGCTGACGCGGCACATGAAGACGCATGGCGCCCGCGGCACGCGCGCCCCCTTCTTCTGCCAGTTCTGCAGTGTGCCGTTCACCGTCTACGCCACGCTGGAGAAGCACCTGAAGAAGGCTCACGGCCTGAGCCACGCCGACGTGGGCACCCACAAGGCCGACGGCGATGCCGCCCTGGAGCCCGGCGTTGCCGCCTACTCCGAGATGCGCCTTGTTGCCGACGACTACGCCGAGGCTGCTGTCGCCGACACGGGCAGGCAAGAAGATGCCTCAGTGGTCCCCGGGGACGATGCCGTAGAGCGACCCACCGCCTCCGTCTGAGGACCTCGCTGTCCAGCAGAGCCTGAGGTGGTGGGGGGGTGGGGGGTCGCTCCATGCCCCCGGCCTCTCCGACAGAGCCAACTGATGGTTACCACCCATCCCAGTAGCAATAACCTGATACCAGCAAGAACACCAGCACACACACTTCTGCTAAGCACTTGTCATGTGGCCAGTCAGGACCCCCCCCCCCCCCCCCCATTTTCAAGCATCGTGGTGTTTGACTTAAGAGCTCTGCGACATCCGTACCATCCTGACAACAATCCGGATGCCCCAAGTCCTCGATCCACAGGAGGATGCAGCCAGCAAACTGACAATTCCCCCGCAAAGGGCTGACCTCATACATGTACTGGGGGGGGGGGGGGAACTGAGCTGTCTGGACTGGAACCCTGTGATTGGAGAGGACTACCAGTGACACACCTCCAGAATCACGGAGGAATGCAATGCATTTTAGGTAACCAGCCAACTTGATTACGGCTACCGTGACCCTGTAGAGTGTGGCCCGTTTCCATAATTTTTCTCCATGGTGACATTCAGAGACCCTCCTCGCAGACACAGCCCTGCAACGTGGACCACCGTCTGCAGCAAAGAGCCCAGTGGAATGGTGGAGTTTCCGGGACAGAAGCTTGAACTTTTGCACGGGGGGGGCAGAGAATTACATAGAAATTCACAGTTGATTGTCGGTTTGCAAGCACAGTAGACTGACTTTGAATGGCCTCAGGACGGTCTCCTCTAATTTATGTTTTTCATGCTTTTTTTATCTCTACTTCGTCTTCTATTGCCTTTCTATGCATCGACAAATTGCTGTTTGTACTATCCAAGAAAATAAGAAACGGGTGAATTTTGTATTTGTGAGGGTTTTTTTGTGTATATGTATATAAAATATACACAATCACACACACAGACACACATATGTACTTAATGAAGTGCTTGAACACTTACGCATGTTTTGCTGAATGGGAAAAATATATTATTATAAAATATATATATATATATTTACCCACGTGAATTTTTTTTTTTTTTTTTACTTGTATATGGGCACTTTGAGTGACCGTAGTTGACGAAGTGCTGAACTGTTGTGAAAAGTCGGGGCAGAAAGTTCTAGTAGCTGCTGGTGGGCCAAAGAGCTTCCTGGTTCTGATATATGAGCACTTCTGTGTCTGTTTAATGTTCTGTGTATGCAGGGAAAAGTAATATTGTTTCTCTCTTGTATTGAATTGAAATTGTACACTGATGGCAGGGAGCCTTTTTTTTTCTGAAGCCCTGTTTTTGGGGCATAGAGCATTTATGGAAAAAGTGTGTGCTTGTGACCAGCTTAATTGATTAATTGGCTTATTCAGGGACCAGTGCATTGTAGACTAGGTACAAGGAGAGTCTTTTGGTCGTCATTCCTGTCATTGTGGTTCCTTTTATGCCTCTGTTTGCTGGCTGCCTCCTGTACTCGCCCCGACAGCTGCCCAGCGGCCAAACCCTGTCCTGCGGCGAGGGGCAGCTTGCTTGTACACCGACTCTATACTGTTACCGATGTAAACATGAGCAGGACTATTAAAACAAAAAAAAAGAAAGAAAAGAGTTCAACAAAAGGGAGACATGTCGTCTTTCTGCCGGGTCGCACGTCGAAGGTGAGGCGTGTCACAGCCTGTTTGTCACGTTCATTCAGAAAACGGCGCGCGGAGGCCCCGCTCACCTGGGCTGTAATTAACTTTCAGCTTATGAATGTTTAATGTTGCTCCCGTGTCGGAGGAATCCCACCCGTGCAGTAAGCCGCTTCTGATCTTAATCCAGATCTAAGGAAACGTATGCGAAGTGCAACACCCCCCCCCCCCCCTCGGTTCCTTTGCTCTGAGGGTCTTTGTGTATATGCACCTCAAAGGGAAGGTGAGCTTAGAATATCTTAGAACTCATGACACAAGTGTAAGGTGGAGGTGAGAGGGTGCTGCTGCTGAGTATGTGTGAGTGTGAGAGAGAGGTACTGCGTGTGGGGTGAGTGGGGGGGGGGAGGGTGGTAATAGTGCTAATTGCTGACTCCATTGTTGGAGAACATGAAACCTTGTGCCAGCAACTCTGGACTAGGCCCCGCCCCCTCTAATGAGTATGAAGCTCTATGTTCTCGATACCTCGTTAACAGCAGGCTTGTTTAATGAGCTTTCAACAGGGTGGGGGTGAGGGAGGACCATATGTGACCTCACCGTGCCCCCAGCCACTTCACACAAACATCCCTGTGTCACTATTTGTCATTATACTTAAAGAAAGTTATTTTTTATGCTTTGACGCCCAAGGAAACATTTGGGCCTCTAGTGGACTCAAAACAAAATGCTACGCTATTTGGTTGCTGTGTGGAAGTTATATAAGGTAATATGATATAGAATATAATAGCCTCAGGCAGGTGGGTGAGTTCCCAGCCGATTGTCCCCTTTCTCCAGTTCCACACTTTCCGCAGATCTTCCCAAACCAGTGGCATTTGAGGCCGCCCAATGGTGGCCCTCTGCTTATCGGGCTGGGCGCTGTCGTGCTCTGCAGTGATATAATCATCTGACCACGCGGTGCCCCAAGCCCCCCCCCGGCGGTTTGTGGACTTTGAGACGTGACGGCCATATCACACTGGCACAGAGGCCTTTTGTTCGTCTGGGGTGAGGCGAGAAGATCTTGTGGCGAAGGCAGGACACTTTTCGTAGACAGTGACGCCGTCGCTGTGCAAGTCACCCGGAAATAATCTCACCTATGGGGGAAAAAAAGAGAGTGTTGTCCTACAACGTAATCCTGCAAACAAACATTTCCCCTTACAGTTTTCCAGCTAATTATACTACATAACTAGAAAGAGCATTTGAAAATGACATCTGCAGTCAACATTCCTTGTTAAATACTTACACCCCCACTTCCAACATTCACACAGACTGTACACCACCCCCACCCCCAGTACATGAAATCTGAGCCCTAGAATTACCAATCTGACCCGTTCCTGCAAGTAATTCAAGGAACAAGAGTCCAGAAAATAAACCTTGGATCTGTGTACCCAGAAAATTAAGCTTGAACATTAAGCAATCTGTGATGCTAATTTGTGTTGACAAAAAGCAGCATGTGTTAGAGTCCCCAAAAGCATCTGTAAAATTTCTTTCATCTCACAAAGCTCCCCCTCAGAGCAGCTATCTGTAATTCAGTCTGGATGACAGGTATTTCATAACCGCCCTGTTTGCTGTCGTTGTTCTCGGTTGCCTGAAGCGCTGTGACCCAATGGTGCACAGTCCCCGAGTGTTTGTGATGGTGTAAAGTGTGACAGCAGAGCTGGCCCATGTGGTGGTAAAATGGAGGCTTGCAAGTCAAAGAGGTCACGTGCTGAGTGTGGCAGGTCGGTGCGCTGCCCCTGTGGATGTGTGTGCGCGAGGCCTGCCTGCACGTCTGCAGGCCGGCTCTGTGATGCCTGCCTGCGGCTTTGCTCGTTCTCGCTCGGTCTTTCTCTCTCTCTCTCTCTCTCTCTCTCTCTCTCTGTCGGATGTGTTGTGCCGACAGCACGTTACAGCAGCCTGGGCTCACATCCCCAACCAGACTGGCAGGTGTTAATTGGAACTGAAAAGAGGATTTCTCTTGGAGAGTGGGAGGGGAAGCGACAGGGGCTAATGCTAACAGCTAAGCCATCAAAGGCACCGATTCTATATCAGTAACACTGGTGTTTCTATGTGCGCTAATCTGCCCTATGAAGGCAAAACACAGCAACTATACTTACCGACACTGAAACCGATACGAATAGTTCTCAAATGCTTTTGACTGTCCACACGTATGTGTAGTAGGTTGGCCAATCATAGCTTTTTCTTCCAAACGAAGCATAGCTGAACTAAGACATTTTGTCACAAGGTAAAACAGAGCCGATTTCAATCATGACTCGATTTTGATTAAATTTGTAGTTGCAGCCTCTTGCCATTGTATGGCAGTATTGAATTAGCATGTTTGGTCACCGATTCGTTAGGAGCTCTCTTGTACATTGTCCTTCGCTAATATTCTGCTGTATCAAACATGCCTGGTCTTCTTCTTCCGTTAGGAAATTAGGAAAATTTGGCCAGATACGGGGTGGATAATGGGTGCTCTGGACAGACATTAGAAAACCATAAAGCTGTTTGTACTCTTTAACTGAAACCTCCTTTGGAGAAATTTGTCATCTGCCACTTTTCTAGCTTCCTACCCAAACCGTCAGTGAAAACATTTCTGTATAATTACCTTTTCCTCGTGACTGCCACCTGATCACAGTAACCTAAACAGGATCCAGTATTCTGAAACTGACGGCTCTTACTGTTATATAGCGCCTTGCACCTGGTGACCCTCACACTGGTGCTGGCCTGCGGCCAACTGGTCGTACATAGGTCAAGGCTTCCAGCTAGTGAGGAACAAGAATAACTGGCCCAGCACAATACTGTTCACAGGCCTGTCTGACACCTGAACCCCTCCGGCCAGCCCGCCTGACTGTCGAAGGGGCCAGGTGATTCTGTGAGGTGTTTGTGTAAGGTGTAAGGAGACCGTATTTCAGTCTATAGATGGACCCACTGTCAGTGGAAAGGGTATGTAAAACACTTGAGAAGTTGAGCTATTTATCCAACCATCTATCGATTTTCTATGACTTTTTTTGGGATAGATTATGACATATAAATGTTCGTTTATTTTAAACTGTGTTTTAGTTCCCTTTAAAATATGTTTTACGTAATAAAATATGGCTTTATATTGCACGTACATGTAAATGAGTTTGAATTTAAAGTAAGGATGTGGCATTGCAGTGTTGCGCAGAAAGTGCATGTTGGTATGGAGGGTCACATTCTAACCCCCTGTGCACCTTCGGGACCCCTCCCACGTGCGCGAGCTTTCCGGGAGCCGCGTCCTTCTGCTTCAGCCTGGGCTCGGGGCCGCGCTAATTACGCCCTGATTAGCGGCTTTGTCTGGCGCAGGGGTCGTCGGATCACAGGGCAGAAGGTGTGTGTGTGTGGGGGGGGGGCAGTGTTTGGGGCGGATCGTCGGCCCTTTTTCTCAACCCCACCCTCACAATTACGAATTTAATCCGGGAGCACAAAGGTCCGTGGGGAAGAATGGTGTGCAATATAATAGATTTTAACAAGGGTCGTTATTTTAATCTGTACTTTAATTCTTTTGCTTAGCTGTATTGCGCTTTCTTATGGCTATGTATAGAGATAAAGTAGAAACTATTGAATATGAAGGCGAAATGGACTTGAAAATTGACATCTCAATACTTTGTGTCTAAAGCAAATGAGTTACGCTGTGCAATCAGGCTTATTTTATTTAGGTAAACGTTTACAAATCATTATAGACTTACCACTAGACAGAGGGGCAAGTACGAGATCATATAAAGAATATTTGGAGCAAAATTGCTGTCATTTTATGCTTTACCATAACATATAATTTGACAGTATCAGACTATACTTTATGTTTTTAATTTGTGTTTTCGGGAATATTACGATTTTACTCTTTACTATTACATTGCCCGTGTCTGAATAATGCTCCTGACGTCGTATAAATGTGTTAATAATGATGTAAAAGGATATGTGAGAAAATGTATTTAGCCGTTGATCTCACGAAACAAAAACAAAACACTGGACGCTTTAATAAGCGATGTTCAAATTTCAATTGCCGGACTGTATGTAATGACCTTGTAATGGAGATAGAGCGCCGCCTAGTGGCACATGATTAGTATGGGACCCAGTTCTTAGTTTGACACTTGACACATTTCTCACCTACAGTAGAACACATTTATCTTACTTAACCTGACACTTAAAGACTGGCTGGCAAGGGATATTATTGCAACAGCTGAATACAAGTGTGGCGCTACTGATTTTAAACCACAAAAAGACGTTGCATGTTTTAGGTATGCTTTGTTACGTTACACGTTTTGCAGCTGTATGAAATAGTTGGAACGCAGGTGAAATCTATAGACTACGTCGTTGTATATAATAAATCAATAAAACGTATTCCGTTTAAACCGTGAAAAACAATAAACTAAGTTGGATGATTAGTTACTTGGCAAGGCGTTTTTCTTTTACCCAGTACCCCAGTACCCCGCCCATGGGGCATGCATTCCTTTGCGGGCTGGTTCTAGTTAAGAGGCTCCCTAATATCGCCCAACTTAAAGCACCGGGCTTCTTCAGTCACTGCATTACAGTACGATACTCCGGCGCGGTAGATTCACTCCTGTCAGACACACAGCTTCCTCTATACTGACAGCAGTAGCGTTCACTTATTAAACCTATTTGACAAGTGCGAGTGTCATGGAGTGTAATAAGTCTGAAGGCTCCAACTTCAACCCCTTGAAGTTTCGGAACCAGGACTATGAGTCCCTACGAGATGAGTGCCTAAAGTCCGGCACTCTGTTCTCCGACCCGCTGTTTGCGGCGGATCAGAGCTCCATCGGATTGCCGGCTGACCCCGACCCGAAGAACGCAGTGAAATGGATGCGACCCAAGGTACCGTCCGCATTGATGATGCTATGTAATGCCATGTATCACATGCTGTAAGCGGATCTAATTCTTGGGTGCTTGGAATGCATGCAGTCATCGTGGGAAAAGCTGAATTTGCACATTTTAACAGCAATTTCAACAGTAATCTACGGGTGTCTGTTGGACGCCTTGCGTATTGCATATTATAAAAGTGTAAGTAGTGTCTCAGCGCAGGCTGACTTGTTTTTCTGTGTGTGATTCGGTGATGAAGTGATGCAACAGAAAAACAGATGCACTCGTGAAACACAAAGGCACTGAGGGAACATTGAGGAATTTTTACAGCTGGATTCACTTTACAAATTTAGTGTCTTTGAAGAAGAGAGTAAGGGGGTCTCTGCGTGGGGTTGTTAATTTTAAATGAATATTTTATGTTGTCTCACTGCTAGTAGAACTGCTTAAATATTACTTCGATGTACTTAAGTGTGTTTTGACTCAGCTGCAATTATCAAATCGTCCCTGCTTATACGCAGGACATCAACAAGGATGCTGTTTTCATTGAAGACACCACGGGCACAACAGACATCTGCCAAGGCCAACTGGGTGAGTCTAATGCTACCGTGCCTGGACCTGCAGGGCTTGCCCAGCCGCGATATGGCCGTAGGAAAACGTGCTTCACTTTGATAAACAAACTGCTCCCAAGAGAAAGAGCAACCAACTGAGGATCCCCTCTGGCTCAGTTCCCAGACATCTTTGTTGCGACACTTCCACACTTAACCCTGTTCCCTTCTGGATGCCCAGCTTCACCCTCCGCTCAGCAACAGACGCGAACGTTTCCCGGAGGATCGTAAAGGCCTTTTATACAGCTCTCCACTGCTTATTATTTGTCGAGGTGTAGCATCTGTTTTCGAGAGAGGAGGAGCGCATCATGATCCGCTGCGTTTTCACAGCTCGCGATGGTGCCCTGAGTGCGCGCTCGCCAGCGCATGTTACCAATAACTAGCAGACAGCTCGGACCCCCGCCGAGCGCTGGAGCGCGATCAGGCAGCATCGTAAAACAGCATAAAGCCCTCTGGGGGATTCAGACAAACACGAGCGGAAAGACGTAAACACACATGCACGCCCATAAAAAGGACATGCCTACCCACATGTGAATACAAGAGCCTCCGGACACAAATTTCACAGATTAAAAGAAATATTAAAAGAATTGCTTTATGTATATGTGCGATTACAAAAACACACAATTGAAGATTTAATAGCCTTCAGGAGTGCAACATTGTAAATATTTTTGCAAAAGATGGCGCAACAGCGCAACTATATATTAAACTACCTTGGTCTACGTGTAAGGTAAGTCAGGTATAAATAAAACATGGTATAGGCATATATCTGTCATTACATGATGGAAGTCATTACAGGCCAGCTGGAACAGATGTTCATAGAGGAGAATGGCATTGACAGAGATACAAGCTTCTAATCGTCTGTGAACATTCCCCATGTTGTTCATAACTCTTTTTTTTTTTCGGTCCCTCTCTCCCCCATTATTTATACACTGCAGGTAACTGTTGGCTACTGGCTGCCCTGTCCAGCCTAACCATGCACCCCCCCCTTTTCGCAAAGGTGGTTCCCTCCGAACAAAGCTTGAGCGAATCCTATGCCGGGATCTTCCACTTCAAGGTAGGTTCGGGGGTGCACTTAGCCGATCCGTATGTTTCTCCACAAATCATGTCAAAGCCGTCACTTACCTTAAGGCTACACTTACAGTCTTTACCTTTATTTCTCTATATTTTGTTCCAATAAAAACATTTTAATGATCGGGTCACATTAACAGTAATGTTATGTAAAGGTGGGCTGAGTCAGGCAGGGGATAGGAGGAATATGTCAAGATGTGGAATGTGGAAATGATATGCCAGTTAGATGGATGGAGGGAGAGTTAAAATGCAAGTGGACACTGAGAGGGAAGAGGCACCAGAAAACAGATGTGGATGAAAACCACTGTGTAATTACCCTCCTGGACCGGCGCCATACTCCAGGCACTAATGAGAAGAGCCCCCGAATTAGCATTTGCCCTCTCTGAGCAGTTGACTCCCATCCCCAGCTGGTACCAACTCCAGACCCCTAACTGTCACTTCCCATTTTCACAAGCTGCCTCGACTTCCAATATAATTCTCCCCCAGCAGACCATTACGCTCCAGGGAAGGCCATCGAATGCTGGAGCACAGCCTGGATATGCTCCCTCAAGCTGCCCTGCTAACTGTAGGAATGTTCTATGGCTGAAGCCATGGCCGACCGAAAATTTAAGGATAGCATTTTAGCCCAGATCCAAACACTGAACATTGAAGGCATTTTTTAAAATTTATTTGTTGCCCTAGTTTAACTGAATAAACATTGAACAAACAATGTAGTATTTAGAGACGTGGCTTCATGGAAAGATTTCACAATACTGAATGATGTAATAATAATTTATTCTCTCTGATCAAAGACCCACTAGAGTAATGTGAGAACGTTCGAAAACAATAAAATGTGGTTAATAAGGTCTTTCCTGGAATCTCTCCTATTTTTTTTTCAAGTAAACCTGTTTTTAACTCTATAGTTGTTAAACAATGGCATAATTATTCTTATAGGGTGAATTAAAATTCACACTCTTTGTTATATACCATGCTACGGTTTTGTATGAGTTCATTTGAAGACAATGTGTTAAAAAAAGGCACAGTGTACATTTTATTAATTGGTGATGGGGTGTAACGTAAAGGTAGCCTGCTGGATGGTTTCGTTTGTACTAATGGTCTCTAAAGTATGTGTGGCATGACTTTACATGAAAGCAAACTGTTGGGTTTAGTCTTGGGCTGGAGATGAGATGAGCGAGATAGGAGGCTCGTCTGGCGGGAGAGGGAGGGGTTGTCTTTGCCATCCAGGCATGTCGCTACTGCCCAGGGGCGTGAATGCGCTCCCTCGCTGGCCCCGCCGATGGACCGGCCCAGGCTTGCCCCTACGAACCATCTGTGTTGCAGAAGCGGGGCTTTATTGGCTAGTCCTGCCAACAGCCCCCGCAAACACGCAGACAAAGCAGACTCATTCGCTCGTGGGGGGCTTCTATGACATAGATGCACAAACCGGGTCACAGTGACATCTACTGTCCTCCACGCTCACTCACTCGCTCACTCATTTTTTTCATTTTTTTTTATTCCTGTGACATCACACGCTTCCCCACCTCCACCCTCTTGATTCATCGTCCTCCCGATTCACTGCTGTCCCGCGCATGTGCGTCTCCTACGCGTTCGTCCACCCTGACCCTCCTCCCTCTCCTCCTCGCGTTCTCACCTCCTTTGTCTCCCCCCTGCAGTTCTGGCAGTATGGCGAGTGGGTGGAGGTGGTGGTGGATGACCTGCTCCCTGTCCGCAGTGGTCGTCTGCTCTTCAGCCACTCCCGGACCCTCAATGAGTTCTGGAGCGCCCTGGTGGAGAAAGCCTATGCCAAGTCAGTGTGTGTGTGTGTGTGTTTGTGTGTGTGTGTGTGTGTGTGTGTGTGTGTGTGTGGATTAGGTTTATATTATATTGTGGGGACCAAATGTTCTCCACAATATAATAAAAACCTGTTATTTTGACATTGTGGGGAGCATTGTTCAGGTCCCCACAAAGATCTGTGAATACAATCAAAAAAACTAAAAATGCCAAAAGGCTTGTATTTTATTTGGTTACTTATGGTTAAGGTTAGGGCTTGGTTGGGGTTAAGGTCGTCAAGTTGTGATTAGAGTTTTCCCCATAGAAATGAATGGAGAGTCCCCACAAAAATATTATTACAAAACTCTGTGTGTGTGTGTGTGTGTGTGTGTCTCACAAAAAAATCACCTACAAATTATTTAATGCAAACCCATAAAACTTTATTAATAAAAGCCAGGATTATATCCCTTTATTTTAAAAATGATAAGGCAAACAATACCTGTTACTTATTGAGTGTTTTGATTTGATATCTATCATTCCACTGTATTTTAGACCAGTGATTCCCAACCAATGAGTCACGACCTGAAAGTGGTTTGCAGAACCTTTTTCACTGGGTCATGAATTGTGTGGTCAAAAAAAAATCTTAATATTTTTTGTAATGTTGGACTTCTGCGGTCATCTATGATGTGCAGTGTCGTCCCTGAAATTATCGTAAATTATTTGTTGTACTGCCAATACACCCGCACCCCCCCACCATTTTTAGTGAAACAAATAAGCAAGCAAACAAACACAAACAAAAGACTTAATGACTGAGGAATAATGTGAGGCCTGAGGTTAAATCAGTTGAGAGTCACTGTTTAAGGCCGTTAATTAATGTCATTGGGAACTTTAGCCAAATGTCAGCATGCATTGCAGCAAAAAAGTGTATGAAGAGGAGAGCAGGCTTTGGCAGTGAAAAAGAAAAACATAAGAGGCAGAAGGTTATATCTGAATTTTTCAAAAGCAAACAAATGAATTTATGCCCCCTGCGCTTTATATGCCCCCTTTATTCAAGTTCGTTCCTCCCCCCATGCACCTGAGTTGCCCAATCTCCCACCTCCACCCCTTACAGAATGATTGGTTGCTACGGCAGCCTGAAAGGGGGCAATATTTCCGAAGGTATGGAGGATTTCACGGGGGGCATTGCGCGTGCTATTTCTGTGAAGTCTCGCACCCCCACGGGGCTGTGGAAAATCCTCACCGCCTCGCTGTCCCGCGGCACCCTGCTGAGCTGTTTCATACAGGTATGCACACGTGCGCATGCAGTCCTCTGTCTGTCTGCCCGCTCACGCAAATAATGCACACCTCTGTGTTTTCCCCTCTTTTTTTAGACGTGAAATTGGTGGTATGTGGTTAATGGCTTAGACCACTGTGCCTGTAATCAGAAGGTTGCTGGTTTGAATCCCAGGGTTGCCAGTCAGCTGAACTAATCCCGCAACCCCAGCCAGCGATTGGCTGAACCAGCCATCTCAAGAAAATGTACCTTGCTTTGGATGAAAGTGTCTGATAAATTTTAAAAAGAGATCCCTGGATGGTAGGGCAAGCTGGGGGACAGAAGGGACATTTTATTATCACCTTCAGGATATAGTGGTGAGCAAACATCTTTCAAGATCTAACAAAAGACAAGCTGGCAGGAAAGCAGCATATCTTCTGCTTCACTCGCCCCCCATTCTTCCTTAAAGAAAACAGCTGCTTTATGTGCATAAAAATTAATAATTGAGCATGGAATTATCCGGGGGATCTCCCAGAATCTGTCACGTTGAACAGAGAGGTCTGATACGGCCCGGCTGGCAATCTGCCACCCCAACCCTCATGAGGGAAAATGGTATGAAGATGATGATGATGAAGGATTAATATTTGATTACCTGTGCATGGTTGGGCTTGTCCCTGGACCCCATCCCTTCCCGGGAGCATTCACCCCCTACCCCCGTCTCACATATACGTTAACCCATCTCCCTCCCTGCTGTTAAAACATACCTGCTTCATATCACACCACACACACACGGACAGACACGCTCATGCGGTTCCCTGTTAGCAGTAGCTAACAGATCCTTGAGGCCTGAAACTTTCTGAACGTATTTTCTTCTGTCTACAGGCTGCCAATTTGCAAGAGATTGGGACTGTGAATAAGCAGGGACTGGTGAAGGGTCACGCCTATGCGATCACGAACACGGATCGAGTGAGTGAGGCCTTACTGCACGCCGCCCTGACGTACAGTCACACCTCAGTGATCGGTTATCGTTAACGCAAGTTAAAAGCATAAGAAAGCGTTTTAGCAAACTGAAATAAAATCAGATACGAAAATAAAAATGAAAAACTAACCAAAATGAAAAACTAACCAAAACTAACCGAAATTAAATAAAAACAAGTAATTTGTTTATCTTTAATGACCATTAGTAAAACCTAGAATATGTTTTGCCCGTTTTGAGGACTTTAGTAGATCGTTCCCACTCTGTATTCATGTTGGATCCTCTAAAGATCAAACACATAAAATATCTCCACATCTTTCATTCCCTAAACTAAACTAGCAACTTAAACTGAAAATACAACATATAAAAAACTAAATAGAAATATATCTTTCAGATAAGTACTAATATAGCCACACTGAAAATTAACAAACACAGAACTAAATTTCAAACGAAAATTGAAATTCATATAAAAACAAAAACTTAAATGAATAAATGAAAACTATTGTGACACTGGTGCAGGCACACTGACCCCGGTGTGCGTTACGGACATCACACTTTGTCATTTACACACTCCGTCTGACACTCTCCGCTTTATATTCGCAGTATGAATGGAGGCCGTAGAGCTGTCATGCGAATTGCGCGGGTGCGTACGCATGTTTGTGTGTGTGTCTGCAGGTGCGAAAGAAGTCGGGCGAAGTGCTTCTCCTGCGGCTGAGGAACCCCTGGGGATTCGTGGAATATTCCGGGCCCTGGAGCGATAAGTACGAGCATCGCCCCGCGGGCCCCCGCCGAACGACTGCAGCACGGGCTCTGGTGTCTGTGTCCCCCCCGCAGGTGTAAGAACTGGGACGATGTGGAC
>JAODJW010000036.1:10343375-10361561 GCA_026777045.1 Hyperopisus bebe | reverse complement strand
AGTCCATTTAAACTGTGGTACCTTAAATCCGACAAGTTACCCCGATAAGCCAGTAACCCCGCTTCGTAGTACAGGCCCCAGGACTGGGATAGAACACATATAAACTGGATGTGATTTGCCTAATTTTACTCTTGGTCACAACAAGATTGACAACTCAGTAAAAAGTCATGCGTCTTCCTGTGACTGCGGGGTGGGGGGGGAGGGGGCGCGTTATGCTGTGGTTCCTCACTATTAACACAGGTGCTTATTTGTCACACACCTTCTATACGGCAATAACACCCTTTTTAGATGACTACTTAGTTATTAATATGTCATTTATTTCTTGGTAGAGCATTTTTTCACAATGAATCGGATGTCAATCCTATAGATTTCAGCCAAGCATTCCTAACCCTAATCCATACTGCTGCAAGGCAAGATCTATTTGCAATCTAATATCACACCCTACGTTTACATCTACGTCATTGCATTTCAAAGGATTTAAATAGACATGCGTAGTTCAAATATAGATTTAATGAATTATAGATTTGCGTTTAGTATACAATGAAAATACATATAGAATGGAATTTACAAAGAACAATGTCAGGCCCATTTCCAAGAGATTAGAGGACAACGTGTTTATGGAGCTTAACTTCTCTTTCCAAGTTGGGCAGTTTTCCTTCCGCATTTCAAAAAAACATGCATTTTAAGGTTAACTGTCATCTGTAAATTTCCCGTACTGTGTGCATTTGTAATTAAGTGGCACACACTATACATAAATACCATCACTAAAGCGCGAACATTTGTCTTAGCTATGAAATACTGTCAGCTTGCAGCAGTGATACTTGCATCCATTTTCTGTAACCGCTTGGTCGCGGGAGGTCCGGAGCCACAGGGAGGAAAGCAGGGAACAACCCAGTACGGGGCGCCAACCCATTGCAGGGCACTCACGAGTAATTTAGTAACTCCGGGTAGCCTTACCATGTTTTTGGACTGTGGGGGGAAACCGGAGTCCCCGGAGGAAACCCCACGACGACACGGAGAGAACATGCAAACTCCACACAACATGGAACCCTGGCGGAGACTCGAACCCTGGTCCCAGAGGCAACAGTACTAACCACTGACACACAACATTAAAACTTATCGTTCCTAAACTGATATGTGCTACACAACTGAACACATGCACACAGACTAAATGTAAATATATTGCTATAAACAACGGAAGAAGTAACAGCTGTACAGAACGGAAATGCTATTTTAGCTAGCCTAGCTTATCAGCAAGAAATATACTCCAAATCGTCTCCCAGCCTGTTGTTTTCGGGGTCACATGCGTTGCAAATTTTAGACACAAGCATGTTAAATGTTGCAACAGTTCAGTAAAACCTGAGTTTGTCCAAGTGCCTTTGGCGGTATTATCTGATTAGTTTGTGTATACGATTCGACAAACGCTAACGCTCACACTTGTCACTCAAACTCTTTGTGTCCCTCCCCGCGCCCGTTACTACGGAAACTGGTTGCTAAGTGACAAAAACAAAAAAAGACCCAACTCGAACGTCTTAACGTCAGGCGTTTTGTAACGGCGTCGCTATGGCAACGCAACGTTGTGTACACATGCAGACTCGTTGTGGTAGAGAGGGGCTGGAATAAAATCACATGGCGCCGAGTGGCGAAGCTTACGGATGAGTTCTAATAATATTAGTACATGTATTGAAATTACTTTCAGCAGTATTTTAAACAACTAAATACTGGTGAATGCATGCTCACTTATATTTCTTCCCGAATTCATCGTGCGTTTAATTACGTTTAGTTTAACCCAAAGCACGAGAAAATGCAGTAATGCAGCAACACAGCAAATTCCCCAGTTGCTTACGTATTGTTAATTTCGTTTAATGTGGAAAGCTATACTAGGTTCTTACATTGTCGTTTTCGGGGGAGTTTAGATTATTTAGAAGGCGATTATTTAGATGACAAAAAGTAACAAGTAGCAATGTTGATTTTTATGACAAGGCGTGCAGTAATATTCTCGCTGTACTTGAATATACCAGGACTAGGCCGTTACTTTAGGCCATTAGATTTAAACATACTTGCATGTTATCTCACTGACCCAAAATGCGAAATTTCGTGCCCTGGAGACCCAGTTTTGTCCCGTACTCGTGTGAAAGGCATTGCATGAGGCATGACGTACTATTAGCCAGCACTGCACTGCGTGGAGTTTGGGCAACCGGTTTAACGGGACACAAGACCGTCGGCTGGGCTGCTATGATCTCACTCGTCGATCTTTCACGAACATCGGCTATCCGGATTACTCATCTCGATTGAACACTGACACAGGACTGAACGTTCCCCGTCGGTGACGTTGCTTAGCTGAGTAATTGTTGTTACCCCCTCTCGCTCCTAGCGCTGTTACCCGCGCGAATACACGGTCCCCTCCCAGTGACATTTCGCGGCATTTCAATTATTTTTTTTATTTTTTTTTCCACCCAAGTTGTTCAGCATTTGTCTATCCGCAGCCCCCTTTCCACCTCCCACCTGCCATATTCTCTACGAAGTACTTAACAATGAATCACTATCTGTCCGTTGGAGTTCGGAAGCGGATGATGCTATATTGACAGCATCATTGGCTATTATTTCCGTCATTCCAACCCACTGCCCAAGTTGAAGCGCTATACACGAGAGTCTGTTTACGTGCACAATTCTTGTAAAACATCCAGCTGAAAATAAAAACACTCCTGTGCTCTTTCTTCGGGATCTACAATCTTTCTCCAGTGGCACATTCTCCAGAAAGTACAGATTCGGCTACATGATTTTCGTTTATGACACGCGGGCATGGAAAATGGATGGATGGATGGATGGATGGATACACACATAGACATAAATAAAAACATATGCTACTTTCAGTTAACTTTTACGTTATATCGATGTTAAAGAGACCCGTCAAGGATCAACATAATTAATTTCAAAGTATTTGAGATTTTCTATTCATCGATAATTCAAAAGGTTTAACAGTTTAAAATGTACAATTCCTTAACAATATTATATTCTATTTGTAACGCACCTGAAAATACACTTTTTTCTCCTTATCGTGTACAATGAAACCAGTCAATAATTGTGATGTTAGTTTTAATTCACGGCTCCGATAACATGAAACGTCTGTCAATCTCATTGTTAGTTTTAACCAAAAACTTTAGCATGGATCAATGATAAACAACAATAAATGAGTACCAGCGACAAACAGCAGAGGTTTGGTTACTAATGATGAAACGCGGAAATAGCCTATTATAAGGGGCTTTCGCTATAGGCCTATACGCATCAAATAAACATGTTTCAGTAAAACACATTTTAAGCAATTACGATAAGCTAAGTCAATCACTGATAATTTTGTATTTTCTTCAAAATTTACCTCAGCAATTGTTTTATGAAGAATCGATACGCCCAGTGTAACGCAGTGAATCAAACTGCACAGAAGCGAGCACGGAATGCTCTGGGACTCAAAAAAGGCGTGTCCCTGAAATGCGGTTTTTTTTAAGTGGGTACCCATACTTTACTACCGGCAAGTTCTCGTATTTCGTCTCACCTACAAAACGTGGCAGAGAACGGTACAAAGCGCATTCAAGGTCACAAAATGGTCTGTCTGCTGATGCAATATAAAATGAAGAGGTGTACTACACCTGGTACATGACATAAGTTTTTTTCTATTCCTTCTCTCTGAATTAATGACATTAATATAGAATAAAGCATATCTAATCAATAGCAATAAGAATCATAGTCATATAATAATGATAGCGACAGAACTCGTGACGCTAATATTTAATTCCTCATTATAGGGTTTTAATAGTGTAATGGGTTAATTACAGCAGCGTTTATATTTACAACGACCGCAGAGGAAATCAGTCAGGTAACCTATGCTACTTCAACAGACGTAAAGCTAACATGGTTTCGATTCTCAATGTTTCCTCCTAACAGGACGTAAACAAAGAATTTCGTTAAAAGTACAAAGTAAAACACGTTAGTTTTCTTTCATTTTCCTTTAAAAAGTGGGAAATCTCTAGTTGCTTTGATAGTAAAAGTTTCTATTATTAACCGCCCGCGAGCCCTGTACCATTTCTGTGGGAGAGGGAATCCCTAAACGTCATCGCCTTGGATACCAAACAAAAATATAGACATATATGGGCATGTACGTCATCGGAACACCGAGGGCGGAACTAGGAGCTCCTACAATGCTTCGTGTTCAGTCCGATTCATTCATAAAGACGAGGCGCCGCTACAGTGGACTGTACTACTATAAAGTGCGTCCGACAGACAAACAGGATTATTATCTGGATTTATAAACACCTGTATACCTTTTTATTACTTCTGACCAAAGGAAAATCATATTAGTGGATCGTCTTTTGTCTCGCATCAAGGAATTTATACAATAAAGATCATCCCGGAAACTTGAAGGAATTTACTATAAACACAACCTGGATTGCCTTCTTAATGCAACTGTTTTGGACGGGAATCGAGAGCATCTCGCAGGAGTTCAATAAAGAAACTAGAGGAGGTAAATGTTAATGTTATTTATTACATGAACATAGCTAACGTAATGCATCGAGTTATCACATTTTGCAGTTATTCTTAAAGTACACTTAAATGACATTTGCTCGTGTACTTATCTTTTATCGTGTACAATTCTTTAAAAACGGAAATATATCTCTTACTGCCTACCGAAGAAAGTGCTAATTAACGATACATTTCACTATATAAAAACTCAAATACACTTAAGTATTCCGAGACGGTGGGTTGTTTCTGTACCTGGGAGTTTATGTGCATGCGTGTGAGAGTAATGTCACACAGCTGATTTTTCCCCGGAATTGCAGGTGTCTCGGCGTCTCTCTGCTCCCCCAGGGAGATGTTCCAAGGCTTCCCCGGCGACCTCGATTCCGGCTCCCGCGGTAGCTCTTCTCCGTCTATCGATTCCCAGTACCTATCTTCCGTGGAATCCTTCGGCAGTCCACCGGCCACTAGTGCACAAGTAAGACAGCTTTCTTTCATTACCCTCTTAGAAGCCAGCACGGACAGCAATGTCGAATTGTTCGAAATAAAATAATTATGTAAGCAGCAATTATATTGATCTCCGCTCGTCACGTTTGAGTTGCATTTATTAATTCTAATAGTTTTAAGTACTAAAATGAATCAAGATAAACTGATTGCTAGAATGCGGTTGCAGAAGATGCGTACTTGCAAAATCTGCTAGTTTACGAATGGAGATATGCTGTCTACCAGCACCATTACGGAATTCGCATTAGTTCGGTGTTTTAAATTTTTACATAGTCAAGCATATATTTAGCATCGTGCGCTAAATGAAGGGAATTCGTAAACTACGTTTTTATTATCACGTTTCGCATCAAATATGTGTACCATATGACAAAGCATTCTATGCACATTGCTTCGGTTCATTCCGATGCAATCAACTCGCGTATAACGTACGTTACAGCTTCTAATTTTAGCACCTAACCCTCGCGTAAGGATAATGGATTATTTTTTTGTTGAACGTCTCCGAAACATATTCCACTTTTTTTCTGTTTCCACTCTTCCATCCTGATAAAAGAGACGGTTCGTTTCACGTTGCGGAGGTTGACAAGTCAGCAACTAAAGGCTACAGAATCTGACGGCAACGTGTTAGATTTCCAACACGCTACGCAACGGATGACAGCGCTTCGGAACGCGCTGACTGACGCTCGCCACGCGCACGCATGCTCCGCCCTCGCTAGGCTTTCTCAGCTCGCAGTTGCTTCGCGAGGCTCGCTGTGACGTACATGCTTTCTATTTTGGAGTGTTACGTCGCGTTGCTAAGGGGAACCCGGAGGGGGGGAGGAAAGGAGGAAGGAGGAAGGGGGGATTATTCGAGAGTTTTAATTGGTCTGTACGTGGCCCCCGAGAGCTCGTACCCCGTCCTTCATACGATTTTAAAAGAATGTTAATTAAGTCCGAGCTCAATGCAGTATAACGGATTGCTTATGAGCTAAATTAAGCACCTCCAGGAATGATTTAGGGTTTCGTATAATTTATTTATTTATTTTAGCGTGTAATGCAGACGGCGTGCTATATTTGTCCCTTGCTGTACTAGCTATGCGGATTCATATACATTTGCTATTTCAGTCGCAAGAATCCGCTTCTCGATTGTGTTACACGGAAACGAAAAAAACAATTCTTGGTCTTTGCTAGAACTTACGTTTAACTTATGAACAACATGTTAACATTTCCGATGTCTTTCAAACTCTTGCGTTCTAGTGCATTTTGTGGGTTATTTTGTATGTGTATTGACTCCAAATACACACACACACACATATATATATACATATGTATATTTAAAAATAGGTATATATATAAATAAAATTAACGTCTTTTGCAAAACAGCAGTCGAAAAAGCATAATCATTAACAAACACACAACATACAGCAAGATGGCCAGACTTCCCAAAAACAGCAGCCGTGGCACTCTTGAAGGTATCCAGTATTGACTCATATTATCAGAGTGTCTTAAATGTATTTTGAATACATTTTGTATATGTACCATGGCAAATGATGAATATATAATTTGTTTAGATGACTCATAAAATGAATATAAATATATTTGCATTCATTTGTATGGGCCTAGGCTATCAATCTCTCTTGTTTTAGACATATTTGTGTTTGTGCACGCAGGAGTGTGCGTCTACTGTGGGCGGAGCAGTGGTGGGCAGTGGGAGCTGTGGGGGCGGGGCTGGCGTGGAGATGCCCGGCTCCTTCGTGCCCACAGTGACGGCCATCACCACCAGCCAGGATCTGCAGTGGATGGTGCAGCCAACCCTCATCTCCTCTGTGGCGCCAGGCCAGAGCGGCACTGGAAGCTCCGCTATGCCCCAGGCAGCTTCGCTTGACCCATATGACCTACCAGGCCCCAGCTACTCGTCCGGGCCCTCCTTCCCTGCCCCCAGCGGTGACACTCCGGGGCCTATCCGCCAGTCCCGTACGCGCAGCCGGCGAACAAGAGATGAGACTGTGAGTGGAGGTGGCTTGAGGGCTTTAGGGGGGGTGCCATGATAATTCTCCCCAGTTCTTGGACCTAAGGCATAATCCTGCAGTGATTTCATTTTTCTCATGTATTACGTTCTAAGAATGCACATACAAAACGAAATTAAGATATGGAATGAGGTGTACTGTTTTGCGTGCACAATGCACGGCTGCTGCTCCTTGTCAGTGTAAAGAAACTAAACTTGGTTGCCCACCCACCCATTACATAGCTCACCCCAGAGGAAGAGGAAAAGAGGCGCGTGCGTCGTGAGCGAAACAAGCTGGCTGCCGCCAAATGCCGGAATCGGCGCCGTGAGCTCACAGACAGGCTGCAGTCGGTGAGCCCCGTCACACGTACCCGTCGGCACGGCCACGACGGTTTACAGTAATTGCATTACGCTAATTATAAAATAGGGTTTATGATAATTAGCGGGTGTCAGTAATAATTATACAGAAGAAAATAAAGAGGTTGATGATTACGAGAAGGGGATCATTAGTAAGGAGGACTGTTATTAGGGTGGCGATTATGCTCCCCTACTTTATTTTTGTCAGTCTCTCACTTTCTCTTCCCGCTGCCACATCCCCTGCAGGAGACAGACATATTGGAGGAAGAGAAGGCAGAGCTCGAGGCAGAAATCTCGGAGCTGCAGAAGGAGAAGGAGCGTCTCGAGTTTGTTCTGGTTGCCCATCAGCCTGGTTGCAAAATCCCGTACCACGAGGAGCAGGTGCCCTCGCAGCTCCCGCAACCCACGCAGCCGCAACAGCCGGCCGTGTCCATCGTGGGCCTGACTGTGAAGGAGGACACTTTCTACCTGCCTCCCGCCTACACCCCCCACCCCTCTGCGCAGCCACCGCAGCCCGTGCAGCCACCGCAGCAACAACCGGGGATGATGCAGGAGGTAGCCTTTTCTAGTTCTTTCTATGCGCAGAATGAGCCTACAGTGGGCGGCCCGTGCCTGGTGGCTGATGCTGGTACTCATGACATCGGCAGCTGCAACCCCTCATACACATCTTCATTTGTCTTCACCTACCCAGAGGGAGCCTGCGGGGTCAGCGCAAACCAGCGGAACAGCGGCAGTGATCAGTCCTCTGATTCCCTGAACTCTCCCTCCTTACTTGCGCTTTAAGAAAACCCCGGGGACACACGCGCACGCGCGCGCGCAGACAGCCGTACACGCACACGCCAAAAATGCCCCCCCCCCCCTCCCACCCACGCGCACGGACACGGTTGGACCACGGTAACGGCGGCAGGGGGCGACACACGAAGCCCCCCGTCCCTTGACACGTATACACAAATCCACTGATACGCAATTAGCCTCGTGAAAACTCAACCCCAGTCAATAGTCTCATTGAGTCATTCAATAATATACAACAATAAAACGTTTGCTCACTGAAAAAAATAGTAGCTCTCGTCCTGCCGCTGTTTTGTGTGTATTCTTCATATAATCGAACCAGTGCCCATCTATGCAGTTAATGAACTGTAAATAATTCCTCGTTTGCATTTCTGCGGCTTCCATATAGAAAGAAACTTTATTTATTTGCTAAGCAAACGATCATATTGCGAAGAGTCCTCAACATGTTTTGGTTGCAGCTTCCGAAACCACTATAGCTTTTCGCTACCGCAGCTTTTAGATGTTACACGTTGCTGACGAGATCTGTCAGCTTTTATGGATGACTTTGAATACCACCTCGAACCTCATACAAACGCATATTCATTTCAATCGCGCATAGAAGCACAAATGCAGCGCTTATCCGCTCCCATTTCCCCCTCCTGTTCTGCTCCTCCTCTCCTCTCTCCTGCTGGGCTAGTTCTCGTGGTGGCTTTCATAACTTTCTGTCTTTCTCTGCCTCTCCGTGCTGACTGTACAGAATGTATTTGTTTAAATGGGAATAGGAAAAAGACTTTTTTTCGAACAGACTGCAAACCAGTCCCTCACTCCACCCACCCCGTCCATCAAAGTCCACTGTGTGGCTTCTTCTCCATTCGTTCGGACATGGAAAGGGGTTGACTGTACCCCTGCCCCCACTCTATTTTTTTCCTCTGTCCATCTCCCCCATCTCTGTTTCTTCTGTCTCCCCTTTCCTGTCTTTCTGTTTTTCTCCGTCTCTGAAGTCCTCGGCCCCTGAGAGCCCACCGGGCACTTCCAGTTCCTGGGACCTCGACTGAGAGCCAGCTATGCCCTGTACCACGCCCCTGCCGTCCCCCAGGCCACGCACTGTCTCGGAAGAGCTGCAGGAAGTTTCGCAAAAGCAGCAATTTCAGTTCGGCAAAAAAAAAGGAGCAAAGTTCATGCAAAGTGGCAACGTTCCCATTTAAAGGGAACCTTCGGAAATGCAACAATCAAACAGCAAAAAAACCAAGCAAAAGAGACTTGACAGTTTTAATGCTGTTTCACATATGGTGGGAGACTCAACCAGGAGCAAAGAGGCGCCTGAAATTGAAAACAGAGCAATGGACGAAATCTAAAATTAAAAGAGTGAGTGAAAAGGGGAAAGGAGCAACGCAGGAAAATGCAGCAAGCAAGAGGGAAATCATGCTATTTTCATCCGTAAACCTTCCACTCCACCTGCGGCATTCTGGGAAATACTGCAGCCCTGCCTGTCAGCCCCAGCTCCATGCTCATGCGCACTTTTACCACCATCCTCTGATAACCCTGTCATTCATTGTCCTTTGCTTTGGTTTTTTCCAATTAAGTGTTTTTTAATATTGTTGTTGTTGTTATTATTATTATTAATAATTATTATTTCTTGTTTTGCAGTTGTTTTGTATTTGTATTACTGGTGGGAAAAAATGCCAAAATGTGGCTTATTTGATGGTAATAAGGAAAAGGGGAGAGGGCCAATACCATTTCCGTCCCCTTTGCTTGTTTTGTATGACTTTATTGTCGTTTGTATCTCCGTTTGCCGTCGCTCAGCAAGGCATTGCAAAATCGCGGCAATTTTTCAAAAAGTGTTTTTTAAAATGTCAGAGTTTAAAAAAAAATTTTGAAGCTTCTCAATGCTTAGGGAAGCGGCCTCAGTGTTTCCTGAATGCCTTCCTCAAGCGCACCGCCCCTGGTATAAGCGATGAGGTAATAAGGCTTTTGATTGGCAGGATGATCTGGCGGCCGCCACGCCCCTTTGGTTTCTTTCTGGGAGGCTAATGAGGAAAACGGTGACGGACACCCAGATGGAGAGAGAAGAAAAAAAGTGTATTTTTAGTGTATGTACTTGGAATTTTTTTCTGTGAACTTGTTTGTTTTTTGAGTTAGAGCGAGGTAAATGACCTGTCGCTACTCGAAACTCTTGCCTGATTCTGATGCTGCCGAACAAATGGGACCTGAAGCTTCTTGGTGTTCATGTTATTATCTTATATACTATTACTGCTATTGTTACTATAATTTTAGTAATATACGTTTGGCAACTTCAGAGGCACGTCTTGCACTTTGGACATTTTTTATACGTTGAAGCAAATACTTAAGAATACTATATGCATATATATACACGAATGTGTGTATATATAGGTATATATACAGTGATTGTAAAGTGTGAATGTTTGGAATAAGAGTAATTTAATGTTTTCTCAATGAAGAATATGGTTGAGGATAACAAAACGTTCACGGTTTGTTTAGATATGAATATTTTTCTAAAACAAGAAAATAGATGAATAGAGGAAAACTTTTCCATAAATATGAAAAGCTTTTCACTGCCTAGGCCCCTGCTTTGTGTTTAAATGTGTACACAGATATACATATATATATATTAAAAATATATACTATAAATGTATGTATATATAAAGAGATTATGAAGGTGGTCACTGTTTTTTTTTGTCTGTTGTGATCACAGTTTCCTCAAAGCTTTGGAACTGGCAGTGTGCTATCACTGTAAATATGCATCTAACAAGTGTCACAAAACACAAAAATAAGCGTGAATCAGGTGCTCCAAATCAATTTACTCATACTTAAAAGGTATCTTCAACAAGAAACGAAATAGAAAACGAAATTTCTGTTGGAACCTTGGGTTGTACATTTGTTCTGCTTTTGTTTGTTTTATCAGATGTGCTTTGATTAGTACAAAGTGAACTATTTTACTACGATGCTAAGCTGATTTCCATAGATGTTTTTGTTGTTATATTTTTAACTTCTACCAGTCATTTGTTGGACGGTAGCTATGTGTGATGGTCTCTGCTTTCCAGGTAAATCCACCAGTTTTTTCCCAGACTGGAAATTTAAACTTCTATGTAATTAAACCTGCATGTGGGGCCAAAGAACAATGGAGAACAGAAGGCCAGAGGCCCAGGAAGCCTGACTGTCATCTTCAGGAGGCTAATGTATTGTTAAAGAACCACAGTTCAGCTTCATTTCATTTGTTTTAGTGGGCCTTCCCTATAAGATGTGAAGTGCTTCTTTAGGGATTTGTTTGAATCCCTTTCTGTTAAAAGTTCTTTGTAGATTATTCTTCAGCACTAGTCAGACCTTTCTCATAAAAGTAAGCATAATAACTAGTAAAGCTACCAGAGATAACTTACATCTGCATTATTTCAACACAGTAAATCATAACAGACCCCAGAAATGGACATGTGCCTTTGTGTGTGCGTTTTTTTGTCATATTTATGATAATTATTATTATACATAATTAGCAGGCTGTTATGAATCTTCCTGCCTGCCCATTTCTAGTCTATGAAAAATGGTGGATTTGAACTGGATTTACAGTACAATGTGAAATTCCAGACTTGTGGCTCAGTCCACTGGTACAGGAAAATAGACCAGCTTTATGGACACGCGCACAAACACGAATGCATACACAGACTCATTTCAAATGCTGGAAATAGTAGTGGAGACACGTTCTTGACACACAATAATTCAGACCTCTTGAAGAAGCCTAGTTTTACTCATGTTTTGAATAAATTAGGCCAGGAACTGTCATTTTAGATCTATGACCTGGTTCAAAGGCCCTGTTCTTTGAATGTTAGTTATAAAAATGTCTTGGTGGCTATTGGTGCTTTGCTAGAAGATGACTTTTATGCTTAAACTCTATAAAGCATTTTTGGGGTTGTGTAGGATTGGAAAACAAAAACATCTGGGCAATGGGCTGGGTGAATTCTGGACAGTAGTAAATTGTGACTATATTGTTTGCTTTTCGCAGCATGAGATGATTGGTTATGGTTGCTCATTTGAAGCACACAACTCAAAAATACAGACAGTGTAAAAGTCTAGAATTTCTCTATGTGACCGATAAAGTGCATTATAATTGTAATTTAATTTGGACCTGCTATGTCCTATAGCCCAGCCTAGTGTTTGGAGTTCCCACACCATCCCACCATCAAAGATCTAGTTGAAGGATTTGCATTCCCCAGTGCTCTGATGGGGCACAGAGACAGAGAAATTCCACTCCTGGACAGCCTGTGGAGGCAGGCCTGTAAGGACCAGGAATGGAACCATTTATTTGAGGTGCTAACTGAAAATCGCTTATGGCCTTGAAGTGTTGTTTGTGGTTATCGATTTTACTTTTTCTCTCTTTGAAATAATTTTGAATAGGCAAGGGTCATGTATGCTGACCAGCAGTGTTGCCCCACCAAAACTAAGATTTAAACCAAGGTCAGAGTCTAGACACTTAACCACTATGTTAAAGTTGCAGAGTAGATTAGGTGTATCACTGTTTGGTATGATGTTGGTACCCTTGACGTGATTGTATGTGCGACCTTGCATAAGTTTGGAGATGAGAAGGAAATGCAGTGCATACGCTTATATGTAAATGTGTATATTATATATATTATATGTAATATTCTATAAATATTATTTTCTATATTTTGGCATTTTGATGATAAACGGGATATTGTTGCATAAAAATATGACCCCTCCCTCTCACACATCCAGCAATGGCTGTCTTTCTATTGGTAGAGAAGATTAGTCTTTAATAAACTTTGTTGAAGCCCAGTGTTGCAACTGATTTAATTGATTATATGAGGTAATTGATTACATGAAGGTGATTTTTACGACACAGACCCACGCACAGTGCTGGCCTGGGACAGTTTTAGCATTTATGGGTTTTCTACATTTCTGTTCAGTTGTTTTAAAATCTCAGTACTGGTTGTACTGGCTGAATTTGATTAAAAAAAAACCTGTGCAATAATATATCGAATCATGCGAGATCCTGCAGGTTGCTGGGGGTCATGATAAAGGGAGAAAATGCTGGTTTGTATGTGTGTGTGTGTGTGTGTGTGTGTATGTGTGTGTGTGTGTGTGTGTGTGTGTGTGAATGGGGTTGATGCTTTGCAATATCAATGTGACTGACAGATGCCCTGTAACTGTCTTTTTTTTTAATATATAGCCAATTTCCCAAGAAATGATTCTTTATACAAGAAGAAGCGCTTTGCTAATGTTGTGATTTGCAGGTTGTCAAATGCACTTTATAAATTCATGACAGGGGACCTATTTGCAGAAAAACAAAAAGAAAACGGAACTGAAATGCAATATTTTTGTTCTCTGGGAGTAACATGTAATGAATTTTTAACAGTAAATGCTTACACTTCTGTGTATATTCAGTGTGTTTTATAAACGTGCTTTGCAGCCCTTGAACTTATAAAATATCATGCAATGTTTCTCAGCATTATTTTTCATCTGTGCTCCAATTAGTATATCACTGTTACACTAAAGGCTTCTTAAAGTGGATGTTGTGTGAGGGAAGATATTCTTTGAGGGACCGTTCATGTTCCGCTATCAATACTGTGAAGTCATGGAGTGGCTCTCGTAGACGTTCATGATTATGAACGGCCCCTGCATCAATGATTTAGTATCGCTTTTGCCTTCCACAAATTAAAATAAACAAACAAACAAATAAATCATTTTCTGGAAGTAGTTTATGTAAATATTGCTTTACTCCTGGTTACATATGTGTTTTCTGCAAGGGGAACAGTATGTGTGGCCATGAGGGGGTTGACATTTACTAAGGTGATATTTTAAGTAATTTTGATTTGAATGGGAAACATGACTTTTGTACCACGGTGGTAATGGACACAATGTGTGCTTATAAAGACACTGTCATAGTTGTTGAAAGACTGTTTCAGGTGGGTTACAACTAAGTGGTCTTTGATTACAAAATGTCTCCTTTATTTTAAATTGTATAACTATCAATTAAAGATGTATTATATAGCCTAGTGATTGTACAATATCTGATTTTTTATGTTAGTGCTCAATAAGGGGAAGAGTATTGTGCGACCATACCTTATTTGTTTCCAAATGGTTGCTGATTCCACAGATGACCTCTAAATTCGTTTCCTTGTCGTGTACTATTTAACAGTATTGCTTCCTTACACGGACACTGATAATGCAATTTATATAACCGCCTTCTCCATCTATCGCTTATACTTCGCCCTCTCTTGAAGGGAGCGGGGAACATCGACTCGGTTTTAAATAAGACTGTGAAAGCCGAGCGTGCGCCCCCTTCTGGAACTATTAACGACATGTCCTGTCCTTTTTGTGTAAATCCGTAAAATAAACAGTAACTCGCTGACATTAATGTGGCCAGTAGTTCTCATTATGTATTTTCCTATGTATTTCTGAATTCCGCACGTTGGTTCACGTCGCATCTAGAAGATGAGGGTCAAAATCCAGCCCCGCCTTCATCACGCATGGCATTTGTCCATTTTTATGAGTACTTTTACAATCCCATGATTTCTTGTTATCGTAAACCACTGAACCTAAACTGCAATGGAGCAAGGTCCCAATGAAAGGCATTCTATTTTTGGACATTTCTGGTACCAGGAAAGACTCCTGATCGCTAACAGCCTGCATCTCAATTTAATTTTTATAATGAAAAAGACAGGGTTTGTATAGTGTTGCCGTTCTGGGGAAATAATAGAGACCCATTAAGTTTAATATGTAAATAGAGCCCAATCTCGTGTCATCTGCAATCCCAAAAAGGAGTGTTGGTGCTCTCTAGTGGTAGTTACATATATATTACAAAGGCGAAATGGTTTGATAATAAGTTTGACGGTGTAGTTACGGCTAGATATTTAAGACACGTTGCAGTTCAAATTAATGGTGAGTGAAGTCAGATATAGAAATGGGAAAACAAAATACTGTACATACATTTTTTAGTAATAGCGATACAACTGGAATCCAAAACTGTACATGTTGCCCTCTGCAGGAGTATTTATCGGCGCTGATTTGGTCTCTACCAATGTTCAAGCCAAACCTAATCCATGTCAGGGGGGACACTTTGAGCTACTAGAGGTTTTACAAACTACTTTAAAACCGACAGGCTGTTGTGTTTGGCAAAATAATAGTTCAATTATTTTTTTTCTTTTTACTGTTGTCCTGTCCAGCAGCTTTAGCAGAATCATGGTCTGAATGCACTGCTGTGCCAAGCATGTTTGCTTTACCATGAGGGGCTCTATAAACTCTGTATGGGCCCCTCATGTCGATCAATTTCTTTTTATTTTATTTATTTCATTTTTAGCACATGTAATATATTGCAGTGGCTGAGCTGGCCGAAGAGGAGGGACAGATTAAGAGAGGGAAGAATAAGAAATAAAAGAAAAGAACAAATAAAAAGGAAAAGAAAAAAAACAGAAAAATAATGAGTAAATTCAATTCTTCTTGTGGTTTGACTGGTTTGTTAGCTTGATTGAGACACTCATCCAATTGTTTCACATTAACATTAGTGACACATGCATGATTATAGGAGACTGACCAATCAGCACACAGTAAGAACTTGGTGCTTAAGTGAAATCCAAGTCATTTTAACTGAAAAGGTAGTTTACAAACTCTGTTCTAGCTCAAATTGTCCCCTCTGACATGGATTAGGTGGTCACCCTAACATGCAAACACACACACATCAAGTCATCTATACCCAAACCCATTGCAGACACAAAGACAGCACTCTACATAATCAGGGCTGTGAAACAAATTTTTTACTCTAGATGTGCGAGGGCACGATGCCACCCAATGCTCCATAACACTTAATTTGAAATCTAAATTAGAAGTGAAGCGTATGTTATGGTTGGCAGGCCAAAGTCCAGAATTTGAACGAATCGGAATTTTCCGCTGCGTTGCCGACATTTGTCGAATGGAAACCGGTTATTTCGTCATCTAATCGACCGGAAGACGCTGTGATTCAACAAAGATGGCGTCTGTAACAACGGGTAAGTGACAGCGGACCATACGAACCACCTCAATAAATCGGCAATGCGGTGATAGTTTTTAGTAAGTGAATGCTGTTATGAACTGAGTTTTTATATATCTTTTGCATTTACAATGTTTATATTTGACAAGGAAGAAAGAGTTCTTAGTCCGATTTGGTTTGAGTGACACAATGAACTAGCTATGGTTGCCTGATTAAAAAAATACATCTGCATTTTAATTGATCTGATTTCCGAGAACTGGCTGATATGGGGGTTTAAAGACAAGATGTGGCGTGTAAGAGTTAGGAGTACTGAAACAGTTTCTTAACTTTGCCTTTGAAGTCATGATACGAACACAATAACTAGTTCTGGTACTCCTGGTACTCTTCATCGGTATGTATATGTTTGCTAGAGAAACCAGTCGGTCTAGCTACTAATATTCATGAAATAGATTAAATTAAGCTTTTGTAACTGTGTCAACAGTTTGCGAATGTATGTAGCTGTATAAATAGTTGCGAGATTACCAGTAAAACAAATAGTAGCTGGCAACAAAAGAACTCGGGTCCTTAATTTTTTAGTTGTAAATTCGTGACCACGCATTCTTCATAAGTTCAAAAGAGCGTAAGTCTTGGCTTACAGTTCCTCAGTTATTCTATTCGCCACCTCAAAGTTATATTTCACGACACAGATAACTGGAAAGGAGTGTGCTTGTACTAGTTTGGGGAAAATGCCGCATTGAATGCCCAGCGGACCCGAGGGTGGGACATGCGACCTCATCGGTCTAAAAATAACCTCCAGCTGCCCCATCTAAGCATGTGCCGCCTCTTTTCGACATGGCATCTCCTCAGCAGCTATTTTTGCGCCTGCATTTGTCTAGCAACGGATTAATCGTGAAGGATTTAATTCTCCGTCGCTTGCTTTTAAGATAATTAGCACTGAGAAGTATAGAGTAGTGACATTTAGGGATGTATATTCATAGCGTGGAGTTTGCGGTTTTCAGGGAGACCCTGCATAGTGCCAAGTCACCAAAGCTGAAATGCTCCTTTAAAGTTTTTTGCTGTATATCTGTGTAAAATTGTATATGGAAGCTAAGAAATTAAAATTAAAAATAATGTAAATATTCTTTTTTTTATTCCAATAATCATAACAACACTTTTTTTTTGGTGGGGGGGGGGGGGTAGTGGTATTTATAATAAGCAAGATACAACCACTTGTTTATGATGATTTATCCAAAATAAAATGTGTTTTCGCCCTGCAGATTCTTTTAATTACAAAGATCACCTTTTAAAATATGTGTATTTTTAAAGTTTAGGGCAACTTTTGGTGCAGTTGCAGATCAGTTTATCCTAGGCTTCTTAAGCCGGCTATTTTAAAATTGTTGCAATTCCTGAATCGACTCTCTTCCACCTGTCTCACCAGCCACTTCAGAGTGGATCCAGTTTTTCAAGGATGCTGGGATTCCTCCTGGTCTGGCTGTGAACTACGCCCTGTCGTTTGTGGATAACAGGTAATAAGTGTGTGAGAGATCTCTAAGAAGATCTACTTATAAAGCTGTCAGTGTGTGTACTTCACAGATGTTGATAGCGTGAAAGTAATCGTACATTTAAAATACATTTCAAGCAGTGTCTATACTACAGTCAGTGCAGAGTTTTATTTTGTATTAGTGTCTTATAATATGTTACGAGGGTGCAAACAATGCTTTTATGTAAGATGTCAAAGACTGCGTTGCAACATTCTTGAGGCACTTTTCATAACTGCATTTACTGGAGTCAAGCCTCAAGCTGTCAGGAATGGTTGAAAGTTTAAGAAGGATTAGTAACAGTTTTGCAGACACCTCTGTGATCAATGATAATATAATATGGTTTGTCAGCAGTTATATGATACATGTTTATTTGAAAACTGATCTCCTTCTTAGACTCCAAAGCTAATCTGGAAACAATCTCTAAATGAAAACATGATTTGAAAAAATCCCACCTTCACAGTATGTGTGTGTCTGTGCGTGTGTCTGTGCGTGTGTCTGTGCGTGTGTCTGTGCGTGTGTCTGTGCGTGTGTCTGTGCGTGTGTCTGTGCGTGTG
>JAODJW010000036.1:10320139-10339804 GCA_026777045.1 Hyperopisus bebe | reverse complement strand
CCTTCCACCGATCGCACCCCTGCCCTCAAACCCAGCATCCTGAAGAGACTCGGCAAAGTGCCCCCATCGCACGGCTCTGCCGACGCCGTCGGTGCCCCACCGGCCGCCCCCCCACCGCCCTCGGACACACAGGACAGTCGCATCACCAGCACCAAAAGCAAGGGCGGCTTGGGCTTCATGCTGGCCAGCTCTAAGGTGAGCAGCAGCACTGGGGCTCTGGACTGCCAGGGGGCCCAGATGGACCACGCCGGGACGGTCAGCGTCTTTAAGAGGCTGGGCATAAAGAGGACCTAAAACACGCCACAAGGCCTCCTTTTTATCCCCTAAACTCCTTACAGTCTCAGTACACTATTCTGATTGAAGAGAAGCAGCCATAACAGGGACATGAGGAGACACAGTTTATGTTTCAGCTCCTAAGCTTATGACTACTGTGGTATTTCTGGGGGAAAAAAAAAAAAGTTTTGCTGTTAGGATCGTCAGTGCAAGCTGACACCGGCCGCTTGAGGCGTCCCGACACTCCGGCGATGAAGGGGCAGCGGGATCCAGGCCCGCCTCACTCGATCTGGGCCCTGCAGGAACGATCATTGCCTTTTAATTACCTCATTTCCTGTCCTTTTATTTTTGGCTATTTCGTTTTTCATCGATTTTAATTTTTATTTTTACACCTAAACCATTGCCTTATTCATGGTAGTTGTTTTTTTAAGAATATTTGGGGCATGGTGGAGACAATGCTGGAATTTCATGGTTTCGCGCAGTTTTACAAATGTAGGCGATTTAAGCCTAATTGGGTTTGTTCATAAACGTCGTATTAACCCACGTGAAGCGAAATAGTTGCAACAGTAACGTAAGAGTAGCAGGCAGGACCGTTTTGTTGGGATCAGCGGCTCTGCTTCATGCCCTTAGCTGCTCCCTGTTGACAGGCAAATTATCGGGCAGCTATTTTTTAAATTTTATTTTATTACCTTCATCTTCTCTGCAGCTGAACAATGTTCTTCCCAAGTTGCCAGATGGCCGTTTGTTCAGTGGGGAATTTAACCGATATGTAGTGTTAATCACCCAGAGAACACCAGGCAAATTGGTCAAGTGATGAATCCATCCGCCTGTCGACTCGATTTCATAACGTCACACCAATGGCATTTATATGTACATGTGTATTTTTTTCCCCGTTTGTTGCCAACTTAACCAGCATCAGCTTAAAGTTGAATGCGCTTCAAATTAATCAATACACTTCGTTGCTGAGGTGGCTGTAGATTTTGCGCGATTTAAGCCAATTTTTCTATGCGTGTCATAACATGCATAGTAACTTAATTAGGCCTATGTAAAGTAATTAGCCATTATAAATTTTATTTTGATGTGACACTGTAACTGTTATTTTTAACATGTAATGGTCATGCCTAAATGCTCCTGAGATGATAAAAAAAGGTTCAAAATAATCTAATAGCATTTTCCTGCGTCAGTCTTTCCAAACTATTAAAGAGTAACTTCTGCCATCTTAAGATGGGGGCATTGAATGAACCAAATGGTAGTCTTTGGGAGGGGTCTCTCAGTTGGTTTCAAAAAAGTGACGTGGTCACGTATGTATGATTAATGCCAACGCAACGCTCCTTATGTGCGAAGGCGAACACTGCCACCTGGTGGTAGGTTATTTAATCGTATGCTTTTTTTTTTTTTTTGCCACGTCAATCCCTAATTAGGCTCCTTGGTTGTGGGTAATCTTTGGTCAATACTATTACCTGATGGCTACAACATAGAACTCTGTAGGAAATCTATGGACGAGTATTTTTATTAATCAATTTGTTTTGTTTTGCTTTTCAAAACAATGGCTGAGGGGCTATAAGCAAAAAGCTGTTAATTCAGCAGTTAATTCTCTGCCGGAAAGCAGAGTAGCTATGTTGAATTAGATAGGATAATAAAAATTAATAATCACAAAAAGCAGAAGAGTTGAGGTTGGCCCAGGGTGTAGGCCGAGGACCTCAAACGTAAGGAATGTTCCCTTTGTATGGATCAGTTCTCTGATCATGAAGCTAATTCGCCATTGGTCCGTACAGACTTTTCAAAGTCAGGGGTAAAGGTGCCTTTTCAGAATATGACCTCCCTTGTTAAAAAGTGCTCAGAATCGCATGTATTATTCACTTTGTGCTGCAAGGCGGAAGCACAATGAGGGGTATTAACTGACTGCACCGTGTTTTTTGGCAAAGACCAGCGACCCTTTGAAGCAGATCTACTCTGTGACAATGACAATGTGTAGGCCTACCAATCCCATCCATCCGCCCATGGTTCCATTGTAAGTAGGCAGATAATAAAACTCCCTTTCCTGCACGGCGGTTCCTAGCTGCTCCATGGGATTTCCAAGATGTGGTCTGTGTGATGCGTTCCTCTGGACTTCATGCCCCATTGCCCCATAAAAACATTCACCGTGGATGGAAAAATACACAATACACAAATACACCACACAATCGCTTAGAAAATCGGAAGTGCTTGGTTGCACATTCATCCGGTTGTTCTGGTATGTGCCATTCTTTTTAGAATCATTTAAATTTTGTAATCTGTGGTGTTTGGATAATTGCTGTAACATATGGAACGTTTTCCGAAGGCTACGTGTCGTGCTTCTAAATTGCCCTTTCAGTCATTTTGGTGCGTTAATCAGGAAATGACTTGATTGCATTTAAAATTTTATGAATAGCGACAGAATCAGCATCGTTACCATGGTTTCTCCACATCTACAGTATGGTCTGATTTCAGATCTGCGGAAAATAAAGTTAATGATGTCCAGGATGATAACATCTTTGGATCTTTGTGATTGCGAGCTTTTTTTAAGCGTGCTTTGGGGTAGTTCTTTTCTTTCATTGGATGTATTTTGACTGAGCGAGAGACTGGCTGGGTTTAGTTGCTGCCAAACACATTTAATCTTGCGGCGTAAGCACAGATTTTTATTCTGAGCGACTCCTGATTCTGCACGCGCATATAAGAAAAATAGGCCTGCGGCTATTTATTTTGTTTTTTTATTACTGCAGATTTACTTCTGATCCAGCTTTTTATATACTGTAGTGACAGGCCTATATTTGCAACAGTAGATGTTACAATATCAACATATTTATCAATATGAATCCTCTGCAATATCTAGCATACACTACATTAGTTCTGATTCTTGAGATTAATTGAATATATTTATTTTTACAGGTGCCCATTTTTTGGTCTCAAAGGTTGAGCCTTACCTGCCTTTGCTAGTTTTAATTACTTTTGGCCCCAAATACTACAGCTTGTGTGGTTACAAAAAGTATATTATCTATTATTAGACCTAACACGCGCAATCTATAGGTATATAAAACTTCGATGTGATTGCTTTGATTCACATTGAAGTACAATATCAATTGTTTGATGGTCATTAGTAGCAATAATGACATCACTAACCACATTAATAATAAATAATCGTGTTTGCTTATTTGTCTATTTGTTTTACTATACAACAAAAAAACAAGTAGACGTCGATAAATAGTAATGCTGATTTATTATCAAAAATGTATTGGAAGAAAAAACAAGCGATTTTCAGCAATCCAGTCAGCAGGGGCGAAAGAGCGCACGGTCGTTTAATAAAACGCTGACATCTCCAAATGTATTAATTCAGTCTTATAGTATAAGACAAAGTAACTATTCATCACTTATTTTGCATGAACGTCCATTTTATAAATATGAATACAACTCTGCATGTAAAACAAACCAAAAACCAAATCATTTTGTAGCAAGTCTCTCCAAGTAGAAACTAACGAAGGCGCAGTATCTGTATAATGATACGTTTTCTACGTAATGATTTATGTAGGATATTTTTGGATTCAGCAAAAAGTAGGGGCCGACTGACCCTCCAAGTGAGTGGTGATGCAAGTGACACAAAACACTCGGTCATAATTCAGGGCATCACCGTAGTCCGATGCGATCAAAACCATACGACGTCGTATTTAAGCATGTTATTTTGTACGTAAGTTATTTTGCACGACCTGTGTTGTTGAGACAGGAATTCACGATTGAGTTGTTTTCCTGGTACCGCGGCGTGCACGGTTGTGTGGATCCTACGCCGGTGGTGCTGCAGCCCTACACGACTCCGCTTTTTCCCACAATGCAGCGCGGTCCCAGCCTAAGTTCGCTGTCTGTGGTGCTGAAGCTGCGCGGACCGGCGGCTCGATCTCAAAAGGGAAAACAAAATCTGGCGATCGTCCTTCTCAGGCATCCTTCTCTGCAACACCACTGAGCCAGTGCACGCCGAGGGATAAAAGCACCACTACAGAAGCAAGGAAAACAAAACAAACAAACAAAAAATAATAAAAGGTTTTGGTGCATTATTCATAGGGAATTCTCACGCTACATTGTACATTGCATATATGCGTGTGCTGTGTTTTATGTACGCCCCTGTTACTCGATTTTGTCGCTGAATCCACTATTCCGTTTTTTTTGCCTCGTACCCTTTATGCACAGCACGCTGATCCAGCCTTTAGAAAGAAAGCAGACGCTGGTGCCCGAGCATCATGGCTTTCTGCTATCGGGCGCATTGAACGATATGGAAGCCAAGCAGCACTCGATCAAGAGCCTAAAGAGCTACCCGGAGACGGGGGGCCGGAGCCTAGCAGCGGCAGCGGGTGGGGACGTCGGCGGAGGTGGAGTAGGGTATCGTGCCGGAGCGGAACTGGAGATGGACGCCAAGATACAGAAAGCGGTGGACTTTAAAGCGGAGGGTCACCGCTGTTACAAGGAGAAGAAATTTCGGGAAGCGATCGGGAAGTACCACCGGGCTCTGCTTCAGCTCAAGGGGGTCCATGTCGCCGAAGGGACCACGGGCTCCGAGGTCAACCTGCTAACCCAAGCCGCGGCCAAGCTTACGGAGGAGCAGCAGAGAGCTGTGGAGAGCACGGAGATCGAGTGCTATGACAGCCTGACGGGTAAGACTGAGCCTCCGTCAGCTTTTTGCTCCATCTTTTCTGGGAATCTAGTTCTTCCCACTGCCATTGTTCGCTCCAGCTTGCAATTATAAGAGGAGATGGGGGAATCGTGCCATTGCTAGGTGTAGGCCGGCATTGTTGCTGGGCTGCTCATTTGGGATCCAATTAATCTGATTTTCCCTTGCACTAATAAGAGTGTATTTATATGGAAAATGTGGCAACAACTGCCATCAAAAGCGCTCGACGCTTTCGGTTATTTTTTGTACTGTTGTTTTCCTGTGCTTCAGTCTGTTTGTAATAGAAATGTTTTTCCCCCCGATGTTATGGATCATTAATCACTGATCACGCATGTTTCACTGAACAGTATTCTGTTTTATTCTGCATGCGTATTAAACCCTGTGTTCTTTGTCTGTTTAGTTTTGTGTCTAGTGATTAAACACACGCCTTTATCACGTTCTCTTCAGTTATTTTAAACGTCCCCTTTGTCTTATTCTCCAACTCGCATTTGGTAACCCCCTCTATGCTCTTGAGTATTCCCGCATCGTTATTCGTGATGTTTTGCTTGCAATATGCACCACTAGTGACAGGCAAGATTACCTGGCGGCTAGGTGATCTGTCAGGTTCCAGCTTATCTTATATGAGCACGACCGAAATATCGCAGTCCTGAGCACAAGGCTGTATCTCGCGGGCACAGTATGTCTCCATAAACCACTCTGATCACATTGCACCACTTCTGTGTTATGAGGGATTCTGTGAGAGCATGTTGTTTGATCACAGGTGTAGATTTGGGAGGGGAGAGGGGGTCACAGCGGGGGAGCGTGACATCCCCCATTATGGGGAGGCGTGTTGGATTTTTCTATAGGTGGGGTAGCAATATGCTCATCAGTGTCTTCAGCAAGCATACGTACATGTTTGTCAATTCAATCTAAGTGTAAGAAATGTACATTTTGCGGTGAGATTTTGATAGTTCAAAAAACCCATAATGGGCAAATAGTTGTTCTGGTTTGTTTTATTATCTCAGTTATGTACGGGTCATAATGATTTTCTCTACAGTAACAGACCAAAATCGTCCGATAGTGATTTTGAAGATGCAGCGGAACCTTCCATCAGCTGGCCAGTGCAGTTTTAAAGGAGCGATAACTCCTCCAGAGCTGCCCGCCGCAGCGTCCTTACGCCCCGCAGCCTGTGTCGTGCAGGGACGCGGCGCGCTTCCATCTGATGTTATTTCTCTGTTTATTTTCGGTGCTCATCTGGCAGTTCGGTCTTCTCCATATCAGTTGTTGCTGGAGGCCCGGTGAGGTGTGAAGGATAAAAGGGAGGGGTGGAGGGGGGTGTTTTTACTGCTGCCGCCGTGGGCTTTTATTTTTCTTCCCCGTTCCGCCATTCGAGCCGCTTTTCCTGCGCTTTCAGGCTTTGGATTGCGGACGCCGCGAGATGTGAAATTGAATCATTATATTTGGACGCAGTGGTTTCTACAAACTCTCACAAAGGAGTTTTAAGAAGAAGGGGTAGATCGCCGCCCCTAGTTTTAGGGACAGCCCGGGGGGGGGGGGGGGGGGGTGTTGCTTTCGGCAGAAGACAGAACGGACGGCATTATCTCTCCTGCATTTATATTTGACGTGCTGGTTACGGAGAGCAGCAGGTGCTGGGTGCTGGGAAGGAGCAAAGGATGGAATCCAGATATCCGATATCCTGTCATTTCCCCCACACCGCTCACAATGACACCAGTAAACTTTGAGACATTTTCTTGTAGCGAGTGCATCTCTGTCCCTGTGCCCCCCCGGGACTGCCGGTTTGGTGATGTAGGGACTCGTTTATCACGTCCTTAGGAACTTTATGAAAGGCGATGAACGACAATGGATGGCGAATCATCAAGATGTATGGATTGTCGCACCAGTGAGGTGAAGTCTGATAAAAGAGATGGGGCAGTGGGGAGAGGAATAAATAATAAGAAAAAAATAAATAAACAAAATACAAAAGAAACATTAAATAGTACATAATAACCTATATCATGTTAAGATCAGTATGATGTAAAGTCTATTGAATCATGGTGAGTGAACTGATATTTCCTGATATCTCTCATTATTATAAAAGGACTAAAGGACGTGTTTGTTTCCTTGTTTGATGAGACATCACGAGCTGCCCCATTGAGGCTTTGTATTGCATCTCTAAGTGGGTTGTTTTATTTTCCGCTTTGCACGCACTCTAACTTAGACGCCCGGGTCAGCGAGGCCGCGGCCGCGCCCTTCATCGCACGGCTATTTAAAGACTTCGCTGTGCCGATGGAGCGGAGAAGAGTGCCGAGAAAGAGCCCCGCGGTCCGGGCAGCGTGTGGAAAGGGCGTCGTCCCCCTCCGACGCTCTTCCGCGTTTGCGCACTCTAAACATGGGCGCTGTTTTGGCACTCACACCCAAGCCTGTTTAGTTTGTTTTGTAGGTGTCGTAACATCGACGAAGGTTTTGCAGATTTTGGGCTATAAATCAGCGGCGTAGATGGCTTTTATCACTTAACAAGCTGGCCTGGCTGATGTCACTCAGGAAGAGCATAATAATATAATGATTATTCATTAATAGCTAAAAATATTTCACCCTATATATGTCTGCCTAATGAAACTCATAAATTTTCCTCTTAATCTCAGGAAATGGAGACAGTGAGCCTCGGTCTACCTCGTAGGTAGGGCAGTTCTACGTTCCTTTTATATCTGATGTTCTATTGTTGGATCTATGATTTATATTTCTACGCTGAAAGGTGAAATCAGCATTTTTGTTACATCATCTCTATTACCCCTCGTTACCATCAATGGTAACAAAGGGCTTAAAAGGATTTATCTAATGTCATGTGAACTTACAATGAACCTCTTAGCCTCTCAGACAAAAGGAAAATCCCAAACTTCTCATCTTCTTCTTCCTCTGCCAAAAAACGCCACATGTCAAGAGAAATAAAAGAACATGAAGTGAAATGGGGGGCGGGGCTGAGCGGGCATGCTTCTTCTCACGTGGGGAGAGAGAGCTGAGGCCTCCGAGTGCCAGGTTTGCAGATGGCATGGCCTTGGCACAGGGCTCTGCTGGGCACTGAACCTATTGTACTGTACCATTCCTTATCACATTCACTGTACTGTGCTGTGTACTGACCCATTCATTGTACTATGCCGTCAGCTTCTACGGCTTACACTGGGCACGGTTGTTCCCTACCAATCACAGCACTGTCCTGTCCACTGCAGCACACTCTGTACTGTCCTCTACCAATCACAGCACTGTCCTGTCCACTGCAGCACACTCTGCACTGTCCCCTACCAATCACAGCACTGTCCTGTCCACTGCAGCACACTCTGTACTGTCCCCTACCAATCACAGCACTGTCCTGTCCACTGCAGCACTCTCTGCACTGTCCCCTACCAATCATAGCATTGTCCTGTGCACTGCAGCACTCTCTGTACTGTCAATACTATACTCAGTTTCCCAACACAACACTCAATGTACTCTCTCCTACACCATTAACTGTACTCAGAATTCCAGTACAACACTTAGCAGCAGTAACTATACTCAGTTTTCCACAACAGCACCCCCAGTACTCCCCTATACCATTCAGTATGCTCAGTTTTCCAGTATAATGCTCACTGTCCTTTCCCCTACACCATTCACTATACTAAGTACTGTATTTTAGTACAACCCTCACTATACTCTCCCCTACAGCAGTAGCTATACTCATTTTCCACGACAACAGTCACAATACTCTCCCCTACACCATTCACTATACTCAGTATTCAAGTACAACCCTCATTGTACTCTCCCCAACAGCAATCACCATACTCAATGTCCCAGTATAACTCACTGTACTGTCTGCTACGCTGTTCACTATACCCACTTTTCCAGTACGACACTCACTGTACTCTCCTCTACCCCATTTTCTATGAGTTGTTCACTACAACACTCTCCACACTCTCAAATGCACTATTCATTCTATTCAGTTATTCAGTACAAAAGTTGTTGTTCTGTACTCATGCTCCATTCCCTATAATGCATTGCCCACTACCATATTTACTGTACTATACTTTACATCATTCATTTTTCTGTGTGTGCTGTTCTTCAGATTATTCACAATTTCACTATTTACAGTACTGTACCGTGCGTTATTTACCATACTACAGTATATTCAATCAGGTATAGTGTAATGCTCTGCACATTTTTCATTATCTATGAAATGCTTTAACGTAATATAGGGGGAACAAAGGCAGGAGGAAGTGGGGGGTGAGGATATGAAGTAATGGGTGAAGGGCACGTGAAGTTTTGGTCATCAAAGGGAAAAAAGCGATGAAAGGATTCCAGGGGTATGTTCTGTAATTATTATGTTAATTGGTGATATTTTTGCCTGTGATTTTATTTTTCCTTTGTATGTAGGAGGATGTGAGGAGCTGCAAAAGCGCTCTTTTAAATGCTCAGTAAGGGCAGGAGAGCTCTTGTCGGGCTGGTAAATAAGGGCCAGTTGTTTGTGCGAGCATGTGAGAGCATTAGCGACAGGGATAGGGAGTGGGAGAATGGGGGGGGGGGGAGTAGCAGGGCCCTTATTTGGCTTGCAGTGGGAAGCCACAACATAGCAGCTGGAGGCAGAAACAGATGCCCAAGAAAATGACACAATAAACATGCCGAGAGAGAGAAAATAAGCGACAGCAGAATCGTCTCTGTCTGAGGCCATGGGCTTACATTGAGAATCTAAACAAATGACCTTGCTGGAACTGCCCCATGTGATTTCGGACTACAGCACGCAGTCGATGCCTCACATGTCCGTAGTAAGATTGGGTGGAATATTTCGTTTGCATTAACGTTATTTTTAACCCCTGGCAGAAAGATGGCGTGTGAAAACGAATCCCGGGGTATCTGCTTTTCTGTAATTTAAGGCTCGATTGTTCCAGCTGTACTGCCTTTACGGGTGGTACTGACTGGTTAAGCGGCCCGGCAGATGCACCAGGATGTGCGGGTTGGAGACGGCGTTGTAGCTCTCAGAAGCCTCTGTTAAATATCTGAGCGTGACGCAGCAGCTGCTGATGGTGTGGTAACAGTTGCTTGTGTTGGTGCAGTAGTGACCAGACGTGTGTTTGTTCGGCAGCGTGCAAATGGTCGCCCCGCGTTCGTTTCTCTCTACTCTGTCACGCAGCAGCGTCTGCTGGGGCTCGGTGGGCTTGGGCAGCTGCTTTTACTGAGCGCAGCATTTCCTCACTTTCCTGCAGCCCCTCCCCCCCTTCCCAACCCCTTCTGTGCTCTGAATTATGGGACATTAGGGCACTTGAGGACAGCATTCTGCACTGTGATCCCCCGATCCAGCCGGATGTCCCACGCAGAGATCGAATTCAACGCCTGGACCCATGTGTCCCGTACTTTAACACTCACCATAACAGGACATGTGTAACACTCCAGCCCCATACTTACAGTAAGCACAAGAGTAATGGTACCTCTCATACAGTCGATGTGATTTTCAGAATTTGTAGGGAGACCAAGTGTCAGGACCATTTGCTCATGAATAATGAAGCGACTGACAGGGGCGCTGACTCATCTTATGTTTGCTTTCGGATGCACCAGAGGGGGTTACGGGAAAAGGAAAACCATCAATATTTCAAGCCCATTAAAACACAGTATAGACATGGATGACTTTCCACGTCTCCAGATAGGACTGTCGGTTTGGGGTGGCGATTTCCTCCCCCTCCCAATCTTTGCAGGGTGTATAGTTTCCCGGGATGACTCTGGCACACACGGTTACTGAGGCATGCACCAGCTCCGAGAGACATACATCATAACCCTTGTTCGTGGGGTGGGCACTCCCTGGTGGTCCCATAGTACATGATGCTCTGACCACGCCCCCCCTGTGCCACGCCCCCCCCGTGCATTGTCATGTCACGGCATCGTGTTCTGCTGCCGCATTCCAAGACCGAAAAAGAGTGACAAGAGGGGCTGGAAAAGAACAACACCATTTTTATTTATGTTGAGCCATTGTGTTCCGGAATTGGAACTTCTTGCCTATGATGTAATGCCATGCCAGAAAGTCCTGTTTTTAATCTGGAATTGAGTCTTATCTTACCTGAACATTCAGGGAAGCCGACAGAGAGCAAAGACGGAGGCAGTGGGAGGGTGACAGAGGGGAAGCGAGGATGTAGGAAAGGAAAACATTCCCTGGGTCATAAATGAGGCAAATTATCACAGCGAAAAAAAGACCCGACCAAAAAAATGATAAAGGCTGGACAAAATAAGCAGTACATTGCCAATGTCCAATGAAAAACATATATCTTCCAAAATCCATTATTTCAGGAGCAGAAAAAGCACAGTTTCTCAGAAACCTCTTTACAAAATAAACCTGAAACAGCATAATGACAAACCCTTATCACCACACATAGAAACTTGTATTTATACAGCCTTCAGTGAACAGTTTAATATTTTAAATCCACTTAGGTGGGTTGTTGTCAGCGAGGCAAATGTCAGTGTCGATGAGGTGCAAACTAATATCACTTTATATTCACAATTAACAAGGATGTTATTCAGCTAGCTATCTAGCTATCATTAAGCTTTTATAATTAGCGATATAACGTAATCCATACAAATGACCATCATGAATACAAATGCTAACCAGTACAAACATAAATACTAGTTACATAGATGACTTCATAAAACATCTTTTCATTAGTAAATTAGATGTCAAATGTTATCAAGTAGACAGAGAATGGGTGTATTCTTTCTATAGTATAAAGTCACAATCATCAGAAAATGGAAATGCATGGTTTTCATCAGACAGTGACGATATAGTAGGAAAGATACCATAGTCTTTGAAGAGAAGTTCACAGTGCTCCCTTGTCCTTCGGGTATGATCTTTGTGACAATATTCAGATTTACAAGAGGATCTATCCATTTTCTGCTCTGTGACCCATCCATAAGAGTCAGCTACCGGCAAGATGAGGTGACATTGGATGGCATGCTACATTAACTGAAGAATGGGAGTGGGCGGAGCTGGCATAGGGCTGAGCAAATCGCAGAGGACTTGATGACTACCAAAAGGACAATTCTCAGGTGATGATGATAAGTGCCTGTCAGAGATAACTTAAGAGCAGTCCCCGCGTTCCACATGAGGGAAAGGATGCGTCAGCCACGTGGGGAGGGCAGGGATCAGGAGAAGGTTATGATCCGCGAAAGGATTTTAAAGGTGATAAAAAATTCGCTGAAGGCGAAGGAGATCCAGTATGCGTCAGGGAGGTGAAAAACACAGCCAGAGGGCGGGTGTCAGGGAAACTGATGGGAGCCCACGTCTGCCAGAGAACTAATTACGCCAAGATGGACAGGAGTGTAATCACCGCCTGCCAAGATCGGGTTTAAATTAGCTACTCCTCAAGTTTTTGACTCGTCAGAAATGTTTTTGACAGAAATGTCTTCCCAGGTTAGGTTTTAATAAGTGTAATCGAAGGCAGAGGGTAGGAATCTCTATTATAATTAAAGTATGTTTTATTTACTTTATCCCTCTATTAAAATAATATTTGTAGACAGAGTTTTGGATCCAGCATCTTAAACATTGTAAGGACCGCACATACCCCCCCCATATATATAACAACCAACCAGTTCTTGTATGTGTTGTATTCCAAAAACAAACCAAAAATGCTGTGGCAGATATTTGTATTTAGCATTGTTTTTTTAGCTTAACGGTACATCCGTCTTCCATGGCAAAAAGAAAAAAAAAAGCCAAGGCCCGGCAGAGGAAAATAAGCACATCGAGGGCTGATGGAAGCCTGGGACGCTGACATATTAGCTGTTAGCGAAAGATGCGGTCATCATAACTCCACAGAGTGACCTGAGATTTCCATTTGCTCTCTCCTGGCAGACATTGGTACATCCATTAGCTTTCATCCTCACTCTATCTCTGTAGGAGGATGGTAGTCAGGCTGCCAAGACAGCATCTGACATGGGGCCACAAACTCCCAGTTGTTTGCTTGCTATGAACTTTGAGACAATAGAAGATAACAAAGTAGGGGTTCTGCTTGGCTCTGTGTTTGGGTCCATTCCCCTTTTTGTGCAAACTACAGGTGAAGTCTTATGAGAATGAGTGCATTATTAAACTATGTTCCATGGATATTTTTGTGTAGTGTGGAATTATGCAATCAGTTCTATATCCTGCCATTGGTGGTGTTCTGCTCCGGTTGACCTCACACTATTAACATGTCCTCCTGCAAAACTCAGCAGCTACTTTTTTTATATCTCAATGCTGACACCTTGTTGTTTTCATCTCTGTAAGGCACCGAGCCCAGTGGTCAGTGCCGAGCGAGCCCGACAGACGATTAGGGAGACGGTGAGGAAGAATGTAAACGAGAGAGGCTAGGATGGCCATTAAGCAATTAGGGGCAGAAACTGGATCCACTGAAAGCTTTTTCCCAGAGTCCAATGGGAGGCATTGAAGTGAGAAAGGGATGGGTCGTGAGTGGCCGTTTGGCTCTTTAGCATCGGCGAGGGTTGGAGGAGCTGAAGAATGGCTGCACATATTGGGAATCCCTCCAGACCTCCAAGCCCGGTGCCAACCTGTTTATACCCGTGAGCCTGTATTTGTTACCACACAGGACTGAACTATTCACTTGGAAGTCGTTTCTGTCCAGGTAGCCATAGTTACCTGCTAAACGCTACTTGCCGTGCCTTGTTCGGGGCATGCCTTTTTAGTAAGCTTGGAGACTCCGATAAAGCTCTGCGTGGATCTCTCGCTCCTTTCCCTCCACCACTTTCTGAAGAGGAGGTAGGTGCCATCACACAAAATTTAGGCCTCTGTGCCGGGAGGATATTTAAAAATTTTTAAATCAGTGGTTTTTTTTTTAGAGATAAGAAGGTCCCAGACTCAGTGGTAATGCTAGCTATAAATACTAACAATAAACTGACAGCACAGCTGCCTGTCAATTCAGTCAGTCATCAAAGCATCATTATGTATTCTTTTCTCAGTTGGTATGTGTCCTGTAAGGTTTAGTGCTTTTTGTTTCACACGTGTCATGTAATTATTTACACAGCACTGCTCCATATCTAATATGCTCCGTGGTCTCGTTTAACAAGTCTAGCCGTTCTATTGTCCTTTTCAGGCCTGGTATTTGTAACTGAGATTCTCCTCATTGTATTGTTTCTCAAAGGAAGAAGCCTGTGCCCCCAACCTCCCTCGCAAACTCTTGTATTTCTATGGTGGGGGGTGGGGGCTGTCAGGCTTGAGAGGAGCATGAGTGCTGCTACACACACACACGTCTCCTTGCATAACCTCCCCTCCTCCACAGTTTTGGTCACGTTGACCCCCGCCCCCCCAACTCCCCCTTGGTCTCTCAGTCCTGACTCATTCCTGCTCCCAGTTAATCACTCCTGACTCATGCCAGTAGCAGGGATGTCTGTGCATGTGTCGAGGGGAAGGGGCGGGAGAAATAGTGGGGCGGAGGGGGGGGGGACATGGATGTAATAGCCATGTGAAGGTGTTCCGGGGTATTCCATAAGAAGTGGCGACCCAGGGGAAGCCTTCAGCAACTGGAGAGTTCTGGGGCTTTTCAGACATCTGCCCTCTACGACCTTCATGGGCTGAGACCTCACCAGGCTGACATCACGCGCGAGTCCTCGTTTTCGGAGCGGCAGAGCGCTGCTGGGCCCTGGCGTTATTTCGTTATTGTTATCTCATTTTTTATAATTTTGCCGATTAGCAGATGCTTTTATCTAACGGTAAGGATCCCTAGCGGAAATGCTACGACCCTACCCACCGTCCCCTAAACAGAAGCGAAGGGGGCAAAGCTGGGACATCTACCGTCTTTGCGTTTGCTTGAAAGCCGCACTACTTACAGAGGGGCTCCTTGGCAGAATCTGATTCGCTGACGTGAAATTAAAATGTGAAACAAAGCGGATTGTCTTTCCCGCCCCCGGCTTCTTTTTAACACCTGCCTTCAAATCAGGCCAGGAAGTGATCAGGGCGTCTCTTCTGGCAAAACAGAGCGATATACTGTGCATCTGTCTAATAGGCATTTATACCAAGGGCGGTTTACAATTTTCCTGGCCTGTCTCCAGTGCTGTAGTCCCCCTGCAGGCCTCCTGTAGTCAATCTAACACTGTGTTTTATAATCTGGCTCTTGCAGTCTGCTGGGTTTTTCCACTGATTAAATCTCGGCTCAAAACCGCTGTCCATTTAAACGACAAAACAGACTGAAAAGATCCGATTAAGCTGCTTCATTAAATTATGACATATGAAGCACCATGCAGCACGCAGGTCAGTATATATGGGTGTTTTTTTTTCTCCAAAGCACAGACCATTTGACCTGGGTTATGCGACAGCGTGCATCCATCCTTCCATCCATCCATCTGTCTTCCGTAACCGCTTGTTAGGATTACGGCGATGCTGGAGCTCATCCCGGGACACACAGGACACAAGGCAGGGGATGCCCTGGACTGAATGCCGCTCCATCCCAGGACACACACGCACACACACAATATCTCGCTATGGACAGTTTTTTCTTTTGGGCCACGGTAACATATCGGATTATCGGCGGGAATCCCGCACCCTAGAAGCGAAACGCCAAGGTGATTCCCACTGAGCCGCCGTAATCTTAATAAAGGTTGATCAATTAGAAGCTCGTTTTAAATGAATAGCGGCCAACCGTATGATACTTTTCAAGACCCGCCCTTCCCAAGCCTGCTGTACATTTATATAAATTTAACATGCAGATTTTTGCACCTCCCCTCTTTGTGAGTGTGGAGTTTGTATGTCCTGACCATGGTCTGTGAGTATTCTCTGGGTACTCCAGATTCCTCAGGGTTAAATTTAAGTTGCTTTAAATTGCTAATAGAACATGAGATTGTGTTTGAGTATAGATGAACTGCCTTATATGGTATACCCCTAACCTCAACACTAACCCTAACCCTAGCCCTCCCAGGACCCTGATCAGGATAATGGAGATGGAGATTAGGTTCATATACAATGGCGAGGCCACAAGGACGCTGGCCCTAGCTGAATGCTGATTGGCCCCTAGACTGCCCCTTTCCCTGTCACTTACCGAGGGAAAACACATCATTGGCTAATGAATGATAAGGTTGACCTCTTTGTATGAATAATGACCTCCATCAGGCCCTCCACCTTAATAAATCCTAGAATGGATGGATGGATAGGTGAAGAGTTTTATTAAAACATACAGCTGTGTACCTTACTAGCTAAATAGTACTGCAGTAACACACAATAAATCTATTTATTGCTGTTTGCAGTGTTGCAGTTGCCATGACCTTCAGCAATTCACCAGCATGGGCACTGAACCAACTTTACAAAAGCTGTAGTCCAACCTTCAGAGTTTCATCCAGAGGTGGATAGCAGCAGTCCAGAAAGTAAATCCAGACCAAGATTTAGATCCAACTGACTGGTTGAGTATAAAGAGTCACAGTCACAGAGTACACATCTGGCTGGTTGAAACAAAATCTTGATGTGGATTTTTACTGGACTCGGACTGTCCACCTCTGGTTTCATCCATGTCTTTGCAATTCCAGTCCATCTCTCGCCCACAAAGCTCTCATACAACAAAACACATGCATTTCTTGTATGTTTAGATAACGAATGCCATCTGTCCTCCTGTATCCCAGCATGCCTCTTGCAGTCAGAGCTGGTCAACTATGAGCGAGTGAAGGAGTACTGCCTGAAGGTACTCAGCCACCAGCAGGACCACTTCAAGGCCATGTATCGCGCCGGCATCGCCTACTACCACCTGGGCGACTACGAGTGCGCCCTGCGCTACCTGCGCGACGCCAAGAGCCGCGAGCCCACAGGTAGGCAACCCCGATACCCCCGTACCGTCACCATGGGAACCTCCAAGGGGAAATTCCTTTCAGGATGACATACAGAATTGTTGACTGGCTCGTACTTCCATATCCGCTCATAAAACATGGAGTTCTGTTGTAATGTCGGGCAGCAAATACAGGCTACGATAAAATGTTGATGCTGATTGCATGAGATGGTCTAGTGTAACCCTCCTCCTGCTTCTTTCTTTTTCTATCTCTCTCTCTCTCTCTCTCTCTCTCTCAGACACTAATGTGTTGCGGTATATCCAGCTGACAGAAATGAAAATGAACAAGAGTGGCCAGCGGGAGCGAGAGAGTGGCAAAGAGGTGGTGGGCTAAGCTCCTCACCCCATCGCGTCTAGTCTAACCCCCTCCTTCTGCTTCATCTCCTCCTCCTCCACAATATCCCAATACTCACTATTTCCTCCTTTTCGCTAAACACCTGTGTCCCAGATATGCTGGGACCATAGCGCCACCTAGTGACAGGGGCTAACCACGCATCCATCCTCCCATCGTCCTTCTTATGAGACACACACACACAGACACACACACACACACACAAAAACGACAACACAACTCCTGTTCCCCTGCTTTGGAACTATTTGCCCAAGCTCATTTTGAGCAAACACGCAAGCCAACAAAATAAACAGGTGAAAATTAAAAGGGAATTGCAATCACGTCCATTTAGCGGTCGAACACGAATTCAAAAGATAAAACCTTATGGGACGTTGTTCAGCTATAAAAAACAATACAAACAAAAAAATGTACAATGTTTATGTATGTAAGTTTTCTTTTTTTTTTAATTATTTGAAGAAAGAGGAGAGGCCCTGGTCTGTGGAAGGGATTTAGGTGCCAGTGCGTGACTTTACGAACCACAGTCGCTCGGGAAAGAGGGATGACGGAGCGAAAGAGGCCGCCGTCCAGGCGGAGGTCAAGGCGCTGTCAGATGCCGCACTGTGCCGAAATCGCTCTATGATTCACACCTACTCAGAGAAACGGTGCCCCCCCCCCCGCCCCACCTCAGGCTATACCACCAAAACAAGAGGGGAGGAGAGAGGTTATGTAAGGATGTAGCCTCTGTCTTTTTGATACTGAAAAGAAGCTGGCCTGTTTTTGATTAATACTATTCCTTTTCTTAACTTTCTCGTTCAAGTTGGGACTGTTTGACCTCAAGGGCTAATTCTGTGTTTGTAGTTTCTTTGTTGGCATTTGATTTGACTCGATGTTCTTGATGTCATTAACATTGTAATTCCGATATTTTTTTCTAAAGGAAGTACGAGCATCTCTTATTTTATGGTTCTGAAGCAAAACTCTGTTCTTATATCCTGATCTGTCATCGACTGGTATATCCTGATCTGTCACTGACTGGTATATACTGATCTGTCATCGACTGGTATATCCTGATCTGTCACTGACTGGTATATACTGATTTGTCATTGACTGGTGTTTGTGTTTATTTCGCACTTGTCCCTCCTTGAGATCTGTAAACGTGTCAGACGTTTCACCGTCATAGACCCACCCCTCCCCTCTCCCCACAATGACCAGTGTGAAATCAATGGAGAGGGTCTCCTCCATTAGTGTTAGAATGAGGAATCTCTGAAACCCCACATTTCACCGCTCTGCCGTTGCCCGGTCCTCCATTCAGACTCACGTTGCGTGAGGTTTTGGCGAATGGTGGACCACCATATAACGCAAAGGTGTTGTCTGTGCAGAAAATACTACTACTAACATCAGAGACTGTTCATTAATTTGCCTGTCAGAATCGTGTATTTGCCATTTGAGATTCTTATTTATTATTTATTTTTGAAGTAAACTGTCAATGTCACAAATGGGTAAAATATTAGTAAAACTGTAATACTGCTATGACGAGATCGGTATTTAGACTATTAAGAGTAATAGAGTTCATGGGAGTTCATATTAGCAAGACTATAGATCTAGTAAATAGCCGAGTCTAATCTCTGATCCTCCTGCTCCTTAGGGCCAATGGGTCCAGCTGGGGTTGGGGCACACGGCTCATTCATCCACTATATTGTTGGGAGGGGCTGGGGGGGGGGATTCTGATCTCACACTTCTTCCGGTGCTGAAGATCCCCTTGCTCCAATTCACAACCCACTTAGCCAGACTTACTGTGGTTTAAAAAACAATGGGGAAAAGCATTTTTCCGAGCTTAGCAGCGCTTCAGGGGATGAACAAGGTTTCGGTTGCTAGACTTTTGCTAAAACTGACCTGCATGGCGATGGATTAGAAAAAAAAAACATGTGGAACCTGCATGGTGCCCAAGTAGTGCACACACAGGCAGGGGGGGGGATGCTTTAAGAGCTGCAAGAGGCATGCTGGGATACAGGAGGACAGATGGCATGTGGCCTTCCCCAGCAGCTCCTCATCTCTACACTCCTCTTGTTCTCGTCATCTGTGCTGATAAACTCCTTAAATGGGTCGGTGGGGGATAATGGGTGGCCCATCAATAGTCGGCTTGCCTAAGCAGCAAGGGGGCGCTGTCACGACACACGGACTACGGTCAATAACGACTCCCCACTTATCGGATCAGGCATGACAAACAAAGCGTGACACATTTACAGCCTCTGAGCAGAGTGAATAAACACACAATTAAGCAAATAAACGGACCAGGCTGTTTCTCGCTGACTTAATATTGGAAATCGTAAATGTATCACTTTAATCCAGAGGTGTAATGCAGATGTATAGGAGCTCGTTTCCTGCAGAGGAGTACGGGGACGCCAAGCCTGTTGACATGCAATGTTTTCTCTGCCTTTCTTTGAGGTTGGAACCGTGTTATAATGTTGCCACGGCATCGCAGAGATGTACTTATGTGTCATCTGGTGCATTATACTGCTGTGCCGCTCCCTCTCTCTCTCTCTCTTTCTCTCTCTCTCTCTCTCTCTCTCTCTCTCTCTCTCTCTCTCTCTCTCTCTCTCTCTCTCTCTCTC
>JAODJW010000036.1:10279524-10302842 GCA_026777045.1 Hyperopisus bebe | reverse complement strand
GTTAGCATTATCTATTAGCATTGGGTGGGGGGTGGGGGGTGGGGGGGTCTCGTGCCTGCATAGCGCTGCCAAGCTCCGGTCTGTGGAACAGCGCCAGGCCTACGGAGCACTGTCTTCAGAATGCCTTGACGGTAGCGAGAGACCCTTTGTGATCTGAGTGGAGCCCACTATGCTGGAGAGCTGCATATCTGTTTACGTGCATGCGTTTGTGTTTCTCTGTTCGTTAAGCTGAAGTAAAAAAAAAACAGAAGCAAAAAAAAATGAGAAAATGAAAATAGGGGCAGGCTGCTGACAATGATAATAAGCCATTGTCCCCCCTCCCACTCCTAGCCATGCCCCTAGAACCCCCTCCTCCCGCCTCCTCGTTTTCTAATTCACTGCGTCTCTCATGGTGAGGGACAGCTGTCTCCTTAAGGCTGTGTGTGTACGTAAGAGAAAGAGGGGGGGAGCAGGGAGAGGCAGGGGAGATGTAAATCCAAACTTGGGGGGGGGGTATCTTTGCGCGGGTGCCCTTGTAGGCCGTGCACAGTGACATGGCACATGTTGATAAACTGGCGATTGGATGAGACTATGGAGCACCCTGTTTCTGGATGGGTGGGGAAGTTACCAGCACACTGGTGGGGTGGGACTCTAGTGTTATGTAACTAAAATTCAGCTGTCGTGTCAAACCATGTTGTCATGTCACTACACAAGTCACAGCGATGCCCTAGAAGGGTCTAATTAGCCCATGATGCTAAATAACAACAGCTAACACCTGTTTTCACAGCTACCCCTTCACAGGAACCACATGGCCTCAAAGATGCTCAGTTCTTCCGTTGCCTGATGCACCTGGGCTACCAGATCGGTGCTGCAAAAACACACCAGCTTCATCGCTGCAGTTGACCGCTAGGCTGTCATCTAAAAGCTGACCGTCAGGTACGAACGTGGGCTTGTAAGGTCATCAGCTCAAGTCCCAGAAGCTATCTGGTGGTTGCACCCTTAGATAAATTACCCAAACCGCCCCTGTAAAAATACCTGGTCGTATGTAGCAGTGGATAAAATGACTGAAGCTGATCTGGATGAAAACGTTACCTAAGAAAATAACCGTGATGTTCCCATTCTCCGCTGTTTTCTACAGTTACACTGTGGTGCCCTCAAGTGTGGTACGACTGCCAGTCCCAGGTCCTCCTACTCTGTTCCTTTGTTTACCACCCTCTCCCAAGTAGCCCCCTCACCCTGGCTCCTTACAGGTTTATAACATTTTTCGAGATCCGATTCCAGTGTGACACAGCCAAACTGATCCTGAAGGAGCCTTCTGAGCAGACTGCTTCAATAACAAGGGCTCTGTTTTATGGGGGCCCCCCCCCCCCCCGCCCCACCAGGTAATCGTTCTCCTCCTGCCTGCATTTTCCTGCACTTACTGGTGGAAAGTCGATGGGAAAGTCAGCCGGTAAAATATTTGTAATGTTGAAGTGTGCATGGCAAGGCTATCATCCATTCAAACATCCTCCATATCAACAAAAACATTCGGTGATGCTACTTTTAGGTGTTATGCTCCAATCCACTGGAACAGCCTTCCGGAGGATGGAAAGGGTCCTGAAAATAGTGACATTTTTAAAAGAAAACTAAAAACTAAAAAGATAAAAAAACTTTTATGTCTTATGTTCTCATTATTTCAGTATTTATGCCAGTTTATTTTTTTTGTTTGATCCTTTTGTTTCATTTTTATTATTTTATTATTTACAATTTTTTTAGTGTTTTATTATTTTTTCCTTTTATTATGTATGAATTCAGTCTAGAATTTTTTTTATAATAACAAAATCAAATCACTTTTATTATCATGTCACTTATCACCAGTACACAGGTACCATGTTTGTGTCAGTCGCCTGTAAAAACACTCAACTGCATTTAAGTTGTTTGATTGATTGACACCGCATCATATCCGGCTCGGGGTTACGGAGCGACCTGGGGCCCCTCCCAGGAGGCAAAGGGGCAGGCCGAGAACATCCTGGATGGGACACTAGGCCGTCGCAAGGCATGCATTCACGAGGGCCGCTGTCGCATTAAGCAAATTTACTCAGTGAGTTCAGCCAGCTGAATGACGTCAGTGCAGACAGAAAAAGCAGCACAAGGGAAGGCAGGGTAAGCACTATCCATGCCATTTGATGGTTACGCCCCCTACTGGTGAGAGTCAGTCAAATTCACTTCTCTGGTGGCCCTAAGCTAACGTGGCTAAGAGGAGCTGTCGGTGAGATCTGCTGGTCACCGGGGGGGTAGGAGGGTGAAGCCTAGGACAGCATATGCATCACTTAGCAGAGGGTGGGGGGTGGGGAGTGTACTTGCACGAATGATTTACAATGTGACATTGTAGAATGGGAGACGTTAGTCTCAGATAAAAATCACACAATAGAAACACAGGGGTCAAATGTCAGGCTCACTGGAGGCTGTGGAGAGAGGGGCAGGCTGCAGCAGTGGGGTGCAACGTCTGTCTGCGTGAGCTGCGGAGCGAGGGGCAGGCTGCAGCAGTGGGGTGCAGCGTCTGTCTGCGTGAGCTGTGCTGTTGGGTAGCCGTGTGCCATGCTTGTGTTCCTTAATGTACCACACCCCCACCCTCAATCCCACAATCCCCTGGGACATGGTAGGCCTGTATTTTCACTTCATTACCACACAGGAAAAAAAAAACCTCCTCACTGTCCTGCTTTTGAAGTGACCCCCCCCCACCCACTATCCAGCTTCCCAGAATGCAGCTGTCACTTACTAAAGGCACCAGCACTCATAAGGATAGAGGGAATGGACAAAGACGAAAAGAAGGCAGAGTGCTCCAGTGAGGAGGGTGGAAAAGGGAGGAAAACAGACTAGGATTTGGGGGTGGGGGGGCAGCAATAGAATTAGGAGATATGAGAAGGGGAATCAATCACTCCAGCACTCCGAAAGTCCACAGAAGAAATTCACCATAACCACCAAGACTTCTTTTCCTTATCACAGATACTACTCATTCACAATAATTTTAATAATCATAATCCATAAGAGATGATGGTCTGTTCAGGCGGTCACTATAGCCTTTATCGACTATTTTATCTTCCAGCTATATGAAGAAAAGATTTCTCAACTAAAACATCTCTTCAATAAGACTAAGTCTCTAAAACAAGTGCATATCTCACCTGAATGGCCTAAACTTCTTAGTACCTGCATATTTCAGAGCATATTAGGCTTGTGACGTTACATGTATTTGTTGTGTGCTGTTCAATGTATCACTTTCGGTTGGCTACGCACAATGAAATGCAGGAATACATTTATTGAAACGGGCGGAACCTAAATTCACAAGCAGGTGATCAACTAGGAAAACTCTATGCTGATTGTGGCTGCGAGCTGGTTACGGTTAATGGCTCATAATCGGCAGTTTGGTGACATTTTGGTTTTCCAGTAAATAACACCAACACTGGAGAGAGAGTAGCTGATACGACGAAGACTGTCTGTTGGGTCTGTTATATAGAACTCAGACATGTTGCTGGAAACACGTCCAGCATGTTAACTCGCGTCAGACGACATCATCCGTGTGCAGACAGTAGGAGAAAGGCAGAAACAGCCTCTGAAAGACAGTCTCCCTGTGGGATTATGCCTATAGGGGTGTTTATCAATACAGATGACTATACTCAGTAATACAGAACATGGGATTTTGACAGGTCTCTGTCTGTGGGCAGACTAACTTGTAGTTCATTATGATTGTTATAATTTAATATTTTTTTATTTTTCCTATAGGGGGTGCCATGCCAGCGCAGTGGTTAGCACTGTTGCCTCACACCTCTGGGACCTGGGTTCGAGAGGCCACCAAGGTTCCACGTGTGGTGGTTGAGGGTTCTCCCTGTGTCATCATGGGGTTCCCTCCAGGTGCTCCAGTAACCTCCCCCCCAGTCCAAAATCATGCCAAGGTTAACGGGAGTTACCATATTGCCCATAGGTATGCGCGTGTTCTCTGATTTCAAAGCAAATTATGTTTTCCCTTCTGTACCAAAACTGCACTGAACCCAAAACTGAGGTTTGTACCAAACCATGAATTCTATTGCTGCATATGCCCCACCTTTAATCTTTCCCAATTTTCTGTTGCTATTACTGAAAATGCAAACGAAAAGCTCTGTCGTTCATACTGGGGAATCACACATAACTCCTGAAGATTCGACCACTGGGACTGAACAAAGCAAACCCACACCCCAGGTAAAACTACAACTGTTTAGGCAGGTGGGGGGGGGGGAGTGAGACAGGATCTGGCAGACCAAAAGCAGCCACCCCATCTTAATTCACAGCAAAACCAGCAAGTGCAGCAGAACCCATAGCTGCACATGTTCTCCCTGGCCAGCTGTCTACAATCCTGCCCTGCCCCCCCTGCAGGACTGCGGTCTAGAATGTCCTCCCAGGCTTAATCATCACACTCAGCCGGCCTATATCTGCTCGCCTAGTAAAATCTGCGCATCCCACGGGATCGCTTCCGACTTTCTCCCGCCGTCCAGCCCTGAGGGGGTCTCCCGAGCCGCTACGATCCGTTTAGCGGAAGATCCTGATTCGCCGCGCCGTGCAGACGCTGCGACCTGGCTTAGCTGCCGGCGACTGACCACTTCTCGGCCTCCTGGCTGACATCAGCCGGGTCACCTCCCCCCTCGATTTGCATCCTGCTGACTCTGTGAGACCAGGGACACCCAGTGCATGGTCCCCAGCAGAGGCGTGCAACTCCATCGCCCACGGCCACCTCCCGTGCCTGCCGGTACCCAGATGCTTTCCAACAATGCCCCTCTTGCAGAAGGCCCTGGTCGCTGGCGCGTCGGCTGTGCGGTGGTACCCGTGCTGGGTGTCTGACCGCCCCTCCCCCCACCAGGGCTACCACATGCCACTCCACGCTTCACCACGGAGGCCTCAGACACTGGGGCTGCACGGTGGCTGCGTCGACATCACAGACATGATCACTTCAGGGGCTTTCCAGGGCATACCCTGGTTACCATGACGTTACCATGGCTCCCATCATCTCATGGTTTGGCGATTGGGGTGCCAGCAGATCCCACCCCTCTGCACCCACTACCGTCATCGCTTATCTCTGTCTGAATCCAAACGAGCTGAGAAACCACAGGCCCCGTTTCTGACGTAACACTTCGCCCCGTCCTAGTTAATCTCTTTTCGCCAGTTGATAATTAATAAAACAGAAAAAGGACTTAACTAAAAGGCAAAAGAACGCCATTCGGCGCTTACGTTCCCACGGAGCAGAACGGCGCCAGCATTTCGTCGCTCTTTGTACTTTGCCCTCTGTGCGAATGACCCCGTATGAACCTGTGTAAACTAGCCCCTCCCCCTACCATTGTCCACTCCCTCCTCAGCTTGTACCAGGCTTTTTTTATCCCCTCCTCACTCAGCTTCTATGAAACATTCCTTCGCCTGTTTACTCTTCATTTTTTTTCATCGCACGGTTCAAGGTCTACAGTACGTAACACGCTTCCCTCTGTGGCCTTCCCCAGCCCCCCCCCCCTCCAGTGACCCCTGTCGTCGTCAGGCTGTCCCTGCCTTCAGCGTGTGATAAAGGGGTCATTGTTGTTGCCCCGCAGCAGTCTCGGCTAGGCTACAGTTTTCCTCTGTCTGAACCTGACGCTGAGGATTGTCTCTCCAGATCTTGCCCTGGGATTGGGTCCCGTAACTCCTACAACATGAAGACTCCAATCATCTCCAGCCTCAAGCTTCTTTTCTCAGAGCTGTCTCCTCTCTGCTTACAGAGTTCCAAACGTGGAATGTTTAGTCACACGTCACGAGCCTTTCTGTACAAGTCAGGTGTGATCCTGTTTACACAGCACTGCCCTCAGCATCACAGCATTCAGCAACATGCCAGTGCTTCATCTGAGGTGCCGCGTCGCTGCCAGAGCCCATTAAAACTGCAGCACTCCGCGACGTCAAATTACAGGAGCAAAAAAAACGACACAAAGCGACTCAAAACTCAGATGACATTCAAAATTATTCAAAATATTTCAAAGAGGGACAGAGAAGGGGATTGGATATCTTTGAAGTCAGGCTCACCATCCAGATTGAGTTCCAGATCTCTTCTGGTCCATGGAACAAAGCCAAGTGCTGAGAGTTTATCAGCACCAAGGGAACCTCTATTTTTTAAAGGAATATACCTGCTTAGTGTCCAGCTAAGCACTCTGTGATTTCCCATCCTGACCTATTTACCCGGAAGCTGGTTAGCAGACAAGGCAAAAGCCTCGTTTGCATTTCAAAACACACGTTCATTTCAGGCCCAAACAAAGATGACTGCATGTTAACCAAGCCTTTATTGGTCTCCTGTCCGATGCCAGATGAAAATAATTAATGGCCTTGAAAACGTACACCTCCCTGGCACTTTCTGAAGTACCACCCCAGGCCCCAAGCTCCATTTTGTTGACCAGTGCAACTGCTGAGTGTGTCACCAGCAACTGGGTCACCACAACACTCGTCTCAGTTCGGTGGCTAGGGGCTGTCCCCAACTCACTGAAACACACCTGGTCTGAGTAGGCACAAAGACGTTAGGCGTTACGAAAATCATCATAGCCCCTCCACGCTACAGTCACACCCCAGTAGGGGAGATGTCCTCATAATACTTCAGATTGTCAAGATTACAGTGTGTAATATTTATATTTATGCAGCATACTCATAGTACTCTAGATGAAGCTTTGCTAAATATATGCCAATAACAATTTAAAAAGTTCAGCACATTTCCGTATAGCCAAGACCCTATAGACCTGACAGCCATGTGCTTTAAACCACTTAGACCAATGGAGTCTTGCTAATGATTTAATGATACAGAACAACCGCAAATTCCAATTCACTTAACCTCTGCGGCAGAACATATATGCTCTCCTGTGTTCTGTCACAGGTAATGGTGTGATAAGCTGCAGGTTCCTGTCACCATGTAAGTCAATGATTCCCTGGGGGTGAAGGGAAGGGTGAGAGCGATGGATGACACAGCGCTTGGCACGTTTCCCAGAGGTTTTGGGAAGGTGGTGTTGGTGGGGGCGGCGGTAACTGGGACAGGACTGTGGGAGGGTGGTGTACACGGCCGGGAGTCCTGGCTCTGTGCTGAGCAGGGCTACATTTTGAAAAGGATACATGAGACCCACACACCTGGACAATAAGCTAGGGTGTAACTTTAGACTCCCAAGGGCTGCCATTTTCTTTTTCTTTCTCATTCTCCTCCTCGCACGAGCTCTGGTGCTTCAGCGTGTAACGATCCCGAGTTGTGCAGTTGATATTTACAGTTGATATTTAGTGTGACTCAACAGCCCTGCGTCAACAACTCAGCAAAGACTAAAGACCGTACTTTTGCCATACGGCGATAAACGTTTTAACGGTTTGGCTATGGTAACTGACATGTCGCTTTCAAATCTTTAAGGATCATGATTTTTTTAAGGCATTGAGAAATACAAAGAGATGGATATCTCTAAGTGCTCACAGCAGACCAATTTGAAGGTCTTGTATAAGCATATTCCTTCACATGCCAACACACACACACACAACAAAGGTTCTCAATCAGCACTAAGTGACAGATCTCCTGAGATATACATGCATAATCTGAAGGGTTAACACAAAGCCATTCAAATCATAGTCCTCAAGGGCCAGGCACTGCTGATTTTGCAGCCTTTCTTTACCTGTAAGCTAGGTGTAAACCTTTGTAGCCAATCATAATCAGGAATTATTAAACTGACTGCACAGGAGAACTAACAACAAGGCCTGGATTTGGAACCGAGGGCCTGATTTGAAGAGCTCTGGTTAATGTTTCCAGAGACACTACTCACTATTGCTGGATTTGAGGTCCCTGTGGATGATGGGCACTATGGCCTGGTTGTGCAGGTAGTCCATGCCTGTGGCAATCTGCACAGCCCAGTTGACCAGAACCCGTGGCGGCACCTTCTTCCCAGCCAGCGCCCGATTGAGGGCACCTCCTCTGGCGTACTCCATCACCAGGCACAGGTTGGGCTCCCGCAGGCAGACGCCGCGTAGAGCGATAATGTTGGGGTGTCGTATCATCCAGAAAAGACGGGCCTCCTGGCGCACGCTCTCGGCCGTAGCACTGATGTCTTCATCCGGGTCCTGGCGAGCCGCCTTGACCGCCACCTCTTCACTCCGCCAGATGCCCTTGTAGACTTTACCAAAGCCACCGGCGCCAATCACTTCTTCCAGATGAAGTTCCGCAAAGTCTATCTCAAGGGGGCTCTCGCCACCTGCCACCAAACTACCCGAAAGTTGGGGGTAGCTGGAATCTCGCCGGGTCACGTAGTTGCTGGGGAAGATGCCCACCTTGTCCTGGATCTTTCCCGTCCACCAGCCCTCATCTCCAGACACCTTGGAATCTTTGGAGAGTACTTCCAGCAGATCTCCACGCCGCAACGTGAGCTCCTCATCGGCTGTCGCCTCATAGTCAAACACCGCCGTCCAGAAGGGGTTGCCGCTGCCTTGGTGATGGAGGTGGGAGTCAGGCGAGCCTGACGAGGACACGGTGGAGGAATCCCAGCTGCTGCCATTCTCAGCCAGCCCAGCGCAACGAGGCCGACCTTCTACCGGGGGACCGGAGGAAGAGGCCTGCAAGCAGCACCCACAGTTGGTACAAGGCAAGGGGGCAGCACCGGCGTTCATTCTTGCATACGGGTCCATGGTAGCCTGCAGGTTACCGGTGTGGGTTCAACAGCTGGCACAGATTGTTTTTCAGCATAGGCACAAAATCCATGTAGGGCCCATTGACTGAATCCAGCCTTTGTTCATGAGAGGTGAGAAATCGACACAGCTGCTATGCTACTGTCCCATGGAACTGGGATGGTCAAAGAAGTTAGGATCGTCAGATTTGTCACTGCCGCATCCTTGATATGTTATAATTTATTATAGCTGGCATTTTCTGAAGGGGGGGGGTTCTTAGGAGATGAGCTAACTGTAAATCTGTGACTCACGAGAAAACAGTGCACAGAAAGTTCTCGCTTTTCCATCCTGCTCTTCCAGGAGCATATGTCAGGTGGTCACAGACCTCACTTAAAGTTATTTAAGCATCTTGTTTGTAGTTAATATATATTCCCAAATATATTCTCTTTAGGGCACTTACGTTCAGCCTTTTATGATGGTGCCTTTGATTTGAATACTTGTAGCTGATTAATCTCGTATGACAACAGGCCTGCAGAAGGCCGGCCTCTGTAGCGTATAGCTCTTCAAAGACACCTACGGTGATCTTTAGTCTTTATGGAGACCGCAGCGTTATATTGCATCACAACAGTCTCGAATATGGGGTGCTGCATAATCGGAGCTGAAAACTGAAACGGTGATCGCTTCCGATTGTAAGACGATTTCTTTCATGATTGGTCTCATAGATAAATTGTTTATTAACCACAATTAATACGGTCTAAGAAATGACACGTCCATGTCTCGGAATGTATAAAACCAGCACCTATTGCTATAGGTATAAGACAAGCCAGAAATTAAATTAAATACGTTTATAATAAACCCTTATAACATATTATTCAATTGAAGAAATAAATACATCTCGATTTGTTTAATAATTAGTTACAACTAGGTACAAAATGATCGGTTCACGTTGGCGAACACTACATTGTCTGTAGCTGATATAAGCCCGACACTCTCAATTTAGTTATACTCCTTAAGCGGGATAACAGGCTGACAGTCAATCAGTAACCAAGCACGGAATTTCGCTTAATGGTTAAAAATGTTATACGAAAAAAACCTCAGACGTGTAAGACGAGCGTTATTGCCCTTGTTGGTCGCTGCCTTGAGTTAATCCCGCACACTGCTACGCATAAGCCCGTTTAATACCCATAAATAGTGGTTAAGAAAATCACTCTTCCATTTTACAAAGTGCAATTACATAGGACACATAATAATTAGGTGCCCGTTCATTTTGCATTAGGCCTCTATGAATGAACGTATAATAATTATTCGGAGGTCATATATTACGGTTGTACTTTGTCATTTTAATAAAAATGTTCACGGAGGATAGATTACACAGTAGTCAGAATGAATACCCTAATCCTGGGTATGTTTACCCGTTTAAACAGAGCGAAATAAATGGCAATGAAACGGTGAAACCATAACCTGTCCCTTTCCTTTAAGATGTTTTGCTATTCTGGCTGTTCACGGCTGCGTCCATAAAGCTCAAATTATTATCGCGAACACATGCAGCAAATTGCTCTACGATTTTTGTTGCATTTCTGCTCGATAACATTATTCGCAGTGGTAAGATAGTCATCATCCATTTATTTTGGTGGAACAGAGAAACCTACCCTATCCTCCTCTTCCGATCCACATAGCTATTCACATGCATGCAAGCATATACCTTCCTGGACACTCATATCCTGATAACTAACGGAGCTCCCCGCGGCAAAACAACGTGTGGCGTTTATAATAGTGCTGTGTTGATCTTGCGAAGTCAAAATTCATGATGCGAAGAAAACGGACGATTAAATCTTCTTCGGCGATGAGTTTCCTTTGGCTATCGAGAAGTCCGTGGAAGAACAATCCACCATCTTCAATGTAATAATATTAAGCATAATAACGACACTGAAAGCAACACAACTTATAATCCAGTAACTCCGGTTCCGCTGCTATGAATATTCAAAAACAAAATACTTGGTCCATCGGTTTTAGCGTGACACCCGCAGTTAATTGTACGTACTATATTCCATCCGAAATCCTCGTCGCATGGGCGTGTGAATGTGTCCCTCTGAGTCCACCTTATTTTTACAGTATTACAACATCATATCCCTCGATTTAATGCGAGCTATTCTACAAGGTGTGTGCCCCTTGGGGTCACTCAGTTAGCCATTTCCCAATCGAAATCAAAGTATTTTTCCCCACGAAAATGTTCCATTCAGTGGACCGAGCTGTCATCGGTTGCGGCTGACTTTGTATCCAAATACACCAGCTGGATCGGGGGTGGGGGGTCGAAAGGGATGCTGGGAAATGTAGGTGTTGTGATATCAAGGAAGCGCATACATACTGGTTACTGGGAAACAGGGACAGCACCTGCATTAAACTGAAAGCATGAAAAGGGTTACTTAAACCTATTAACATGATGAGGAAATCAGTAGTGTTGAAATAAATTACATAGCGACAGGGCTGCCATGGAAGTGAACAATACTATGTAATAATAAGTGAACAATAAGTAAATTAACCTCCGCATTGTAACTGCTGGTGTAGGCTACATATTTGTCCCACCCGTCTCTATTACATTTCTTGTTGGACGTAAAAACCCGTGTCGTGTCCTGCTACTTGTCTTCCGCGTGTAACCGTTCATATTTTCTTGATTCGCAAACTGTAATTTATATTTGTATTTTAGAAAAGTTCCCGTATTTACTGCTTCCTTCTCTTTTTGAGTTGATTTTAATACACGACACAGTTATTAACTGCTGACGTAAACATCTGTTTTAAAAACATATTTTAAAATATATTTTTACAAATTTAATTTAATGTGGGGGGAAAAAAAGTTCATAAGTGATTTTAATGTTGTAAGAACAAAAAGATATTTGCGAATTTGCTAGCTGCATCTGAGGCACTGGGGCTCCTGATTGGATCGGCGTCCTTGTGTTCTCTGTTCCTGATTGGTTGGCATAAGTTCAATCCAACATGTGACAAAAAAGAAACGGAGCCGCCGGGAGATTTGTTATATGCCAGGGGAAATACGTGTTGGCTTAAAAAACCCATTCCTGACATGGACCATCAGCACTACAGCACTGGTCAAGAGAGCACAGTAGAGGTGCTGCTGTCTGGATCACTCAAGAAAATTAACCTTAGCGAATGACTGCTTATGATATTGTACTGTTGCAGCCTTGAAAGTATACTGACATACTGTATTTCAGTATGGAACTCCAGCTCCTAGAGCAGGGGTCACCAACTGATGTCCTGGAGGGCAGTAAGTTTTCTATCCTACCTGGCTTCTGATGAGCCACACCTGTTCCTGGTATTTACCTGAGAACTAGTGTGGCTCATCAGAAGCTAGGTATGATAGAAAACCTACTGGACAGTAGCTCTCCAGGACCGGAGTTGGAGACCCCTGTTGTATATTTTGGCATGTGTTTGCGTGTGTGTTTGTGTGTGTATATATGAGTTATGTATATATATATATTTTTTTAGTCCCCACAAGGGGAAATTCAATTTTATAAAAATCTCTGGCTGCAATCGAGAAAATTTTAAATGCCATAAGACTTGCATTGTGTGTGGTTGCCTACGGGGTGGAGTGGTGGCGGAGGCTAGAGATCTCTATTGGCAACCAGAAGGTTATGGGTTTGAATCCTGTGAATGCTGGCAGTGATCCCACTCTGTTGGCCCCTTAACCTGAATTGTCTTGTCTGGGGTATGATGATAACCTACATCCAAGCAGGTCCTCCAACTTCCAGGGAGAATTGGGGGCAGGGTTGGCACTCTAGCTACTGGGAAAAGCCTCATGCTGTTCTGTTCAAACTAGTGTGGTGCTGATGTGTCACCTAATGCATGGCTGTACTTGGGTTCTTGTCCCTGAGGTGGTTTTTTTGAGGCAGTGTGCCGTATCAACACGTCCTTACCTCTCTTGTGGTTGAGGTTAGGGCTGGGTAGTGGTGGTTAAGGTTGTCATTGTTGGGATTTGGGTTTTGCCCATAGGAATGAATGGATGGCCTCCACAAAGATATTAATACATATCTTTGTGTGTGTGTGTGTGTGTGTGCCTACAAAAGGCTTTGGCTGTTTCAGGTCTTCCTAGAATCTTCGGTAACCACACAATATGCCACGTGTTGAGCTCTGACGCTGGCACACTTTGGTTGGCTAATGAATACCTCGTAAAGTTACTTAATTTTAGGAGCTGGCAGTGAAATTGAACAAACATTGCACATGGAATGGCTGGTATGATCCCCAAGAAGAAAACAAGACGATTTTTCTAACCTTCCAACTAGATATCGATATATTTTCTTACTTATTATTGTATTAATGTACACCTTGAATAAGTGGGCTTGTCATTATGTTCATGGCTTCTGTTAATGATGAGATAAATGCAGTCATCTTCCCTTCTACGTGAAACAGAACAACTCATGTGCAACAAAGGAATATTCACCAAATGCAGTGGAATCATAGATCATCTATGGCTGTTTAGATGGCTGTTTAGTGAAATTTTCCTTTCCTTTAACTCTTCATGTTTACTTATTTATATACATCGCTTCCAAAATAATGTACTGGTATGTTCATTTATCACATTATCAGATTATCCCATCATCTGTTCCTGTACAAATTGCCACTTTATACCCTCACTTGCAGATTTACAAATAATTTGTATCTAACTTCCTGTCTGTTAGAGATAGGATTTGGGTAGGATATGTTTATCTCAAAGTTCAGTAAAGCAAAGAAATCTACATGCCACGTAAGTGACATTGTAGCTAAACTAGATTTTGGACTTCTTTTGGGAAACACACCCGTAATCTGTATGTTATTCTCTCATTGTGTGATTTCAATCTATTTATTTAGGCTCTCATGTGTGTCTGATATATCAACAGCAGTGGTTTTAATTACAGTTCTGCTCTGCTTTGCTCTGCGTGTGGAGTCTGCATGCTCTCCCTGTGTTGTGTGGGTTACCTCTAGGTGCTCTAGTTTTCTCCTGCAAACGTGCATTTAGGCTATCTGGTGTCTCTGATTTGCCCGTAGTGTGTGTGTGTGTGTGTAGGTTATGTATATATTACATTGTGGGGACCAAAATCTGTTATTCTGGCCGTTTGGGGACATTGTTTCGGTCCCCCAATGAGGAAACTCAATTTTATTAAAAAAAAAAATAAAAAATCTGTGAATTCGATTAAAAAACTAAAATAGCCAAAAGTGCTGTATTTTATTTAGTTACTTATGGTTAAGGTTAGGGCTGGGTAAATGTTAAGGTTGCCATGGTTGCAGTTAGCGTTATGCCCATAGAAATGAATGGAGAGTCCCCACCGAGATATAGATACCTAATCTTTGTGTGTGTGTGTGTGTGTGTGTGTGTCCTGTGATGGACTCCCATATCACCCAGTGTGTTCCAATACCTTGTACCCTATGCACCCTTGAATAGACTCCCACCCCTCATGACCGGATCTAAGTGGTTGGATGATAGATTAATTGCTTGTAAGTGGCTAGATAGGTAGCTTAAGCACTCGTTACTTTCTTGGCGTTAACATGAATATTTTGGAGTATAGCACCAAGCCGGCCTGCCATATAGGCAACATAGGCGATCGCCTAGAGCGCCATTCCATTAAGGGGGAGCAAAATAGTGAGTGAAGAAAATCAGAAGAAATTCTGGGGTGACGTTATCAAATGAACTCACAAAAATTGTTTTTGGTCTGGGGTGGGGGGGACTCAGCAAAATCTCGCCTAGGGCATATGAAAGCCTAAGGGCAGCCTTTACCCAGACAAAAATACAGAAGGATTTTAACTATAGTTGGCATAGCGCCCATTGGAAATAAGTAATCTAGTCATTTATTTGACTGGATAATATAACTTTCTTGAATGTGTGATGCTGGATTAGACCACTGATAAAACATCTGTCCTTGATTTGTACATTTTATATAAATATAAAATTCTGTAAGAATCTGGGCAGTTTAAATAAAACCAGCAATATAAAAGCAATTGTATTATTTATCCTAATGTGGGTTGGATTCCCACTTAAAAGTTTCCTCCCACGGTCCAAACATCTGTGATCAGGTGACTTGGTGCCGCTGAATCACCCATTAAATTGATCCCTAAATTAGCATAAAATAAAACAATTGAACAAAAATAGCAAGACATTTGATATTGCTGTTGTTCTGTTTCCTTTTCAAAGGGAGACACTTAAGAGGGATAGTTTCACTGTCTCCCATTATGGTGTCCTTGGTAGCAACAACCAAGGAAATTTTTTGAGTGACCAGAAGCTGTTCAGAGGTAGTGTGGGCTCTGGCCCTTCAAGCTGGGGAGTAAGGATTTTTGAGAGTCCAATTCCTGAAAAGAGATAAGTTGTACAAGCATACCATCCAGCTGGCATCAAGCTTTCCTTTAACAGACTGAGGTGGAAGCTTGAATTGAACTTCTACCTATCCACGTTACATAATTGCTTATCCAGTAGAAGGTCACGGCCAGCCTGAAGCTTATGCCAAGAAGCAGGAGGCATGAATCGTGGGGCACCTGCAGACAGGATCCCGGCACTCGTAAAACAAGAAATAATCATCTCAGTGAGTCACAAACAGAAGATAAGAGAAGGTGATTGGTGACTCAGTGGAATAAGACTCTTCGCTTGTGTTCAGAGCTCGCTGGCTCAAATCCAAGAGTTGGCAGAGTGGCTTCACAGTTGGGCTCTTGAGCAAGGCCCTTATCCCCAATTGCTCCAGAAACTGGTTGGCCCTGCTTTCTCAATTATACGTTGCTTTGGATAAAAACATCGCTAAACATATTGTAAGATTATATGTATCACTTAACTAAATCATCCATCCATCATCCATTTATCTGTTTTCCAACTACTTACTTGTCAGGGTTTCAAGGTTAACAAAATCAAAGCAAATATATATTTTTTTCTATTTATAAAGCCAGCTATTGGGCCAGCGTGGTTTTTCATGGGTTTGCGCAATAACCTCACAATGCTTGTGGGTTTGCTTCCCACCATTAGGAAACTTGGTTAATTAACATGCTGTCCTTGTACTGTACCTGCTCTTGGCTAATTGTCGTGAGAAATTGTGCCTCTCATTAAAGTGAGAGATCATGTGCGTTCGACAGCCACCTTTCCCAGTCTAATTTGCCCTCTGGATTTTTTGTGCCTGCACAGACAGTTAGGTGTGATGGGAGAGGGGGTTTCATGTCACTTGGAGCTCTTTCAAAGGACATATGTCTAATTTAATCACCAAAAACCTGAGAAATAAGAGAAATGTCTTTCAGTTAACGCTGAATATTGCTGGAAAAGACAATATATAAAATAGCAATTGTGTATTTTACAAGGCAGCTATTTGCTGTAATATGTACCTTCCCAAAAGAATTAATCTATTACCCAATATACCTGATGGTTCCCATGTTTCCATGGAAACACGTAAACATGGGGGTTAGTGACTCTAGAAAATCAGCATCAATGAATTGTTAAAGGAACCAATCAGTTTTGGAAACCTATTCCGTCTCGTGTCTTTCATTTTAACTCCGAAGGCCAAGGACAGCACTCGTCTTTCTGACTGACTCCTCCTTCTGCTGTCTGTAACTTTTTCTTGGCTATTGCTACCAAGCAGACTATAACTGGAGACAGTGAAGCTGGCCCTCTCTGGTGTCAACCCTTTGAAAAATGAAAGGTCAGAAATATTGGCGGTATTTCCCGCTAAAGAGTATGGACAAGCCCCAGGAGCCATCAACATTAAAGTGATACACCCCCCCCCCCTGAATTTTGCTAAGATCTGGTAACTCTGACCCAGTCTGGGATCAATTCCAAGCTCCCCCAACCCTGACTGGGATAAACAGTTGGAAGACGGGTGGCTGTACTGTACATTAATTATATATCCATTGATATCCATCCATTTTCCAAAAAGCCTATCCTTCTGGGCTGGGGGGTCCAGAGCCTATCCCAGAAGCTATGGGCACAAGGCAGGGAACAACACAGAACAGGGGGCCAACCCATTGCAGGGGACACACACCATTCACTCACACTCCATTCACACCTATGGGCAATTCAGCAACTCCAATTAGCCTCAGTATGTCTTTGGGGGGTGGGGGTGGAATCAGAGTACCCAGAGGAAACCCCACAATGACACGGGGAGAACATGCAAACTCCACACACATGCAACCCAGGTGGAGACTCGAACCCAGGTTCCAGAGGTCGAACCCAGGTCCCTTTAATGCTAACCACTGCACCACCATGCTGCCCCTACCTGTCGATATGACCGGTAGAAAAAATATAGTTAATATTTAAACATTGGCATTAGCCTGGTGAGGTTCACTTTCCCAGCTGTGGGTAAGGGGGATAAATCACCTCTGGAGGTAAGTTGTGCCCATTTTTGCTCAGACGGAAATGCCAACGCCACCCAAACTAGTGTCGCTGGAGGGAGGAGCAGAGGGATATTCACCCCTGGGGCCATTACATCGGGGTGGGCCCATTGCAAAATTTACCAAGGGGAGTCTTCCCCTCCGCCCGAGAAAAATGCGCAAAATGCCAAAAAAGTTCAATTGTGTCCCTATTTTACTGTATATAATAACCAACAGTCTCTGAAGATTTATATTTTAAAATATAGATTTTTAAATACTGCTCCCCCTAAGTACACCTGTCCTCCCACATCAAGCCACATCAATCAAAACACATAACTAGGTACAGTGGAGGAGGAACTCACTTGTCTCCCTTTATGTTGTGTGGATTGGAATATTTTTATGTACAGCTGGGCTATTGCTCTGCTAATTCGACCTTCACACACTTCTCTTACTGATGGGGTGTGCAGTCACTGAACATTGGCCACCAGGCAGGGCATATATAGGTGTGAAGCCTCACATGCTAATGACTTGGGGTTTCAGCTTCATTGTCCAACTCCTGTATGTTCTTCACTTCACAAATATTTGGTATTTAATAAAATGAGAGACATTATATATGCATTTGGTATATAGATTTCACAGGAATTAATTGATTTATTATATAGCTTGGCGGTTCTTTTTGGATCTCTGCCTTTGGTTTCTGAAGGTCTGTTTTAATAAAGGTTGAAAAGCTCTGCTCTCCACTATTTTTATTCAACCTGTGAATACAGTATGGGCCACCAGGTGGCGCCATTGGGCAGCCAGACGCATTAGTGTTATGGAAACTTCCAGTTCTGGACCTGTGGCGGCTCCAGAGTATTTTCAGGGGAGGTGCATGGATGCCAGGGGGATAAGTACATTACTGGGATATAACAACCAGTGAAATATCACTGACGAGGAATAGAGATTTGTCTATTTACATCGTCACAAGAATGCATCATGGGTGGCATTTTTGGGATATCACAACCAGATATGGAGTTTTCCAGAGTGCAAGAATTCTCTCAAGATTCAGGCTCATATTCAATAAGTGCAGGAGGCCTCCGCACAGCTGGAATGCACAAGCCTGCAAGACCAGACACATCGTCTGGTCTTGTTGCCTTGCCATGACGTTGCCTTGCCAAGGTGCAGGCTCTTCTACTCCCTCTCCACCTGGTCTGGTCTCGGGGATGGTGTTTGAAGCATCGTCTGCTCAGCTGGTGCTGATGGAGTGTTGGAGCATGGCAGCTTTGACAGCTGTAGGGCAGCCGGAGTTGCGGGTACTGAAAGCCTAAATGCTAGTTACAGGGGGCTGGTGATAAACCACAGAGGGTCTTAATTCAAACCTTTTTAACAACTGGTTCAGCTGATTGATCATCATCAGGTTCCCTTGGGTTACATGCCCGATCTACCTGAAGTCATTCTATATTGTTAAGAACCAGATGAATGTTCTGCAACCAGCAAACAGGCGGAAGATGTTGATGACTGACTAATTAGTTTACTCTCAAGAGCACCAATTCTGCACCCCCAGGGTTCTAGTTGATGCAGTGAGTGCAGGAGGGCGTGGATCATGTCGTGCTCCTTCACAAAAGTGTCTGAAGAAGAAGCCATCCATGTGTGGGGCGGCAACCAGGGCTTGATCTGACAGGGGGTGCGATGATCCGTCAGTGACAGAAACACAATGATCCTGACAGGTCCTTGATCAGGACAAAATAGCGATGATAATTTGATAATAAAATTCACTTGCTAAACTACTAGCTATTTACACCAAAATGTTATTTTTCATACTTAAGGAAATCCAGGAAGTTTTGTTTTAATTTTATGACAAAATGTTCATGATTAACATGCCAGCACAATTACAGTATACTAGCATTAAATAATTTTCTTGTTTAATTAGTTGTCACATGGAATAATTTTTCCAAATTATTCGTACCAATAATTCGAATAAAAATGTACGAAGTGCAACTTTTTAAGAAAATGGGTGAATGTATGCCTATTACTTTTATACGGTTTATCTTTACAAATCACTAAGAACACCACCTGTAAAAATCATTAAGCAAGAATTTTCCACACAATCTAGAAGGACCAGTCAAATCCCAACGTACCCCAGCCCCACAGCTCTCACTTTGTAGAATGTCAGACACCAGATTCACGTCCCTCCGCTTTTACTGCACCACGGAGCCAGATTCATGTCACTCGGATTTTACTGCACCACGGTGCACGCTCGTTGAACCGCATTCGCTTCATTTCACACACAATCCTGTAGGCGACAGTAGATGTCGCTATAGAACGATAAAATAACGCGAAGCCAGGTCGTATATCCATGGTATCACTGACCGCTTTTGCGTTTTGCCCCAGGTCTTTACTGTAGGAGTTGCCTCGCTTTGCCCAATTAAGGATTTAAAATATCCACGAAGTCCCCAAAAACCAAGACACGAAACTTTGCTTTAAAATCAGTATCTACACCCATATTTGCCTAAACAGTGCAAATAAGAGCGCAGTTCCGGTTTGGTATAATCCTGGCTGTCATTCCAGTCATTGCAGTCCTTTATTTCTGCTGCTGTCAGTCATGCGTAAGAGTAAACCTGTAATTCCTATTTAATTTCATACTTATGCAATATTTCACACGAATTGCTAATCTGGCCGAGTCGTATAACGGATGGGTCAATACTTATTTACACCGAAACCCACACAGGCTGATAATGTTGAATGAATTATACCATGTTGCTGCAGAATAGCTAAACACTATGTAATTCATTACGTAATGTTCAACACAACAGATCAAATATCGGCATCTGGTATAAAACACATTAAATGCGGACATAAAGGTCCAGGCGTCAACATTTTACGTCCCAAGTAGGGATTAGTCTACCAAAAATTCAAAAATTGAAAAACTCGTGATGATAAATGATAAATTATTTTGTAATACTATACTGAGGTAAGTCTGATTAACAAATACGGACCTGTCTTATTTGCGGTTTTTTACATACAGGTATGGTATTTCATGGGATTTCCCACAATAATCAGATACAAAAACTGATTTGCTTGTTCAGATGAAAAAACGAATAAATTAAAACTCCGCTATTTCAAGAATTTCGCTTTGTATCTCATGTGAGTATCCCTATTTCAAAAAAAGGATGCCCTAATGAATGATATGGAAACATTGTTACAAGGTTTTTTTTATAAACGGCACCGTCGCCCTGCAGTTCCACTGCAAACGACATAGCCCTACCGAAAGCAAACGCACACAACCACAACCCTGCATTTTACGCTGCCGCACATTACACGCTATACAGACGGCAGTCAATCTGTGAGTACAACACGCATGTTCGCGCAGGCGCAGTGGGGGCGCGAGAGTGTGAGACCGGGGTGCCGCGGTTTCGGTTGGTTGGGAAGGCAATAGCTTGCAGCCAGTGTAAGGAGTGGTGGGTCTAGGGACGACGGGTGACGGTCAACGTTACTTATGTGGATTGTGATTGTTTCAGCGGGGGACATAAGTTATTCTTAAGAGTAAGAATCACTCCGAGGTAAGAGACTTGTCCGCCAGGCTTCCTGTTAAAACTATACACTTAGTAATAGTCCGCCGCTGGTGGGAATATAGCTAGCTGTGTTCAAAGTAGCTAACTGGCGTGCTAGTTAACTCTAATGCGCACAGACATCCTTTGCTTGGTAGGTACCTAGCTACGCGCGGGGACTGGTCTGTAACCATACTCGTGTTTTTTACCGGTGCCGCATGTGTGTCCTTGTTTTAGTGTAGGTCGATTTCATTATCGGTGGCTCGATTTTATTCGTACCATATTACTTTCTCTCCAGTTACATTTCACAAAGTACAGACTATGCCTGGTTCTTCCTGATATGCCCTTTCATTTGTACGCATGCGTGACGGTGTCGCGTAGCCCAAAGGATTTGTAGTTTTTGTTGACCTTGCGTTGCGGTGATGTCCTGGGCTGTGTGTAAATACGCGAACTACAAGTTCCATGTAATATCACGCCACCCCCCCCTCTCTTCCACTCTTTTAGTGCCATATGTGAGACGCTCCTAGTTGGTCATGTAAATAAGTAGTAAGGAGTTTCTGATCAGCTTTGCTGTAAGCAGATGGTTAAAGCTGTAAAGTTATGAATATCTTAAAACGAGGGCTCTCTGTCCTTGATTGTTTAATGCGCAATTAACACAGCTAATCTTTGAGGAGATGTGATAGTTGAAGATCTATTGTGTATTCGGCGTTTTGTAATTTGAACCCCATTAAAGTTTAACTTTTCCCTGGAATTACTACATTTAGATGTTTCCGTATTACGGCTGTGCGCCGTGTGAAATCAGTGCGTTAAAGGTGCGGCTAGTTTCTCCAGTTTCACCCCTGAGAGCTGCTGTAATCGGGCGGTGGGTCTGAACGGGAAAGCCCGTCTCCGATGCCGTTTTTCCTGCTTTTTGCCGGAGGATCCGAAGTGGCGTTTGCTGCCTACATGACTTTGTATCGCTGCCGGAGAGACTGTGCTGGGCTGACGAGTTTCGGTATGCGGGGCAGGCAGACGTGAGGGCGGGCGGGGGTGGAAAACATGGGAGCGCGGGGGGCGACGTGCGCGTCGCCGGTGCGGTGTGTCTAACAGCTCGGTGCAAACTGAAAAGCAGAGGCTTTTTTGGGATAAACGCGGGGAGCGTCCTTTTCCTTCACTTTTTTCAGTTAAATTTGAGTTTGGTTTTTGGTAGTAAGAACGGTATTGGTGATGATCACGGTGGTTTATACAAAATATCACGGGGCAGTTAGTTTTATTGGATAACTTTACAAATATGTCCCCTAATAGCTATTTCACGTTATGCCAATTTAGAATTAACATTAGTGATCATCACGACCTTGTCCTTTTCTTGATGCATATTATTCTTGAGATTTTGGTGTCCTGAAATTCTAAAGCAAGCACTTGAGTATATAGCATTTAGCAAATATACAGTGTAAGGATCAATTTCCCATGCAGCAATTGCTGCATCTATTGCACAGCATATTAGTCAGTCTTCTAAACATTTATGCTGGTCAGGGTCACTGGGTACACAGTGTATATTATGTATGTTTTTTAGACAAACTGAATGCAATATACAGTATTTATTATGCAATTGTAATATGTCAAATGAGAATAAGGGTATAGAGTTTAAACTTGGTAAAATATCATGTGTTGACTGCTATTTTAACTTAAGGAACCGGCTTGATGACATAAAAGAGTTTCTTGTGCCATTTACTTGTCCTAGTGATTTGTTGACTGAGAAATTATGTTGCGAAGGGGTAGTGTCTTGCTGTCGAGATGTTGTATGGTGTTAAAGGCAAACTTTAGGAATATCCCGCGAAGGTCTCTGTGGTGGCTGCGAATCACTGTCAGTGTGCGGAAGGTGGTGTAATTCTTTATGGCTTCATTTTCTTAAAACAGGGAACTCTAAATAGACTCATTGTGTTATGGTATTTAATGATGTCAGCATGGAAGATGAATGGATTTTTAGATGCAGTTGGTACTCCTGGCTGATCTGGATAAGGGTGGCGAAGCTGTAATTTTGGGAGTATTTATAAATGAAGATATTAGGCAAATCATTTAAAAAGGAAAGAGAATTTCAGACTGTAAGACTCAGTATGACAAGTCCATCTGCTTTTGATTGGGCCAGAGGAAAAGGGGTGGTGTTAGTGTCATACTAACAAGCTTTTATGACTGAGTAAATGCGCTTTTGATCTAGGAGTTCGTTTTTTTTCTTGGAAAATACCGGCACTCTGCGCTCTTTAACGAGTGTAGCATACACACCTTTTCACTTGAGGCTTAGACTATTGTCAATTGAAACTCAGTAGTGAAAGTTCCATATGCATGAGTGTGCTCTGATAACGTTATCCGACGTGCTGTTTTTGAAATGCAGCCACATACATATCAGTACAATCTCTTACACAACTGGTTGTGCATTTCCTGCATGCATAATTAAGGAAGCTTTTCTGGAGTAAAAAAAAAAATCCACATATAAGAGATAACGCTCAGAACTGTTTTGGAATGCTTCGAGATGCATCACTTCAATGCTTCACTTGTTCATTTCGTACACGTATTTTTGAAATTATTCACCTTAGGACGTGTGTACCCCCCCGCCCCATGCAATTTGAGGAGAGATAGAGTGGGGGCTCCCAATCCAGGGCTGCCTGGGGTTGTTTGACTACAGTAAATATAGCCTGTTGGTTTTAGCAGGAGGATAAACACAGATGTCAAGTGAGCTGGGACTCCTACTGGCCACAGTCCCCCCCTTGTAGGCTGCCGTATGGGGAGCAGCGGAGCTTTTAGAGCTGCCAGCCAACCTTTAAAAGCGGGTCTCTGCATATGCAGGCGCTCCTGGTTAGCGATGGCGGCGGCCGAGGA
>JAODJW010000036.1:10234302-10247166 GCA_026777045.1 Hyperopisus bebe | reverse complement strand
TGTGTGTGTGTGTGTGTGTGTGTGTGTGTCCTGAGTTGGCTTGCTTGAAGAGTTTGGATATTTAGTACTACCCACAAACGTCTCTGTTGTAGTTGCTCCCCTGGTTGTTCTTCAGCGTGTTTTGTTTCCTGTGTCTCGGATGTTGAGGAGAAGCACCTGCTGGGGTCAGAGGTCAGACTTGTCCCAGCCAATCAGAGGCACAATGGCTGCACTGTTTACCACTGCGCACCAAATGTTGGGAAGACGGTTAAATCTAGTTCTACAAGATTTCTTCTTGTTGTCCCCCCCCCCATGGCTAACTAGAGATTTGCCGCTGATAACGCAGGGAGGTAGAATAACGGAAGACTGGTACAACGCGAAACGGGCACTGGTGTTTGCAGCATTAGTGCTCTCCGCAGGGCGGTTGCTGAAGGTCGATCCAGTGGACTGTGAGTTTGCAGGAAAGACTGTCACGGGGGGTTAGAGTCCACGCTCACACACCCAGGGGGGAGGATTCACATGCTTGCACGGGAAGGCCGCACAGCTGGGTCTCGGGTGGATGACCCCTCCCTCCCCCGCCCATCTGTTTCTCCCAGCTCTGTCTGCTGACGGCCAGCAGGCCGGATTTGGGTGACCTTACTTTGGCGGGTTTGGGGGGGGGGCACCCCATAAAAATGAGCATTTTCGTCAACGTTTAATAATTGATGCAGAACGTCTGTCAGCTTTGACGAAAGGGTGACCTTTTTCGGACGGGGGCTGGCGAGTGTGTGGCGTTCAGAAGAAGAATGCCGAGCTTTGTCTGTTAAATCACCTGAAACATCTAAACATGCTGTTCTCTTTAATCTACAGTTTCCGTGACCATGGTGGTGCTGCTGTCCCTGTACCTTTAGCCGCAATATGTGTCTGTGTTTATGCAGTGTTTTGGGGAGGGGGGGGGGGGCTGTTACTCAGTAAGTACCTGGAGTGGTTCAGAAAACTCAGTAAGGCCTGCATAATCCACGAGTTGTTCAAGCTCGAGGGTGACATCATTGCAAGTAATGAGGGGAAGTTCTGGTTGGGGGGGAGGATGCTGGCGTGTCCCAGCATGCTGCTCGCTGTACTGGGTGATTAGTGCAGCTGGTACGCGTGTGGGTGTGTGCGCTGCATTGCATTGGCGTGACCCTGCCCCCGTGCATCTTACAGGGGCTGCACTGAAGAGTACGAAATGAAGACGGTGGAGCAGAAAGTGGAGCCGGAGCCGGTGGGGGCAGTATACCGCCCCTCCCACCGCACTTCCGCCTGGCGCTGGGACAGTCCGCCCGCCACCCACAGTGGCACTCCTGCTCAGCGCTGGACCCCAGTGGGGCCCCCACAATCCCTGCCTCGTACCCATAAGGTCGCGGTGCCCATCCCATACAGGGAGGTCCAGCACCTTCCCACCAAGAGGTGAGACTGGCGAGAAAAGAAAGTGTACTGTGTCTGTCCATAGCCGCTTATATAGGAAGTGCGGGGCACAGGAAGTGCGGGGCACAGGAAGTGCAGAGTCCAGGAAGTGCGGGGCACAGGAAGTGCAGAGTCCAGGAAGCGCGGGGCACAGGAAGTGCAGAGTTGCAGAGCAGGGGACATCTTAGTTTGCTGCTTGGACGTTTTCTCTCTCTCTCTCCCTCATATACACACACACACTTTGAGACACCAGTTCACCTAACGGCTAAATGGAGGATTGTTCCATTTGTACCACGCCTGCTCATTATACTACAAAGAGCCAAACAAACTGCCAGTATTTGTCAGCCGTAAAAATAAAACTGACAACAAACCGTCGAAGAACCGCTGCCCTGCGACACTGGCACAGCCCCCGCAGACCTGAGGTTTTCCGGGGTGACGAGCTGAAGCAGTGGCGTGGCTGGGGGGCACTCTGCGAGCTCCATCTGCAGCGCCGGCCCCCGTCTTTGGCTGCAGCGTCGGGTCGGGCTGCCGTTCCCGTCTCCCGCGGTGCCTGTGCTTCCGCACTCTTCGCTTTCGATCCTCTGCAGTCTAAACCTCTGGAAAAGGTTTCTGCTTCCTCCGAGCTCATTTTGCGGAATGAATGCCTTTCGCGTTTTCGGCTCCGATACGATCGTGGTAAACATTTGTCAGCATATTGAGTTTAGCTGTAAGTTAACATAAACTGGGTTGTATATATAATTAGTAGATAAATATGCATGTGGAACACTGCAGGTTTAAAAATACTCTGTCTTCGCTGTACATTAATATTAATGAATACATAATAGTTACATAAATAGCGCTTGCAAGTTGAAAGAGGGGAGCATAATTTTGCTGCCGCTGAATGTGCCTCCAGATTGAGCTCTGAAGTGTGCATACAGATGCCTTATCTGATCATTTTCCCTCCATATTCTGCCTCCCCTCCAGGCCAGTGAGCTTCCCTGAAAATCATTACAACATCCCTCTGACAGGGGGCGACAGAGTGCTTCCGTACCGCAACCCCTCGGCCAGCTTCTCTGCTCCGAGTTCAACGCTGGCCACAGCTGGGCTCGGGGGACCGGGTTTGGGCGGGCCTTTTGTGCGCTACAAACCTTCACCCGACAGGTCAGTTCTTTGAGTGACAACTTGCTCTGCCAGTCTTTGTGTAGCCCATGCCCAGCCAAAGCAAACAACCTTGGCTCAGCACCATGAAAACATGTTATGATTTGTGCTCCTGAATGAAATGCAGCATTGAATTTGCTTGCTGATTGACGGAGTAATATTTGTGCAACTATACCTCATTTGTCGCACCCCTCAAATGAACCGCACCTAGAATAATAACCAGACAAATTCTTCATCCAGAGATACTAATAAACACTTAGAGGTGTTTGAAAGCAGCTACAAAGATAATCTCTTGCAAGATCTGGCAACCATGAGTTAGTAAAAAAAAAAAGTCTAAATTTTGAGGCCATTCTTAGCATTAAGAGGAAAAACTCGTTCTTCAGGTTGTCGGTCTTGTGCTGGAGGGTAGTTTTGTGCCTGGAATTTCCCGTCGCGTTTTATTGCTTGCAGTCGAGATGAGTGACTGGCTCAGGGCAGACTCACTTGTAAAGGCCCTCGGATCCCAGCTTTCCTGTCTCCGTTTCGATCGCATCTCTCATTCAATGTCTGTTATATGGGCTGTTATGTTAAGTGAAACTAATGCATTTCTAACGCAACGGCAAAAATCTGCCCGGTGATGTTTACGGGGATAAGCAGTGTGTTCCCTCCTCCTACGATTTTCTGTGTGTGTGTCTCTATGTGTGTGTGTCTGTGTGTGTGTGCGCGTGCATGCGTGCCTCCATATGTTTGCGCATGCTTTAACTTGGCTGTCTCTGCCTGCTTGATTCTCTCTACATACTCTAGGCACGTCAGTTTGCAGACTTTAGCATCTTTCTCAGGGCTCCATGCTTGGATCTGTGGTCTCCTCCCTCCTCCCATGGTGTCATTTTGACCTTCATTGGCCTGAACTTGGTTTGGCTGCAGTTTTTTTTTTTTTTTTTTTTGGGCTGCAGAATTCCCTTTCCCTTAGTAACCAGCCCGTAGGTATCACGTGTGGTTAAATGCTTAGACAGAGGCAAACAAATGCATTGGCTAGTTTGCTGTTGGACTCAGCGATTTGGATGGCTGCCCTGATTCTTTTGAGGGAGGGATTTATTCTGGCAACTGTATAAGTTCCCTGCAGAAATGGAGAGAGGCTGTGTCTGATCGGAATGTTGCTGGTTCAAATCCCTGGGTTGATAGTGATGTCACCATTGGACCCCGGATCGAGCGCCTCAGTTGCTCCAGGGGCTGGCTGATCCTGCTTAACATTTTGAGTACCATCCAGTATTTTTTCCCCTTTTCAACTACTGACCACCAAGTAAGATATTTATACATTTCATTTAACCGGGCAAATTCTCTACATTTAGTGTTGTGGCGTCACTGTTTGAGTATGATAAGAACTAGTAATTATAATGGTCATGTTGCTCAAACAATAGCTGTGCTACTATGTTACAGAAAGAAATCTACAGCCAACAGGATGTAAACAAATCTGCTTCTGCAGTCTGCTGCCAAAATAAACATAATAAAGGAATCAATCATAAATTATCACTGTATACCCCAACTAGCCATTGCTGTTATTAAAAAGTACACAAGTCTCCAGTACAAAATAACAATGGAGCACAGATAAAGTAGTAATTAACCAAACTTTAGCAACAATACAAGTCTGAAGACATCTATTTTGGATAAATTTTACTGTGTTCAAATGCAAGGAAAATCAGCACATACATTGCACTCAACACTACATACAGTACTGTACTTGTCATTTTCTATCAAAACATTTTTGGATAATATAACAAACCCTATATTTTATGCCCCTGTATGTACAAAGTTACTGCCGTATACACTGAGAGCAACACATTTTAGGCTTATTTGAGGCTCATTTGAGGCTGGTCGCTGAGACGGCACAGCATACCCCAGCCAAGACTTTAAAGATATGATTTTATGTGATCCCAATCATTTTCAGTATTGCTTTTGGCTTACGTGCTGTCTGCGAATTTCTGCAATCTTTCAACAAACGGCAAAAGTATTCCTGTTTAATTGTTCACAGGCAACTTGTGAATGACCGAAACTACGAATGTCAAATGTGCAGATCTGATTTCCACACAGCCGACGTGACTGCGCCGACGCACACATAGCCATCACATCACCCTCACTACTGCCGACTCTATGTCACACTAAGGCTCCTGGAATTTTTGAAATTTTCCGGGCGAGATGTATCTCTGTACAATTGGGTCAGTTTCTTAAAGAATAACGTTACACTGATTTTTATTCTGTGGAAATCGAAAGAGTAATCTGCTGACCCGATTGAGACATTTCACCAGTCATATTAATAAAATATAAATAAAAGGCTGTGTCTTGGTTTGATCGTGATTAAATCCCCCCAATAACTAACAAATAATTAACAAAACAACTTGCTTATCCTCCATTGTTTAGGGGTGACGGTGTAGGTTTGTATGAAAATACGTGCTTATTTAGCATAAAGGTTCCTGTTGTGCAGTAGGTAAGCGACACACGAAAGTGGTCAAGAGCTGCAGAAGTTTCTGGTGGAGATTACATTCCCGTCTTCTGTAGTTTGAGTAATGACATCAGCGTTTAGTCCACATAACTTTCAACTTCAAAGAAATCTGAAGTCTTGCAACCCCTAGCTGGTAGCAGTTATGACTGGAAGATAGCCGCTCCGAGTTGTGTTCACAGAGAGTGACTGACGCTTGCCACCTCCCCGGAAGGCCTTTTGTAGCTGGGAGGTGCTGTAACACATAGGACTCCTCTCAATTTGCGCAGCCTCCTCCTGCTTTGCTCCACTGCAATAGCTGCAGTGCAGATGCCTCGCACTTCTGTGTCTGCGAGCGCCCGGGGCAGCTTGGCCTCCGTCCCGCAGGCCTGACAGGCAGCGCGCCGAGTACCGTGGCGTACGTGCGGCGTTTCCGGGGAAACTCCGGGTTCCTCGGCGCGTGGCTGCCAGGCCGGCGGGGAGCAGGGACAGCCGGTTTACCAACCCTGCAGGTAGCGACCACGACCAGAGCCAAATGAGACGTAGCAGGAAATCATTACCGTGCCAACTTTTGCTGTTCATCTAGCGAATTCAGCGTTCATCTGGTTTTTTTTTTTTTGTGCTGAGGAAGGTTTGCTTCTGTACAGACTGTTTTATTGACACTGAATATGTAACCTTTGATCTCACCAGTACCAGATAATAATTTGGTAAGCTAATAGTTTGTTTCTGCCAAGCCCCTCCTTCAGAACCTGGTGTCAGTGGTGTGGTTTGTTTGTGGTTGAGTCCGTCACAGGAACAGAATAATACTGGACAGGGTTTGGTTGCCATGACAATGTTTTGGATTATGCTAAATACATACATTGTGGGCAGTGCCAATTGACCCATTAAGGCACATAGGCAGCCGCCTTGGGTGGCATCCTTTGAGGGGGTGAGGGGCAATTTCACTATCTCAGACAGGGGGCGCTATTGGTGAAGCTTACGTAGGGCACCATTTGGACTACAGGCAGTACTTATTGTGGTTTATATATTGAGTATTAAGTTAGAGCTCTCATCAGGTTCATAGTCTGGTCCCTAAAGTAGATGTAGAGTCAACTTCCTGTGTAGACAGGAAGTGCCTGTAAAGGGGCATCTCAGAGGGTTGGTGCCAGCTGAGGGTCTTGAGCAGCAGTGATGTTGGAGGCTGGAGTTTGCAGGCCTTTCCACTGTGGCCTGAAGACCTTCTCTGTGACCAGCATAACTGTCCAGTGAGGGCTATTGACACTGGGCCACATGAAGCCTAGATTGGATCGCTATAGCTTACGTTGACATTGGTCAGATTTGTGCATGTGTACCGGAACAGCGAGGTCCATGATTCCCAGCTGCTTTAGGTGAAACCCTTAGCATGGCATCTGCAATGTAAAAGTTGGGAACTGACTCTGGGTTGGACCACGGATTCACTGCTTGGCGCACCGCTGCATCGATGGTCCGTGTAATTAGGGGATATAATTAGAATGCTGAGCTGACTCATGTCTCCTGACCACACATCCATTCATGAGCCTTCTGTGTTTGTAGTACCTCTATCCAGGAGCAGGGGTAGTTGGTCTGTCTGGCTAGCGGTGGTGATGTCTCCCTGGCCATTAGGTGCATCTCTACGGAATTTACGGTTCTTGCATGCTTGCTTCCGATTGGCCAGATCACTGTACATGCTGACCTGTTCCTTGGCGTCGACCGGTAATAAAGGGCCACTCTCCCTCACAGGTACGGCATGTCGCAGCGCCCCCTACTGGGCTACGAGCCGCACATGAACCTGGACATGGCATCGAGCGGGGACTCGTCGTCCGGATTCACCAGTCAGGGCAGCACCATGGAGCGGGTCAAACCGGGTATGGCTCCCCACCACTTCTCTGCTGCCCACCACTTTGCGACGCCACAGAAACCAAAGTCAGTACTTCATACATCAACAAACAAGGGGGCTCCCCTGGAGACTTGCGGCCAGTCTGATTTACAGCTACCTGGGGTGACTGCCCTCTGGTGGCCATGGAAGTGAAAAATTACACTAAGGCCATTGCGTCTGTTAAGATGAAGCGTCTGTCCTTCGATGGTGGAATGCTTACTTGTGTGCTTAAGATATGCCCTCGGTCTCGCTAACACGTCTTGTCGCATGCCTCCCCAGAACCCCTGTGGCACATGCCGGTCTCCTCAAGGGTGCCCCCTGTGGGTGGGGGAGGGACACAGAAGCGATCAAACCGGCAGGATCCTCCCGGGAAGGACTCTCCCAACCGGCACTCAAAGGTGAGGGGAAAGTGGTCCTGAGTTTGACACTAAACAGGATGATCTTTTATGCGTCTGGTTGATGTTGTTTTTCATTTTGCTCTCTGACTTTTCCGTCGCGTCTCGTTTCCCGCACCTCTCTGTACGTCAGGGGGAGGCCCAGTACTCCAGCCACTCCAGCAGCAACACGCTCTCCAGCAACGCCTCCAGCAGCCACAGTGAAGAGCGCTGGTTTGACGGCGGCATGGGCGGCTCGGGGGGGCTGGGCGACCCGGCGGAGCCAGACCTGGACCCCCTAGCCAAGGGCGGCTCCAGCGACAGCGGCATCGACGCCTCCACCCTTTACACGCCGAGCCCCGGCACCAAGCCGGTCAAGCCGCCGCGCAGCCACCTCAGCTCCCAGAAGCCCCTGCACGGCTCGGCCACCTACAGCGGCCTCCAGGAGCTCGCCAGCCGTTCTGGGGATGGTCGGAGGAGGGAGTCGTCCCCGGCCCTGCCTGCCTCGTCCAGCCAGAGCAAGAATTACCGCACTCGCACATTCCCGCCACCGGGGGCCTCAGCGGACTCCTTTAAGCCCAGGTGTGGGTTCTGGACCTGTGTGTTATACAGCAGCATGTCTGCCTCTGCAACGCCTGGTGCATGCCAAAACCAAGTAGACACTAATGCGTCATTAGAGGGGAGCCCCCTAAGCAGCACACGAGTCCCTCCCTATATTCCCAGGAGCTCCCACCTCCTCCCTCCAGTGTCTCCTTTCCCTTCCCATCCTCCTCCTCCTCACTGATTGACCTCCAGTTAACCTTGCTTGCAGTGCACTCGTTAGCCAAATCCCAGCAAGGGGGCCGATGACGGCCCTTTGTTCCGGCCTGAAAGCGCATTCTTTCCCACCCACCCCCATCGCCTGGCTGCTCGCAGATGGTCCAGCTGGGATGGGGGGAATTAAAAGGTCATGTCTATAACTGGGACAGGCTGCCTGTCTCAGCACTGCTCACGCAGAGTCGATACTCTGGGGGGGGTGTACCCACGGGGGGCAGGTACAGCAGAAGGGCACAGCGAGGGTTCTGTAGCCGTAGATGGATGCACTGAGTGATGAAGGCTTGGTAGGTGTAGTGCATTTGTAGTAGTAGTAGTAGTAGTATGTTTAGTAAATATCTATTTGGTTGGCAGCTGAGTTGACTGTGGGAAAATGGGCGGAGTTCCACAACTGAGCCGTTCCGTGTTTCTTCTACAGCCGGGCCTGCTACACCCCACAAGGGTACAAGACCCCACCGGCAGACAAATCGCGGCCTGTTAGGGCCACCACCATCACGCCGACCTTAGGGACGTCGCAGCAGTTGTCCAGCTCAGTGCCCAAGACCTCCTACAGCAAGAGCAAACACAACGCCTGGCAGCACCACCAGGACTCCGCCGCTGCCAGCACCTGCACCGGCAGCAGCTCGGACAGCGGCAACAGCAAGAAGTATGCCAGCTTATTTGCGGGATGGTCTCTGTGGGATTCAGGATAGTCTGTGCTGAATTTGGGAGTGTCTGTGTGATTCGGGATGGTCTCTGTGGGATTCAGGATAGTCTGTGCTGAATTTGGGAGTGTCTCTATGGGATTTGGCATGTTCTCTGCAGGATGGTCTCTGTGGGATTTGAGATGGATTCGAAGGGATGGTCTCTGCAGTATTCCAGATTCTTTCTGCATTATGGTCTCTGTGGGATTGTCTGTATGGGATAGTCTCTCTCCCACAGAGATTCTGAAATCTTTCTGTGGGATGGTCTCTACGGAATGGTCTCTTCATCTTTGAATAGATCTGTACTTTTTCTCACATTGGAGGGTCTTTGCGTGCTTTCTTCTCTTTTTTTACTCGTCTCTGTCTTTGCACCTTATGGTGGTAGTCGATCACGTTTTAATAGCGTCGTCCGCGCTCACGCGTTCAGGCAGGTGGACGTGAATTCGAAGAACGTGTTCGGCCAGCCGCGCCTCCGCGCCTCCCTGAGGGACCTCCGCTCTCCCAGGCGCTCCCACAAGAGCACTATCGAAGACGACCTGAAGAAGCTCATCATCATGGACCAGCCCAGCGAGGCGCCTCACAGAGATGCGGTGAGGGCCGTGGAAAACGCAGGGATACACAGTCAAACCAGTGCATGTCGGCAGGCGCACATATCTAACAAACCCAGGCGGCTGCTTAGGGCCCAGCGGCCATCAGGGGGCACCCTATGTGACACATCTGTCAGAATGCGAAGGAAGATGACATATGACAACTAGGTTGGGTCAGATGTAATGAACAGTATTTCCTTAGACCTTTATGCTGTTGCTGAGTCTGTCACCCCGATCGTCCGCAGTCCCCGCGGCGGAGCCTCCAGCGCACCTTCTCGGACGAGAGCCTCTGCAGCGGCCGGCGGGACTCCAGCTTCGCCAGCACGACGCTGTTCGACACCCCGACCACGCAGAGTGACCTGCTGTTCACCTGCACTCTGCCCACGCGCCGGCACGCCCACAGCTCCGCCCACAGCTCACTTGTGCCCAGTAAGAAGGGTGAGTCTCGCTTTGGATTGGCCAATCGGCAGGCTCCTGCTCAGGAAACCACTGTGCTGACCCTGGGATATGAACCTTATGCTTGCAGGCCCAGCGTCCATGCCACCCATTTTACTGTTACTATTTTTTCAGCGCAGTTTTCGTACTTTGCTGCACTGTGAGATGGACTGTTTTTGTTATGGACCACATACCTGGGCAATCTTGTGAGACTTATTGTTCATTTGCAGTACCGCTGTCTGCCTCTGAGCTGTCACTGACGGAGGTGCGTGACAAAGTGCCCCCCCTCCGCCGCCTGGACCCCGGACTCATGCCCCTCCCTGACACAGCCTGTGGCCTGGAGTGGGCTAGCTTGGTCAACGCCGCTAAGGCCTACGAGGGTGAGGAGGATTCTGGGAAAGGATACGCCCCCTCTCTCTCTCTGCGTATTTGTGTCTCTGTCTAATTTACAAAAGAGCAGTGGGTGGACATCTCAGTGTCGCTAAACGCAGAGTCCACACAGTCCACCCTCTCTGCGGTGTCACCTGACACTCCTGGGAGGCAGGAAGCTGATTTGTCTCACTGGCAAGCTCACAAAGCTCCTCTGTCTGTGTGCCGTCCGTCAGTCGTCCTGCGGCCCGTTTCACCCTCTTGTGGGGTGGAGAGACTCAAGGAAACCCTGTCATTAATATATCTATCTGGCTGATGCACGATCCTGGGGCTCGCAAACCACCTTGGCCCAGTTATGGGTCTTTTGGATGGTCTTTGCAGTAAAAGTTCTCCCTTAGGGGCCACTGGTTGTAAAAGCCACTTGTGAAGACAAGGAAAGCTTTGTCCCCACCCCTGTGTTAACCCCCCCCCCCATTTCCTACCTATGCTGTGCTATGGATTGTTTCCACTGTGACTGATACTAATGCCGGCAGTACTTACGATGCATTTTTCCTGGGGGGGGTTGTGTATTACAGTGCAGAGGGCGGTGTCCCTTTTCTCCCTCAGTGAGCCACCAGTGGGAGCCACAGACCTGCGACTGGCCCCCAGCCCCATCCACTTTCACACAGCGCAGACCCCTCGCACGACCCCGACCTTCGCCAGGTAACGTACACCGTTATCCACACCACCCATCACCCACACATGCATGCCAGTGGTGAGATGCACGACCACGCACAGCTGCTCTCTCACCCACATGGAGACAAAGATTTCTCTGCAGTGCTCTGCAGTGTCGAGATTCATGCCGAAGTGCCATCTTGTGGTCGCACGTGGTACTGCAACTTCCCCAGAGTAACTCGGATTTAGCGACTGAGCCTTACCTAGCGGCTTTGTGTTTTTTTTCCTCTTGTTTTCGCCCAGCTGTGCTAAATCTGTTCTTTTAATGGGCACATACGGCTGTTTTTTCAGTGACGAAATCCCCAGTGATCTTTCAGGCCGCCTCTACCACCTGGAGGTGATGCTGAAGCAGCTAAACAGTGATCTAGAGAAGGTGAGTCCCGTCCTGTCCAGTTCCAGCGCTGCCGAGAAGAACCTCGTGTTCCTGCGTATTATTTTTAACGCGCGTTCCTTGTCTCGTCCTCCAGGAGAAGCAGGACAAGGTGGCCCTGCTGGCAGAGATGGCCAACCTGCGGGAGAACAACCAGCGGCTTCAGGAGGAGTCACTGTCGGCCAGCGAGCAGCTCCGCAAGTTCAGCCAGATGCTCACTGCCACCCAGGGAGACAGGAAGTGACATCAGCACTGAGGCAGGCCAGCTTCCACCGGCCCTTCGTGTGGCACTAGTGAGAGGTGGAAGGGAAAGGTGGATAAGGAGGGACTGGAAAAAGCAGGGAAGAGAGGAAAACTGGCATAAAGGAATAGAGCTCTTCCTAGGCTTGAATTTTTGAAGAAAAATGGCAACAGTACAGTGGATAAAGCTGTTTGAGTGGGGGAACTGTATAGATTGTGGTATGATGAATGAGACCCGATTGGTCACACTGTCAGGTCACGTGTTACCCCGATCATGTCTCGTTAAGGTACTACTACGCTACCCAGACCCCTCCCACACCACCCCACTCCACCCCTCCAAAGGAAGGTTTACTGCAAACTTGGTGGATGCAGTTAAACAAAAGGGGTGGAACTGACCACCGGGATACCTGGGGAAGGATTAATTTTTTTGGGGGGGGCGGGGGCGAACTGTTAAACACTACCCTGGGTCCTATTCCCAGTTCCTCCCCAAAAGCACCTCCTTACTTGTGTGACCCGATCGATGTTGTAAAGATTGGGGTTGTTCAGAGCATCTGCAGCCCTGCCTGATTTGGACAGAGACCATCCGGGCCCCTCGTTTCCAGGTCGAGGTCGGTGTGAGATGGAGCGGGGGGGGGGGGGGGCAGATGGAGGCAGCTACCCTGTGATATACCTGAGTTAGCTTGGCTTTGACTGGAACAGGTACAATATTTAGTTAATATTATTATTGTCTGAGTCTTAAATGTATAGAAACACATAACAGCTTGTATTGTCTGAATATGTCCGAGATTTTAAAATCGCGATTGTTGTTTTTTCCACTGTTACTGTTGATTTTTATTATATAGAAGTCTTATTTAATCCTCTGTCAGCACTAATCCTTGCCGTTTATGAAAAACCGAACTGTCGGTCATTGCCCCTAGAGGTCTATAAGAAGTAAAATAGCCAAAAAAAGATAACACTTGCAGGCACGTACTCATTCATGTCCAGGCTGGTAAATGAGAGACTGGACTAACTAGCCAAGTTTCTAAGAACCAATTTCCCATGCTGCTTTGCAGAGCATTTACGAAAACTCATGGCACTGTATGAGTGGGAACGGTACTATAGATTTTGCTGTGCTGTATGGCCTTCTGTAACAGGCGTAGGATGTTATACCTAATGCATAGAACTGTCAAATAACAGATGAATATCCAAAGTCTAAGATCACGCAGGATTAGCAAACGAAAGAATGAAAATCCCCATCTGGTAGCAAATGCACCCTTAAAATGAACCTCTGCCAAGTTTACTTCAATCACACTAGTGGTCAGTAAAGTTCTTTGATCTCCTTGTGTAAATATCGATTTGATAGCCGGGGTAGATTAACACGGTCCATTGAGTGTACAGATGCTAATGGTTTCTGACAGAGTTGTCCTACTGCATTAC
>JAODJW010000036.1:10204180-10234202 GCA_026777045.1 Hyperopisus bebe | reverse complement strand
GGGGGTGGGCAGTTTTATAAATACTGTCCTTGCAAAATTTTGGCAATGTGATGCAGCGTTGGATATGTCCTGCCAGCGTAATGTGATGACGACTGAGATGGTGCAGGACACTAAAGAAAAAGCATTGAGTAGCACAGGGTAGATGATCCTTCTGTTAGCTGAAGATGCATATTGAAAATGTGCAATGATGTGTACTCAAATTCATTAATTTCATATAATTTTTTTCAGTACTCATTAAGGGGCTAGATAAATATCTGAATCTTATGCTGTATGATGAATTCTTATGATTACTTGTATCTATGCACAGTGGTTGGTCTTGGCATCAGGTGTGAGGGTCTCTGTATCTGCATGGACGGACTCAGAAGGGCCCAAATCTCACGCACACCTGACGACCTTGTCGCTCACACCACTCAGCAAAAACCCAACAGCCACGTGAAATCGAACAACCGAGATGAATAACTCCAAGAAGATACAGCCCGTAAACTCAAAAAACTGCTGGTTACGACGGATCCAGGCTGTAATCGTTGCTGCCACGGCAAACTGGAATTTAATGAGTGAAAATGTCATGGCATGGTTACCAGTTTTTTTTGCAATAATTCCGGACAATGTTCACTTGTCGGACCCATTTTGCTGTCAGTTTTGAATTGCACTCTTCGGTACTTGCAAAATCGTATTTGTGGGTGTGTGCGTGTAGACGTCCTGCGGCGACTTAAAGGTAAATTGGCAACAGGAAGTGACATCACCTGCCATGCCACAGTTTATCCCATACTGTGGTATCGGATTGTACAGTCTACACTGTATTTAGCTAGATGTGTATTGACTCTTCTAACACTTCTTAAGAATGGGCCTGGAAAAAAAAAATTAAATACCTCCCGGCAAATACCTGTGTACTAAGTGAACTCAAAGACACTATATTTCTATGACTATATACGTAGTTTATATTCCTACACAAATATATTTTTCTGAACAATTTGTCAGAGAATTTGCGATATGAATCGGGTGAGGGGGGCAGGGTCTGTGATATTTAAGCTGTTTGTCACAGAAAGGGTGGTTGAGTGCAGTCTAAGCTAAAACTGACATTAAAATGTTGTAAGCCCCCCCACCAATAAACGAACTGTTACTCTAACTTTGAGGCCGCTTGTAAGCTTGTGCAATACCAAGGCAGGGTTAGCATCTCTCCTTTCCAGATCAGGCCCGTCTCAGAACTCTTGTCGCTCAGTACTGTTCAACACGGCTGACAAAATCCGCCCCTGTGTTCCACAAACCTGTACTCTGAACCAACTGGAATCCTCCGTTGTTTCTCAGGAGCCCTGCAAATACAAACCGTACTATTTATTTCTATTTATTGTTAATGTGTACGGGTAAACCTGCACCACAGCTGTTGCCAATGACTGGATAAGTGTGAGAGATGCTACTCCGTGACATAAATTTTTTTTTTTTTGTTTTTTTTTGTTTTTTTTTTTTGTTTTTTTGGGTATACCTGACTGAAACCACCCACTCAAAATATTGTCCAAATGCACAGGCAGACAGTCGGTCTCCTCCTATCACTTTTCCCCACCAAAAAGCGATATATTCAGTGTAATTGCTACATCTCTAATGACCCATCTTCAGACGGTATGGTTGAAGTCCTCACATTTGTACTGTAATTATTGTCACAGCCACAAAGCAACTGGAATCTTGTCACGGGTGATATAAGCAGGGACTCTGTTTATGCTTAGAGGTTGGATCAGAATGCAAAAACAGGCTGTGATTCATTGTTCGCACCATTATTGTCTTAAGTTTTTTTTTTTTTTCCTCATGTGTTCCTAAGAAATTTTATTTTTGTTTTTTTTTTAAGTTGGAAAAAAGTCAATGTTTAAAATACTAATTACCATATTTTAATGCTTTGATGTTACACATGCAACAATTATTAATGGAAATTTTAAAAATGGTCAAATTGTATGTAATTTGTATTATGTGTAATATTTTGATAATTTATTTTTGAAACGCATTGGCAATTTTGCAAAGTGAAAAAGGAAAAGCGAAATTTAGATGGTACATTTTTTTTTCTTTTGTAAATGGTCAGATTTTTGTACAAAGCTGATTTTAATGTTTCGGGTGTGTGTTCAGTTCTCTTCATTTAAATGTTGGGTACTTTCTGCATGAAGCAGGATTCTATTCTGTGGACAAAAACTTTCCCCTGATCTCTCTCTTGAGTATTCTCCGGATGTTGTTTTAATGCGTGTATATTGAATAGTGTAAATTATGTTTTCATTATTTTATAAGAAAAATATATTAAAAAGAAAAAATATTTCCTAATGTGGGAATCTGTTTTATTTAACTTGTAACCATTTTTTTTTTTTTGTAGATTTTTGTATGTTTGTTCTTCCTTCTTTTTTTGTCCTTGGACATGTACTGGGAACACAAAATAAATGTCTCGTATAATTTGTTGATTTGCTGACATTTATATTGTCTTCCTTGTGAAATATTACATCAGGTGACACGAGTGTGAGAATGTGACTGGCATTGGTGATACTGCCCCCTCTGTCCTTCAAGGTGTAACTGCGCCATCACACAGGCTCTGGACTAAAGGTCTGGATGAAAATGCCAGTGCACAATCGCAAGTGTCTAACAGCAGCAGTATTTTTGAACAAAACCTTTTATTGAGAAAAATTGTAACATTTCGGATACTATTAAAATCACATAAACCACTGTGTTTTCTGCAGAATAGACAAATCCACAGAATCTTCCCAAACTGTGTTGTTCAGTGAGAACATTTACAAATAACTAGCAAGTGGCACTGAGTAGAGCAGCATTGCGTCTTGCAAAATAACACAGTAAAATAAAGCTTTACAAAGAATACAATTTACAAAGTACCACCATAGACACAAACCTGCAGGCCTATGGCTTCTACCCTAAATTACAATATCAATTAGTTTAACAAATAATTCTAAAACAACTCACCAGAATCCTTAAGCTCAACACTCACCCTAGTTTTAGTCTCACGAAAAATGTACTCCACTTTTCACTTCCAATAACGTTCTAAGAATTTAGTCAAATTCCATTTAGGCAGAGAGAGACATGGATTGACAGACTAAATTCACAGGTTAAACATGTACTTTTAGTGCACTAGGGATTGGTCACTTACAGTTTGTTTTTAAAATATGTGCCACCTGCTTTTATCTGGAATATTTTCATTTTTTATTTAAAATATTCACTGTTTAAAATGATTTTTGCTTCAGTTCTCTGCTGCTCGGTACAGTTTGTGCCATCACTTGCAGCACATTTTAGCATCGGCGTTTTCACGAGCACTTGTGCATTGTGGGTAATCCCACACTGAGCGGGAGTTCAATGTTCTCTGTGCAGCTCAGCATGTGAGGGTGCCCTTGGAGCATCCCTCTGGCTGCAGAGTAGTCTCTGTGAGCCAGCAGTGTGTGTAGGGGGCTTGGGACGACGTCTTCCTCCCCTTCCACCTCACCCTTCAGCTTCACGTTGCGGTTCTGCTGGCAGCTGAAGCGGCGAGCCTTCATGCTATGGGGGAAAGAAAAAAAAATGCGACATTTTGGGTGAACTTACACTGTTTCACGCTCTTTAACGAGGCTGTGCCGCTTTTGACTATGATCTGCAGACCTGTACACGCGCCTCTCCTGCTTGGGCATGATGTGCCACAGATTCGCCAGCTCCTTCGTGACCACAGTGGACGGGGTGCCAGGATGGCAGCTGTTTAGATACATGCCAAGAGAGAGTCTGTTACAGATGAATCAAAACTGACCTGGGGGGTGAGAATAAAGAGGCTACAAGTCTCCCAGAGACCCTCACCGCAGGTAAACCTTCCTGTTGACGCGACAGAACATGATGAAGCCGTTGACACATTTCTTTTTCAACCTGGAGTGGGTGCCTGGCCGCCTACTGATGGTGGATCTTCTTTTCCATGAAGGTCCCCGCTGGGTAGGGCTCCAGTTTGAGTCTTCGTCATCCCTCTGAGAATCCAGCTCCTCGCCATTCCTCAGCTGGAGGACCTGGGGTAGGATCGAGATGTCACTGGCGATAGCAGGGCATGCCAAAAGCAGCCTTGTTCACCATTGGGGTTGCTCCTCTACTGGGAAAAAGCTGCTGAGTGCTCTACCGGATCATCCAGGGAACGTTCCGGCGAGCTGGGAGCTTTGGCAGGGCTGGCTTTGGGGCTGACCCAGACATCTTCAAATAGTGCTGTAAGCAAAAAAAATGGTAGGTGTAAAAAAAAAAAAAACAGAAAAACCATTGTACGTCTAAATGTCTTTGTGTGAGTGGATGTTTTTCAAACACCTTGCAAGTAATCTTGCCCTTCAGGCAGCAGGAGGCTGGTGACGCCCCTGGCAGGAGAATTGAGGAGGGAGGGACTGAGATTCAGACTCTCTTGAGTGTCAGAGATTGGGAACAGAGCCAACGGGGATGTCCATTCAAGTGAAGACCCTACGGTAGGGGGGTGCTTCTTATGCACTGAGGTGGTTGACCCCAGCATGTGGTCCTTCAGGAGAATTCCTTCAGTCCTATGAGGTACACAGAGGACAACATCAGACCAGCACACAGCAACCATGGCATAAACGTTCGGAACAAATTTGTCACATTTAATGCAATACAAAAGAGGCTTTAGATGATCTGAGAAGCTATGGCAAGTTTGTTTTTAGAGCAAATTGAGAAACTTAGCAGGTTGAAATAAACTAAAAGGCTGTCGTCACAATACAATAATAATACAGGAAAATCCTCCACCCTATGTGTCTGAAAATTAAGTTTATGTTATGAAGTCTGTGCCTCAAAAGCATGTTGTATGAAACAGCATTTGCTTTAGCGTAACAGCCGGATGCAACAGCAGAAGTGGTGCCAGGACTCACCCGGACAGTGGAGAGTCTAGGAGGCTGCCCTCTTCGCTGCATGTGTGGGCTTCACAGTGGTCACAAATATGTTTTTCAGCCTCTTTTTTCAGGCCCTGGCCTGAATATTTTGACAGAAGGATTCATTTTAAAATTCTGACTTGAACTACCAAAATTCACAAGACTGAGCCATATATGGATGACAGTCTCACCTCTGCGTGGAACCGTCTGTGTTACCAGCTGGCTGAGACTGAATCCTGAGTCCAGAGAGCTCGGCAGAGAGTCGCTGTCCTGCACTGGTTGTGTCTCTTGATAAACAGATCGACACTCGGCCCAATCACTGCATCCACTCTTCACTGATTGGATGTCAGGGGCATCATCGTCTTCACTGATGCTCTCATATGTCTCCAACATGTCCCGTCTCCTTTGCTTGTCTTGCACATCTGCCCATAACTCTAGTATTTGTATTTCAAAAGTTACTTGCCTGTACCTAACAGAACGTAATGCTTTTAGCAGTGCATGCACAAAAACTCTTCACATAGCTTTTTATGGAGGAACCATAGACAGCATCCTGCTGGTATGGAAACTGCACAGCCTCAGTCCACAAGCCCCTCCAGCGAATAGTGAGGACAGCAGAGAAATCATGGGAACTTCCCTACCTACCACATATACAACAAATGCTGCAGCAACAGAGTCCACTGCATCACACATTACCCTCTCCTCCCATTATACAGCCTGTTCACCCCCCTTCCATCTGGAAAAAGATTCCGGAACATTCTGCCCACCTCCACCAGGCTCTGCAGCAGTTTTTTTCCCTCAAGCTATCAGACTTCCCACCAACCTCATAAACCCTGATAATTGCTGATTTGCACTACACTGATTTCTGTTAATTCTTTTATCTCTTAATTTACATTTTATTCTATCCTTATTCTTCCTTCTTCCCCAATATGTATTGTTCATTGTTTGTTCTGAACTGTTCCTTTTTCAGTTTGTTTGTTTCACATGTGAGAAATGACAATTAAGCAACTTAATTCGTATATGTATATATGTATATATATATATATATATATATGTGTGTGTGTGTGTGTGTGTGTGTGTGTGTGTGTGTATGTACTTTGTTACACAATACACAAACCGAAATAGAACCATTACACTGTAACTAAATGTGCTACTAATGTTCTATGATATAAAGTAAACCGATGCTCTTTTTTTAGTTATAAGTTATAATGTAATAATTAGTATAGGAAACATTTATATATATATATAACAAATGCTAGAACAAAAAGAACAAAAGTTCTATTTACAAATCATTGGACTTTCAAAGCAGTCTGGCTCTTACCTATGTTGAGAGGAGGTTTGTGTGACCTGCCACGCGTGTGCTTAAGCTGGGTTCGGTGGGAGTTAGGGGGGGTACAGGGTTCTATATTCGTCTCTGAAAGGATGCTCTCACCTGAGTCAGAATCCCCACACGCTGTAATCAAACAAACATGTGCATACAAGGTCAGGTCAGCAAATAAGAGCAGACCACTGGAGTCCTGGTGTTCCGTGCCAGTCGGAGGCCATGCCAGCCCTGCCACATCGCTCTCTCACATCGCCAGCCCTGCCACATCGTTCTGTCACATCGCCAGCCCTGCCACATCGCTAAGATCTGTGCCTGAAACGCAGCTTCCATCACCTTTGTCATGAGCCTTGGGGAGGCAGTGAGACGGCAGGTGAGCCTGTAGCTTCTGTATGTGGCTCCAGAGGAAGTCCAGGTAACGCAGCACATGGGCCAGTGTTTCCTTCTGTTGGGGAGAGAAAGGCCAGGGACTAGTAGTAGTAACAGTGGAGAAGAGGGTGTGGTGGATGGGGGGGTTCTAAGTCGTGTAATCTAGACAAAAGAACCAGCTCCACTATGTCTCAAAGTACTGATGCTAAGCAAATAGGTGACAGATACAGAAAAAATGTCCAAAGTACTTTGGTGAGCATGGCGCCACTGATGGGGAGCATAGCAGCGATCTCTTTCAGGCTGGCGCAAAGGTCTCGTTCTTCCTTCCTGCGGGAAGATGCTCATATGCATTGGGTCGTTTCCTCTCGGTATATCAAGGTATTTTCCATCCAATAATCCAGTTACGGCTACGCGGTGATTACAGAAGGCAGGCGAATGTACCTCCGGTCTCCTCGTCGGGATCTCCTAGGCGCCATATCCTTTCTCTGTCGCCAGAGGGGGCTGATGAGCTACACACGAAAGACAAACGCCGGTCGAACACAACTTAGAGGTAGGGGGACTCGCGGGTTTTCCCTGTTCATCGGCTCTTAATTTCCTCATTAAAACCATATTGGAATAGTGAGGCACTTGCTGTGGTGTTTCAGGTGTCAGACAGCTCCCAGGCAAGACTGGACTTTAGGGTCCCCGTTTCCCCACAGTAAATTTTGCGGTGCGATACATGTTGCCGACTGGTCGTGGTGGTGGTCACATACCCTTCGGCCAGTGTTGGATGAGCTATAATATCAAACGTAATCCATTACAGACAGAGGTGTAAAGTACTTTCTGGGCCTGAACTTTACACCTCTGTCTGTAATGGATCACTTTTGTACGCTGCCACAGGTCCACCGGGAAATCCCTTGTATGCCAGGTAACCAGTCCAGCCCTACACGCAATTCAATGTACTTTGTATAAATTCTAAGATTTTGATTGCAAAACGAGACGTGAGAGTCCCTTTTCTTAGAAAGGATCAATGTACCAAGTTTTGCAAATTAACAAACCATATATAAAAATATACCACAGAATATGAAATAGATCTATACAACAATACAATACTTAGCAATAATTATAATGCATAAATTTAAAATAGACAGAGACTGACGAAAGGTGCCCATTATGGGCTACACGAAACATGTTTTAAGTTATACTTGTTTTTTTCTATATAAAGTCACTATATATAAACTTTTAACAGGTTATTATTTCTATTTCCTGGCGAAGCTGAAACATACAATGCAGGTACACTACCACTTTTTAAGCAACTTCATCATGGTACATACTTGTGTACAAATACATGGTACAAATAACAATAATTAAATATATTTTTAAAAAATATATGTGTTACGCTTTAAGGAACGAACTGGTATAAAAACTCGCCGTTACGTATTTTGCTATATTAAAAATGTATTTCATACCTGAGCCGCTAGAAAGCGCTTAACTTGTCTCGTCTCGCGTCACAGACAGCGCGAGCGGACGCGCACTTGCTATCCGCGAGCGCCAGGCCCGGTCTGACTGGACGCCTCACGGGCCAAGCGGTACGTCATTGGCTGTCACCGTTGCCATGCAGCTAACCTTCGTAGCCAACGACACTTCCTGTACGAAAAGGTAACGCTGCTTTGCCATGCTGCTTCATCACAGGGTTGCCAACTGTCATGTATCTGGCGTGACACTCACACTTTCTGGTTATTGATAATTGATTATTGTTCAAACACAAGCTGTATGGCAAGTAAATGAAGTTTACTTAGGTGAGGTATTTAAGAACATGTGTTTGGAAGGTCACGGGTTCAAAACCTGTTATTGGTGTAGTAATGATACCACTGTTGGGGACTTTTATCTGCCCCTCAAACTTTAGGCAAAAGCGATTGCTAAATAATGTTATACATTTACTGCAAGCCTGCACACAAGCCTACCTGGTGCTAAGTTAGTGCCTTCAGCAGTAGACATATTAGGATTCATATTTTCTCAGATTTCAGAATTACGTAGTACAGCAAAACTTACTGTACTGCTATCTCTATCGTTCAGAATTGTTACTTCATTATCACCAAAGCAATGTACCACCAATACATCTGGCCTGATTTTCGGCCACGTTGCGTTTCTTTTGGAAAGATGTTGGAATGTAAATTTTCCCAGGGTCGGGCAGCCCTGCCCAAGGATCATTGGTTACTTCAAACCCTACCTTTACTAACGATAGGCCTCCATCTGGCTTTGTGGGCGTGGCGTTAATGTCAAATAGGATCATATTCAAAGCCCTTTGTCCAATTCAAACACTATCCTTAACAATAATAAATGATTATTATGACAGGCGATATTAAACAGCGGAGAAATGTGCCTGTCCCTTTAAGAGAGGGCTGGCTCGTCATGTGTGTAACAAGACGGAAGTGGGAGTTGGATTAATTGTGAAGTGTTTGCTGGTGTCATTTAATGCTGTTTGGATCGTGGTTTTTTGTTCTTTAATTTATCATTCACTATTTTTTTCCTGAATGGTCTTTACAATGTCATGTTCAAAACTCTACAGATAGGCCAGAAAGGGATACGGATACTGTCTGGGGGTTGAACACAGTGAAGTGACTGTAGTAATTTATCATGTCATTTTTTCATATTAACATTAGGTGTTTTCGTAGTGATTGTGCCTTAATTTGAAGATGTCTTTTATAAGTCAGGATATCTACTCCGTATACAAAAGTCGTTGTTTTTTATAGCATATAGTAAAATCGCGGCGGAACGACATGCGCCGTGTTACCTTGATTTTACAGAGCAGTATTTTTTAACTACTCTCTTTAAAATAGCAGGGAGTCCCGAATAAACTCAGTGTTGGGCAGTCACTTTTGCCCCGTTACTGAAACCTTCCGGCCATCTGCGGCGTCGACGTGGTCTGACGATGGGAAAATTTTCTCGCCTTTTTGGCCAAACTCATTCGGCGATCGATTACCTCATATCCTGGTTTAAAGCAGAAACAAGTCAAAGAGACAGGTTTGAATTGAATTACATACATCGGAGATCGGTTGATGTAATCTGCCTCCCCACGACATACATCATCACGGAGTACAGCATGGTACTATAATATGAAAAAATATAGAAACAAATTGTAGGGACCACGTGGGCAGCTACTCTGAAAGTGCAAATATTGTAAATACAGCGTGCGCTGCTTTCACTGACGTGTACCATGCATACGCAGAAACAAGACTGATAACTTTTTTTTAATCAACATTGTCCACGGATCTGTGGGTGCAGTACGCGTGCTTTCCAGTAAAGCACCCAGAGACCACGTAGCTGGGAAGGTTCTCGCCCAGCCGCATTAATATGTCAAAAAGCATCCGGAGGTACAAGAGCTCAGCGGCCGGGAACGGCGTGGCACTCGGGCGCTGCGAGCGGATCCGGATGCCGCGGGCGAAGGTGCTGCTCTGCTGCCTGTGCGGGTTGCTGGCCGTGGCCATCGTGCTCGGCTTATATATGTCCGGCGACCTAAGCAGCAGCAGCAGCAATACGCGGACCCACGCCGTGGACCTTACCAAAGACAAGGTATGTGCTGCAACGTAATCGCATCTGTTAAACTGTCCGATTTGTGTAGTTGTTGCCAAAGTGTCGTTCAAACTCACTTGCTGATTATTCTGACTCATATATCGGATGGATATGTGTAGGTTTAAAGTAAATATTTCATTAAGCTGCGTTGGAAATGGACACGCATGCACGTAAATGTGCACCGCGTGATTCTCTCTTGTAAGTTTAATAGGTAGCTATTTACATTGTGGTCATACTGCCATATGGACAGCTTCCATTGATGGGGAGGCGAATGCTGAACACGATTCGGACTTCGGCATCTGGACAAGACAGTGTCCTGTTAACTACCATTTTGTTCTGCTGGATGAAACTGGCTTGTCACCTAAAGCAAGATAAACTCACGTGATCATCTTTTCTCGGGGCTAACATCTCTCATGCATCTGGCGTGACACGCACGCCTTCTGACTCAAACGCTCACGCAAGAAACCTTGCGGGAAATCTGTATTATTCCATTATTAACCAAAAATTAGCTACATAAAAGGCCCTGGTTCCTGTCATTACTTCTCAGATTCACATGTTGTGCCAGGCCTTGCAATATATCTGCATTCTGTCGTGTTCGTCCTTCCCCTGTCACACTCCTGTCTGCATTTTTTCACCCTCCCTCCTCCCCAGTTGTCTCACAGGCCTTCGAAGCTGTCCGTAGCCCAGGTGAAGCGGCTCGTCTCCCATGCCAGCCTGGCCCGCTTATGGGACAGCCACCTCCGGCCGTTCCTCAGAGAGAGGCTGCCGGGCACCGCGGGCAGCAAGCTGGTGCGCCAGGTGGGCCCCTGGGTGTCTTGAAAAAACTGCCTCTTTAATCGCGCTTCAGTCAGTTTGCGTGTCTTTTCTGTGGGGGGGCTGAGATAAACCCACTTTTGGGGCCCTACCTACAACATAAATTGCTGCTGTGAGAACCGGAAAAATAAATTGGGACCCCCTAAAATTTAGGGTCCTGGGCTGCTGCCCAGATTGGCCCTTGCATCCATCCAGCCTGATACACAATACTACAAACATCCTAATGTGTTTTTAACGAAACAACACGGCATTCTACACAAGGATACAAACTCAAGCCAAGTTAAGGTTTATTTGTCATTTCAGCCATATACACAGTATACAGTAAAACGAAACCTCTTCCCTCCCAGGCCAAGGTGCACATTAAAACTGCAGTGTTTTACTGGAAATACTATATTTAGTAATTCTCCTGCTGCCTTTGCTTGTTCCTGGTGAGCTTTATTTCTCCATCTTGTTTATCGCCTTCCTATCCTCTCTCTAATCCTTGGCTCCACACTTTCAGCACATCATCTCCCAGCTGAGGTCTCTGTCTGCGGGCTGGTTGGTGGAGACGGACTCCTTCAGCTCCCCGACGCCCCGCGGCTCCGTCACCTTTTCCAACGTGCTGGCGGTTCTGGACCCCGGTGCGCCCCGTCGGCTGCTGCTCGCCTGCCACTATGACTCCAAGGCCATCCAGCCGGCGCCGGGAGAGGCCCAGAAGCCGTTTGTGGGAGCCAGTGACTCGGCTGTGCCCTGTGCCATGATCCTAGAGCTGGTCACTGCACTGGACGGCCAGCTGAAAAGCCTCGCCCAGCAGGTACAGTGATGAACAACAATCCGTCGCAGTTATTTCGCCTTTTTTGTTTTAGAACTGTAGAAACAACTTGTGTCAAAAGCCATTCAGTGGAAATTTTGTATTGGTACAGAGGGTGGTGTGTGGGTTAGTGGGTTTGGATGCAGTGCCTCTGATCAGAAGGTTGCTGGTTCAAATCCCATGGTTGAGCAAGGCCCTTAATCTCCAGTGGCTCCGGGGACTGTATAAACCTGCTTCCTCTCAAAAATGTACATTGCTTTAAATAAAAACCTCTGCTAAATAAATAAAAATGCAAATCAGTGTCTTAGGATTTTAATCATTCTAATGAAACAAATTTAAGCAAGTAGCCTTCCTCCAATGATCAAACTTTTAATCACGTCTTTCTCTAGAGCGGTTTAACCGAATACTGCCAATTTCACATTAACCAACATTTTTGGCATTTCTGTTGGAAATCGGGTGGGATAAATGTTTCAATACAACAATTCCACAAGCTCTCGTTTACCTTAACTGAATGTGGCACGCAGTAATGACTCGGCTTTGGCCGCGGGGATGGTGTGGAGTATAATAGCGGGGGGGGGGGGGGGGGGGGGGGGGGGGGGAGGAGGAGTTTAAGGAGGGAGGAGCTTTGCCGAGGGTGTCAGGGGAAGAACAACACTTAGTGTAATTAATTTTTTAAATATATATTTTTATATAGTGCACAGATAGTTGCCCGTGAGCATTTATCCCAGATTCTAAACAAGAATATAAACAGAACTAAACAAGTTAGTTCTGCATCATTCAGTGAGGCGACGCTTGGAAGAGGGTGAGACGCTGCAGGCACTGGGGAGAGGGTTAGGTGCTGAGAGAGGGTGTTTTTGCCCGGGTCCCCTTGCCCCACCCTCCGCCCCCCCTCCTCGCACAGAAAAACTGCTGACAGCAGCTGCAGTGGGACTGTGACAGCTGCTTCAAGCGCTGATTTATAGCTACATGGCGGGTCCGCTTGGCTGAATTACCGTCATGCTGCCTTTTAGGAGCAATAAATAGAAAAGAAAGCAGGTATTCCAGTCGGGGGGGGGGGGGGGGGTTGACACTGCACCCCCACCAACACTTTAATGCCAACAGCTAGGAAACAAGACATATTTCTTCCTGACAACTCTGCTGTTCACCCCCCCCCCATCCCCCCCGGTTGATAATACTAAAAAAAAAACAGTGAAGACTACTTAGTATTATTATTAAATTCTTCGCCAGTGTTAGTTTCACTGGCTGATTCACTGGCGCTGTGACTTTGCTCCTGGTTTCCTAAGCCATGCCAGTTAGAGGAGGTCTGGGGTGTTTCAGGTACCTTTAGTCTGTGGTTGGTATACGTAGACCTTTAACCCATCTGGGGTACAGCCTAGCTTATGACCTGGGCATTCTGGCGATATTTGTAATGAAGTACATTTTCCTGGTGTAATCATATAGGGGTACTTGGAGTCGCACAGTGGCTCAGCAGATAATTTTGGTGTCATTTTCTCTCTGATTCCCACCTCTTCTCTGTTTCTCTGTGTGTATGGAGTTGGCACGTTATGTTTTAGGTGGGACTGATCCAGAAATTCCAGCTTGCTCCCACATTTTCTAGATTGTCCATAGTGAATGTTTTGTGTGTGTGTATGTGGCTTGTGATGAACTGGCTTCCATTCACCCTGACCAAGATAACCTTCTGGATGGATGGATGGATGGATGGATGGAGGTTGGGGTCAAATAAGAACACTCATTTCACTTCATGTCTGGCTGTATTTTCAAGAGTGAAAGCAGGTGGCAGTTGTCACTCGCTCCTGCTCATTCCCTTCTCCTTTTGTGCATCCATCACTGCAGAAGGTCCCGTTGACTGTGCAGCTGGTTTTCTTTGACGGCGAGGAGGCTTTCCAAGAGTGGACGGCCACAGACTCCTTGTACGGTTCCCGTCACCTGGCCGAACGTATGTCACACGCCCCCCACCCAGCAGGGGTCCCCCACGCCACACTGCTCCAGGCCGTGGTCAGTGCAAGCACGGCCGCGTTCATCTTCACCCGTAAATTACGCGGTCTGCTCTTTCTCTAGCTGTAACTCACACACCTATTCATTCCCCCAGGATTTATTTGTTCTGCTGGACCTGATTGGTGCACCTGATCCATTGTTCGTCAATCACTTTGACAACACCGCCCGCTGGTTTGACCGTCTCATTGCAGCAGGTGAGACATTCACAAAATACTGTAAGGCGAAAATGCATTTTAACACAGTACGCCTAACGTAACAGACATCATAGCCTAGCCTAGCCTACCTTAAACATGCTTAGAACACTTACAATAGCCTACAGTTGGGCAAAATCATTAACACAAAGCCTATTTTATAATAAAGTGTTAAATATCTCATGTAATTTATTGAATAATGTACTGAAATGGGAGCAACAGAATGGAATTGGAATACCCTTCATAAAATCGTGATATCGTAACGTACCATCGTAACCTGGGGAGCGTCTGTACTGTATAAATTCATCTAGCCCAGTGCTTCTTCCATTATTTATGTCCTTGAAATTGACAAGACACATCCAAACTTGGCTATATATGAAAGCAAACAAAAGTTGGGGGACTAGCATTCCGACTTAGATGCTTTGTAGTTTTGTTTAGAGGAGCTTTTGTTTGGACACCTTCTTCACAAGTGTCGTTGGTTGTGCTGAAATGTCCGAATTGCTTCACATCCAATGCAGACAATCTTGTACGATGAATATTTATCACAAGCTAAATGTAACTGCAGCCTGTTGTATGATATCCTCCATCTCAAGTGCTGATTAAGCACCATAAAAGCTTATTTGACAGAGTCCCTTGGAGCTCACAGCTCTCGTCACATTTGTGAAAACACTCCTTTATTACTGCACTCGATTACACGCTTTTATCCCCCCCCCATCTACCACTTAACATCTCCCTCTCCTCCCCACTCCAGAGAAACGATTGCACAAGTTGGGCCTGCTGTCTTCCCACCCCAGTGAGCAGAGCTACTTTCGGAAGGATGTGTACCTGGGCCCCGTACAGGATGATCACATCCCTTTCTTACAGAGGGGTGAGCGAGCTGGAGATGCACTGGTGCTGGAGATGCACTGGTGCTGGAGATGCACTGGTGCTGGAGATGCACTGGTGCTGTAACGGTCATGCGTTCCCTGAGGGAGGCAGGAATGCTGGAGCGCTTGGAATGTGTGTGATGCTGTTTCTGCACGATCGCGTTGAGATTTAGTATTTAGGGCAGATATTTGCAACTGTTTTAGCCTTAGGGCCCATATCGTTCCTTGGTCAGTAAGCCATGACCCAAATTCCCGATAAAACTTGGTAGACTAGGGATTAAAATTTATTTTTTTTAATCATGCCCTCCACGACCCACTGAAAATAGACTTAAAACCCATGAACTGAGAAACACATGACACCCCTCTCTGTTCCTGTCCCCCCCCCCTCCCCATACAGGGGTCCCTGTGCTTCATGTCATCGCTACGCCCTTTCCCTCCTTCTGGCACACGCTGCAGGACACCGAGGAGAACATGCACGCTCCCACCGTGGAGAACCTAACGAAGATCATGATGGTGTTCTTGGCGGAGTACCTGGGGCTCTGAGGGACCCATTACAGTGGGGTGGGGGAGAGGACCTTGTCTTGTCTTGTCCCAGCAGCTGTATCCTAATTAGGCGTCACCGGTTTCTGCCTCGTACACTCTGCCATCCAGATGCACTCAGCGCTTTGTCATCTCTTGGCTCACACCTGCTCGGACAACTTGGAGCCTGGGCACAGGAAAAGCGCATGACCCGGACACACAAACTTGACGAGGTGGTTTAATATACATATAAGCCACGCCCTCACTCAGTTCCCATTGGCCAATATATTACTGCACAGACTAGCAGCTCATCTCTGTCTACCTGGTTTTCAGTTAGGAGCTGCTCTGTGCCGTGAGGAAGACTTGGGTGAATTGTGTGATCGCTGCTCGAAGTTTGAGTTCCTCTCTCTCTGCTTTTGGAACAGATACTAACACCACAGATTCCGTTCTTATCGGGCTTCTGTTTACTATTTCGAAAGGTTTAAGAAAGAGAACAAAACTTGAAGTTATTGAACCAAGTCCCTTTTGCCCAGTTCTTTCAAGAAAGGAATATGTATACATATATTTTTAGAAGAGAAAGTATTCAGACTAGAATTTATAATTTGTTTCTGAATGTGGTTTTGAAGCACATTTCTCAATATGGGACATTTTTCATAAGGAATATAATTGAGTATGATCGAAGTTAGACTTGGTATTAATGATTGACCTTTATGACCTGTTAATGACAGAAGCCATAACTGTCTTTAAAAATGTATTAAAGTCAGATTTGCATGAATGATTGCTTATCACTATAGTGGATTGCACAATGTTACACTGCATAGCAACCATACTGCTTCCGTTCTAACAGGCAGCATTAAAACATGTAGGGACTGTTCATCCACTCACATCTCATTGCTAAATAGGTTAAACCATTTAGTAGTTATGAGTGGACAATCATGAAACTTATACAGTGTCTTTTAAACCACCCTCTCACTATGATTTTCAGTTGCGGTCCTGAGAACTGAGAGTCTTTGAGGTAGGAGCAAAGCCCTTAGAAAAAACTACAGCAACTCCACACCCAATGGAGCAGAAACACAGACAGATGGTGGGGGCACTCAAGAGTGACGCTTCATCCTGATCCCGATAAGCATCACTTGAAAAGACAAAGCGGGGAACTCGAGCTTGCTAGTAAATGGAGTTTGAGAACCACTCGGACATCCCCAAATTCCCTTTCGCAGCCAATGACAGGCTGATGAACTCCTTCCAGACGATAAATGCAGTTTGCAGCCTCCCGTGGCAACAATCGCTATCGAGAGTCACCATACAGATTTGTCACCATCATGCAAACGCAAAACGTCGTCAGGGTTAAAAAAAAAATTCAAATTTGCAGCTATCAATTAGGAAGTGCAAAGATCTTCTCATCCAGATGTGCTTCAGATCCTCTGCCTAACTTTTGCATTAAACAAATGCAGATCTTTATTATTAGACATCCTGAACATAGCCATATCAATACAAGGAGCTAGCCTCAGTCTGTCTGTGCTTGGTGACAGTGGGCCAGTATCTAACTTTCCATTTTAATGCAAAATAATTGAGAAAGTTGTTAAATCGAGAATAGCTGTATTATAAGGGGGCGGCACTGTGGTGCAGTGGTTAGCACAGCCGCCTTACACCTCTGGGACCTGGGTTCAGGTGTGTGTGTGTGTGTGTGTGTGTGTGTGTGTGTGTGTGTGGTTCCCTGCCTCGTGCCCATAGACCCCAGGGTAGGAGACCCCCAGCAACCCTGAATAGGACAGTTACAGAGAATGCTGGGGTGTATTATAATGAGTATGAAAGGATGTTGTGGGTCTGCTCTCCTCAGTGATGCATGGCTTTGCCTTCGCAGGTTATGCACCATATGCTCAGCATTATTCTGTATTAATGAGCAGGAACGCAGCTGATGAGTTTGCTTTATATTCAGTGCATGACACTTGTACCAAACATTAAGCTGTTTATTCACTATAAAAAGGCATTAACTACAGACAAGCAAAGTAACTAAAAAACGCTAAAACAGCAGGCAGTCTGATCACGATGAGTGAATCTCCTCAGGGGCAGGCTGCTGAGGTTCCCACCTTCATAACTGCCCTCCACCCAGGACGCCCACTGGGGGCTGATGGGAAGGGGGGTGTGGGCAGCTGTACAAAGTGACTGGGCTCCGTGGATGGGGGAGGTCTTCATCGGAACTTGCATATCCTGCTCCAGGGGTCTGATCTGACCCCTCTTCTTCCCTGAGAAAGTACATTCGCTTAATTTGGTGAAATTGAAATTATTCACCAATGTTTTTGTGTAACTTTTGTTCTGGCATATATGGCCTAGTACAAGTCAATTGTGTCTTTTTATTATTTTTTTTTTTTGCCAAGTCAGTGAATTTCACTTATGTCCCTTTTGAAAGGATTATACATCCTTGTAGTTTTACACATTTTCTTATTTGTAATGAAGAAAAAAAAAAAAGATTTTTCACTGAGGACCTTGGACAAGCAATGATACATCCATCCGGTCTATTATCATGAGAACTTAATCTTCACAGATCTAAAAGGTGTCTGAAAACATTTCACCTGCAGGGGGCAGTATTAGTCAACTTTTAAGAGAGGCAGACTGACCTTGTAGGAAGATGGCAAAAAACAAAGACTAAAATAAAACTTTGAAGTAAGGAAAGAAATCATTGCAGATTCAATGGTGTCCGATTTTAAGGAAAAAAGAAAAACATAATGACGATAATGCAGAAAGGGATCCAGCTCTTACCTATACCGGCACTGGGCGGCCCGATCTCTCTGGCGCCGATTCTTGAACCAGTTGCTGACCTGTGTGGCAGTGAGGCCGGTGGCAGCCGCTAGGTCTCGCTTCTCACGGGGCGATGGGTACGGTTTGTGGCAATACCACTCCCTAAGCATGCTGCGGGACTTCTCCTGTGGGACGACGTGCGGGCACACACAGGACAGGAAAACTATGCATCGTCTGTCTGACCCACACATAAAGATATAAGGAATATCAGCAATATATCAAATTTCAGGTATATTTATACCACCGATTCCTTTGTTTTGAATAGCATTCATACTTCGGTGTTTAAATATTTACATTTCCTCGTCACTAACTTAAATTACTATAGATTCGTATACAAATTTTCGACTTGTCTGTTTATCGGACAGACAATTTTATTCGTTATATCTACACGTTAAAAGTTTAACCCACATTTTAAAATTGTCCACCGATCAGACAATTTTATCGGTTTTATCGATCTGTGAGGTTAAAACTGTACACCGCACATTAAAAGGAACAGCACTTTTCTGGTCTGTTGTATAAGACTGCACACCAATGCTGTACAATTTAGTCATACTTTAGAAACCTACCTTAAAGCAGTAACTCGTCTCCTCTCCGTCCCAAATGGTCCGTGGCAAGGGAAACTTGCGCCGCACGCGATACTTGCCCACGGCCCCCAGGGGGCGCCCCCGCTGTCGTTCAGCCTCTAGGTAATGCGCCCGCAGCCAAAGCTGCTGCAGAAGCGGGTGACTGCAGGAGGAGAAGTGAAAGCCCTCCAGGAGGCTGTAGAGCTCGGTGAAGCGGCCCTGGTGGAAAGCGACAGCCGCGCGGGCCTTCAGCACGCTCTCCTGGCCCTGTAGGCTCGACCAGGCCGGGAGCGAGCACAGGAAGGCCCCCAGGCGCTCCATGCTGCCGCTCTGCAGGAGCACTTCGCAGACGCACGCCACCTGCTCGGCCGAGAAGCTGGACGCCATGGCGACGGGGCGGTGGGGTGGGGGAGTCGGCCTTTGATGGGTCTGCGAGAGTTTGGCGTCCGACTGCTTGATGCAGGTTCTTCCGAGCAGAGAGAAGAGGGAACCACAGGTAGGCAGCCCAGAGGAGGAGAACCAGCGCTTTTAGGTAACTGGGATCCACACACTTTGCGGAATAATCCAAATGTCAAAAACAAAAACAAAAAAAAAGCTTCAAGCCAGGATTATCCTTCCTGTTGGACAGACGCAGTCAGCTTTAAGAGGGAGCTTTTCACAAGTATTGCCTGTTAGAAAGTCAGATTGGCACAAAATACCTACACTTCTCAGATTTAGAGGATGAAAAAAATGGCAATAACAAAAACAAATTTCCCATGAAGTGTCCCTACTGCTGTTCTTTCATTTTTTACGCAATAACGAATTGCAACACGCATGAGCGATAAGCTGGAATTTAGGAATTGATCTTTAGGGAAAATCACAAAAAATAAAACGACATAAAAAAAGACAAAAGGGGGTAGAGAGTCAAAGCGAGATTAGAACCAACCTCATGCAGGAGATGGTTCCGTGGTTCTGATCGGATGTGCCCAATCCGGCTGGCTGTCTTGATGAGCACGCCTGTGTTCCTGAGAGTTCAGATGCAAAGGAAATATTCTCCAGGGCTGTGGATCTTCTACTGGTCCCTCCCATGTGTCACACTTCACAGGTAATATGAGAACATGGGGGTTAAAGCAACACACGTGCAGCAACGCGCAAAAGGCTGACACACTCCCCCCCTTGGACACACACACACACACATACACACACGGGGCATAGTTACAGTAACCTCATCTGCTCAGACATGCGCCAGTAAAATCAGCGCTTCTCAGTTTCACTCCTGCCCATCTGCAGAAAGGTGATCAGGGCCTAATGTAAACAAAGCACTGTACATTTAAATCAGAATCAACCTCATTTTCAAATCAAATTGGAGGGGGTTTATATGCTTGCTCGCTTATGGAGAAGTGCACACACTACATCTACAGGACTCACTTGATGTAAAGACAAAAATCAACAAGACGATTTCATTTTAAATGTTTATTACAATATCAATTAAATGGTTTATAAAAATAATACCTTTAAGTACAAAAATGTATTAAAAAAAAAGAGGCGTTCACCTTGAAACCAATTCTGTTTAAATACATCCCTTTACTAAAGCTTTGGTTACAACGGCTGTGTTTGCGGATGTGTGGTGGGGAAGTGGGAGCAGAGGTAATCCAAAGAAACACCAATGAAACCAGAGGATCGAGGGGGGGGGGGGGCGCACAAGCACACCAATGACATCGCGTGTAACAACATGACAGGAAGATACATTTAACTGTAACAGTTTTCATCATTGGGAGAATGTCCCCCCCCAACGCACACGGAGACAGACAGACACATGTATTCCCTTGATCTACAAATAGTGTGCACAGCTTAAACACAATGTTTGTACAGGACATAGCAGACACCCCCCCACACAAAAACACACCAGAACACCAATACAGTTAAAAATAAAAAAAAATAATAAAATACACAATTCACAGAATACAAACCTTTGGTAAAGAATTCCTAAAAAAACTTTAAGTCCTATTTAGAATATATATTTATATATGCGTGCATACAAAATAAATGCTTAAAGTTAGTTTAACAGAATAGGTGTAGTTTCTGTCGGGCGCCTACTTTCAGTCAGAGATCATCCTGAGGGACTGCAGTATTTCCAAAGCGGGGGCCAATTCTGAGGATGCAGTGGAAGAGCTCAGATGCAGGCAGAGTCACACTGGCAGAGCTACAAGAGCGACCAAGAGCCAGACAGATGCTCTCTGAGCTGATTTATGTAGCAAAAATAGGTCTCTTAGGTTCATCCTTCTGCGCAACTCCCTCCAAATTTCTGTCCCAAATTAAAATCTGACAGCGATATCACAACTGAAACCAAGTACTGGTTGAAGTAGATCATTCATTAGGACTTTAAAAAGACAAAAGGCTTCTATTTTAGCAAGCTCACTTTCTCTGTCCAACTCCATCTAGATCATTTATAACGGCATGATTCAAACTGCACCACAGCCTTTACACCCCAGTACGAGAGCAGTATGCGACACCATCATGGTGCAGAGATGGTGCACCGGCAGACAATAAGGATGAATCCCCTTCAACCTGAAGGCCAGGTAACTGATTCTCTGAAATGCAGAGAGCTCATTTTCTACGTCCAGGCCAGTAATTTACAAGTGATTCATTTGAAATGTTTGAAACCACAAAAAAATAAAAAACCACACACTACAAAAACAGTGGAAACTTCCATGCATTCAATCAAAATTTCATACTGATTGGGAGAGAAAGGTTCAATCAAGTGCAAGAGTTCATGGAAAGTTACTTTCTCAAAGCAACTCAGAAAAGACGTTCCTCACAAAGATACTGACCCATAAAATGGTTTAAAAAAAATTTAAAAGACAAAAAGGATTTTTTAACGTATGGACAACTACAAGAGAGAATGTCAGACCAAGTGTACCTCTCAGAATGCAAGATGTTAAGGCAGGCAGAAATCTAGCCAGAATATAATCTGTCCAAAAGAACAATGACAGCAGCAGAGATGAAGCAGAATTAATCACACACCAGCTTCTTGTTCAGGAGGGTCAGTGCAACTGTCCCTTAGTCTCAACACAAATCTCTGCCGAACAGCCAGGAAAGATAATTCCTATAAACGCAAACGGTAACATCCAACCGAATCCATTTATAAGTATATAACACATAAATCATGTTCTGGTAGCTAAAATGTAAGTGTAACTTCAACGGAAAGAAAGTGTCCTTTGCTACTTGTGAACTGTTACACAATCACTCTACGGTCTTCCAGACGAGCCTTCATGAACTGGAATCTTGGTGCCCTGCTTGTGTGAAATTTGGCAGAAAGACCCCCTGTAACAACAATCAGTGCTAACTCCACTCTGAGGCACTATCTGTAGAGTATTTCTGCTCACCAATAAAACAATTATAAAATTATTAAATCATGAGATCCTCAGTGATTATTATTATTACAATAGCCTGGATTATAATGATTAGAGGTACCATTACAGGGAAAAAAATACTGCAGAAACCCAGACTGCTAGGTGCGGAGAGCATATAATCACAAAATTAATGTTAAATTGTACCTCAGCATCAACATTTCGGGTGGAAGCCCCAACAAAATGGAGTCATCATTTAAGTCTGGCTGTTTCAGGTTTCCGAAGCAGATATCACATATGAATGTTGAAGTCAAACAAAACGTAAATCACTCCCAACTAAAAAATAAAAGACTAAACATATATATTTAAAAAAAAAAAAAAAAAAAACTACAGCAATCCACAAGCAGAACACTCAAGACAAAATGATGCATGCTACTTCGGTTTAAATTTTACAAATGAAGTAATTGGAAAGTAATGCTATATTTATATATATATATAAATAAAGATGATAAAGAAAACTAAATCTGAAGTGTTTGATTGCATAGTGTAACAAAAAATAGTTTACCAGTTAAAGTGTTCTTGTTTGCCTGACCTTTTTTAACCAAGTCAATAAAATTTATAGAATTATGATCGCAAATGTACCAACATGCAAACCCAGCTGGAGATACCACAGCCTCTAATGTAAATTTCCGGTGGAATTATCACATTTAAAGTACAACCAGCACCGTCATGCAGTCTAAGACTTCTTGAACTGAAATTTAAACTCATAACCAAATCATGACAGGCATGTAAAACATTAAAAACAAAACAAACTGCCCATATTCACCTTGTTAGAGACCAATATGGCAGCTTAAAGTCAGTCAACATTTGTAGTCAGTGTGCGAAGGACTAAATGAAGTGGCAATAACAATATCTAAACCGGGTTATGTGAGGATGCTCTCACAACTGTTAAATATTAGTGTTAACAGAAAGACTTGAGAAATTAAGTCAGTATGTCAGCAAATGTGTCCAATAGCTGATTTAACATTTGGAAAACCAGCTTAGAGTGGCCTTAGTATCTAATGTGGTGTTCTTTGAGGCTGGGGAACTTAAATAAGAGTTAAAAGCACCTGGGCATGGAGGAAGATCATAAGATAAGTCAGTCTACTTTGTGCTTGTGTGCTTATAATGTCGACACCACTGCATACAACAAGACATTAAACACCAACTTCCACCTGTCTTGTGCTGACAGTCCTAAAAGGCATTGATACATCTCTCTCTGTCATCCTACTGGATCTTATTTCATTATGTAATGCACACAATTCATTCATGCAAATTATGTGTCTAACAAACACTGAATATTTAATCAACTTAATTAGCAGTTAATATGCTTAATATATGTTTTATAACTTTCTTTGCATAATAAAATAAGATCCAAATAGAATACATTTGTATACTTTTGCAAACCTATACTTGGCCTATCAGCAATAATACAATAACCTGTGTTTTTTTATTATTATGTAAAATCCTTTTACATGATAATGTCTTGGTTACCATGACAATGCTGACAGTGCTTTTCTTTACAAGACCTTTCCGGGGCAGAGATCATCACGCTGGCTCGACGACCACCAAGAGGCACTGTGTGATGTCATCATTAAAGCATGCTAACGGAGGGCCGGAATTTCTCCACGGATGTTTGCACTTAGCTGGGAAACTGAGTTCCTGAGGCTGGAACAGGCAACAGCCGACAAGGCCACACTGGGCTTGTTCAATGCCGATAGCTCCACAGCTAGGGGGCAGCACGTGCTCTCCAGCCAATGGTCATTCTCCATCTCAAACCCCACATGAAAGGGCTCCGTTCTGACCATTACCTGGACACTGCGGGGGCAGAAATTCGCCATCCAAGATGGCAGATCACGTGGCCAGCAGAAGATCCCTTAAACGCGGTGGAGGTGAACCTGGGAATGTTTCAGGTTTGGAAGTGTACAGATCCCAATGGAGAAGACCCTGGTTACGACAGACTCATTACAAACCTAAATCCTCATCCACGGGTACGGACTGTAGCTGTGTTAGGATTTTGGGGTCCTGGTCCATGTCCTCTGGGTCGTCCAGTTGCGACGTACCACCCGCCTCCTGCTCAGGAGATGGGGTGTGGAGGAGAAGGCCCTCCCCCCCAGGAAGGGCGAGCAGAGCCGAATCCTCGGGTAGATCCCCCTTCCCCCGGACGTCAAACAGAGTCAGGCCTGTGGAGGCAGAGAGGGACACGGGGCTCCAGGTGGACGGAGGCAGCTCGGAGGTGGTGGGCATGCCGGGGGGCTGCGGGGGGGTGACGGCGCCGGCCGGGCTGTGCGGAGTGACCTCCGGGCCCAAGGCGGCCGAGGAACCCTGGTCGGGGCCGGGGTACAGTGCAGAAGAGCCGACTAAACCTAGCGGGCCGTCCGGAGACTCGAAGGAGCTGGTGGATGAGGGGGTGGTGGGAGCAAGGGAGATGACGGGCGCAAGTGCGATGCCGCCGTTGGTGGGCGTGGGGCACTCTGGGGCAGGTTTGGCAGGCAGGTTGGCGAGCTGAACGCCAGCAGGTAACGTCAGGATCAGTTTTCCCTGCTGGATGCTCAAGCCGGTCAGGATGGGGCTTCCAGTCACACCACCAGCTAGGAGGAGGTTCCCAGCTGTGGGGGGGGGGGGATTTGAAAGAAAAACAGTTTTCGCTTAAGCTGAAGCATCATGCAGAGAAATGAAACGGCATAAATACTTTGATTTCAATATTTGCTCATTTATTTAGCTCGATATTTATTTCTGGCTGTCATTCACATGCAGAGAGTCAGGACTCCCAGAAATGCTAGTGGCATTAATAGTGGAAGATCAATGTAGCAATCAAAACAACGGTAAGTGATCTGCGGGTGACTCACCTGGGGGGGTTTTGGGAAGCTGAAATACTCCAGAACTCAGAAGCTGGACCCCAGCAGCACCACTGGCTGGGGCTGACAAGCTCTGCAGATGCTGGCCAACTCTAAAGGTTCCCTGGGTGACGCCCGCACCTGCGCCAGTGCTGGAGGCCAGGATCTGAATGGTGCCCCCTGGGGAGGAGAGTGAGAGGGAGGGGGCAGTAGGGACCACCTGGGAGAAGGAAAGGGGTCCTGGGGTAACTGCGGCCATGGACGTCACGGGGAGGAGCTGGGGTAACGAAACCAGCTGGGATGTAGCGGTCAGCCCTGGTTGGGAGATGGGGACGACTTGCGTGGGTGAGGATATGGGGATCACTTGGGTGCCAGGAATCTGGAGGGCCTGCGCTTGGGGGAGTGCGGATGTGGAGGCCACCTGGTCGCCCAGCTGGAGGGTCAGACCCGGCTGAGTGGCCGTTAGAGGGATGGTGACGCCACCGTCACCGAGAGCAGGGGAACCGCCCGGCTGCTGGTGCTGCGCGAGACTGGAGCTGATGTGAAATGTCTGAGCTGGGAAACTGGGAATAGAAGCCTGGGGGAGCTGGGAGGAAAGGGGAGACACTGGGACCAGCTGCGGACAGGGGGAGACCTGGGGGCCGGCGTGCTGCACCAGCTGTGACACGGGGATGCCCTGGATCGACGGAACCACCTGGGGCAGGGAGAGCACCTGTGGGGACGAGGAGGCCGACGCGGACGACACCACCTGGCAGACCTGACCACTGGAGGTCAGCTGGGAGGCAGTGCTAGCGAGCACCACGATTTCTGGCTGCTGGGTGGAGAGAGGGACCACCTGACTGGAGTGGATTAGGCTGGGCTGGGCCACGGTGCTTTGGATTGACTGAGCTTCAGGGAGTTTACATTTCTGGGCAAAGACCAGGGAAGGGAGAGAGCTAGGGGAGGACAGGCTGGAAGAGGAGGAGGAAGAGGAAGGGGACAAGGAATTTGGAGATAAGGCTTGAGTGTCTTCTGCTTTCAGGCCTTCCTGAATGGGAAGGGAGCTGATGAAGTCTACGGTGGGCTGAACAGAAGCAGCGGCACCAGCTTCAACCGCCTTGGCATCGGGAGGCAGTGGGAGGGAGATGGTTGTGCTGGAACCGTTGCTACTGTTGAGTACGATGGTCGGCAGACTGGCCTGCGCTTGCAGTGGGTTAACTGTCGGCTCCTCCAGGCCCAAATCCACACAAGCAGACGGTTTGGAGATCACCTGAGCCCCGTTAAGAAGAAGAGAGGAGTTGGTAGCAACCGAGCTCAGGGTGATGGTGTGGCCGTCTCCCAGTGTCAGCCCATTAATGATGACCCCGCCTCCGGTTCCCGAGAGCAGGGAACTTCCATTGAGGAGCAGTGGATGTGGGGCAGTGATGAAGCTCCCTGTGCCATTGAGAAGTAACTGGCCTCCTGTGCTGCAGGGGGCACTAGAGATTGATATGACTGATGCGGTCTGGCAGCCAGGGTCTTCCTGAGACATGGATGTTACGGCAATGTCGTCAAGACCACACCTACTAGACTCATCCTCTGTGCTGTGATTGCCATCAGACTCACTGAAAGAAAAAAAGGGAAAGTGTGAAGTGTAAACAATAATATATAAACGACATACTAGTGAGTAAAATACAAATTATTAATAGAAAATATTTTCAAACTTTATACATTCGCATGCAACCAGTGGGACATGTTATAATATTCTCAGATTAAACAAATGATGCAAATAATTACTTGGTGATGACAATGCAACTTTATATGCCTTCCGTAAACTTATTTCTAGAGCACCTGGAACACTGGCGCATGACAGCCAGCATATCTGCCCCCCACCCCTGATATTAACTAACAGCAGTATCTCCAGGATCTCCTCCTCACGCCTCCCCTGTCGGCCCGGTCCGCTGGGACACGGTTTCGGGAAACCTGAGCCGAGCAGGGCGCCATCGGGCTCACATTTCACAACAAAGCAGCACGCCTCTCAGCCCGGGACGGCCACCTCACCTCGCCTTATCACTTTCACTACCAGCTCATTCAATCCGCCGGCCATTAAGGCAGAGTTTAAAAAAACATCCGCATCGCCGCAAACGGTTGTTTTTTTCTTTTTAAACGACATAGAGATATAATAATTGACACATTCAGTGCAATTAAACCCCCCGATGCAGACGGGACCTGATTTTGTTTATCCATCCTTAATTATTACCGGGAAACTTCATGCGGCTCCCTGCAGGTCACTCGTTTGGAGGTAAAGCATTTATATTTTACAGTTATTGAGCGGAACTTTTATATTTTTCTCGTGCGTTTGATCTTTTACAGTCAACCGCCTAGTGATGGAGCTAAACACTTAACATTGCATGGTCACTAATCTCTGCATAATTTACAGCGGACACAAACACTGATGGATGATTACGGGAGCGACCTAAATTTTTGCTCGTAGGTGGAAAAAAGCGGAACTTTTTAGTCTGTAAAATATTAATAAAAACTAAGAAATCGGCCGCGCCGGACGCCGTCGTACCTTTTGCTGTTGGTGCCGGACGGGGTCCTGTCTCTCTGCCGGCGGTTCTTGAACCAGTTGCTGACCTGGGTGAGCGAAAGCCCGGTGATCTTGGCCAAGTGCCGCTTCTCGTCCGGAGTCGGGTACCTGTTGCCGGTGTAGCACTCCTTCAGGGCGTTGCGGGACTTCTCCTTGAAGCAGTACACCGTCTCCTCTCCGTCCCATATCGTCTTGGGCAGCGGGAACTTCTTCCGCAGCCTGTACTTGTCCACAGCTCCCAGGCTGCGACCCCGGGACCTCTCCGCCTCTTTGTAGCGCGCCCGCAAGTACAGGTCCTGCAGGAACCCATGGTTGCTCGGGTGGAAGTCGCGGCTCTCCAGTATGGCGTACAGCTCCTTGAATTCCTCCCGGTGGAAGGCGACCAGCGCCTGGGCCTTCAGCAGGGTCTCGTTGCCACGTAGCAGGTCGGCCGACGATGGGATGGTGGAGAGGAACCGACCCAGGCGCTCCACATTGCCCGCCTGCAGCAGCGCCTCGCAGACACACGCCACTTGCTCCGTGGAGAAGCCGAGCGCCGAACTCTGGAAAGTTTGCAGCAGCTGCTCCGAAACATCATCAACCTCCGCCTTCTCTTCTTTCAGCTTCCCGGACTCCGGAGACAACTTCTCCGGGCTGTTCTCTGTTTGTACTCCTTCCTCCAGAGAAAAGGAAGCCATTTTAGTGTAATTTTTTTTCCTCCCCAGTTCCTCCTCCCTCCCCTCGCCCTCTATCGCCTCTCTCCCCGCCGACGAGCGTCTCCGGCCGCTCTGCACGTCACGCCCCTTTGGGGACTCCGTGCCACGAACGCTCACTCTGAAACTAAACCATTTACCAAAACAAATTAATCAGCCAGGATTAACCAGGATATATACTACTAGAGAAGCTAAAAGTCTTAATGAGTCATGGAAGTTTAGAGAAAGAACAGCGGATTAGGTGCGAAAATCCCTTCTACTGCAATTTGTTTTTACTGGTCAATGGCGAATCATCTACACACACACACACACACACACACACACACACACACACACACACACACGCGGCTTCTTTGTAGTTCAGTATTTTTTGTTACCAATAACAGTGACTAGCAATTAAAAATATACTATTTTCACTGCATAGGGCTGGGAATAACAGTAGGTATACTATAATACGGAAAGTGACCTAAACCTTATCCTTGTGTTATACAAATAAAGCACATGTGTTTTGGTAGCTGATTAAAACTTTACAAACATTTCTGAGTATGCATTTATGTGTGTCATAAAGGAAAAGGAAGCAATTCAGTTATGAATATGTAAAGCAGAGTTAGTTATTTTATTTAGTCTCCCAACCACATTGTTCACTGGGTTTTGGGAGGGCCTGGAGGCAGGGCTGGACTGGGATTAAAAATCAGCCCTTGACTTTTGCCCATACATGCCCCCCATACATACATACCCACAATGAGTTTTTCCTGAGGCGATCCCATGACAAATTTTGCCAGCCCACAGCCCTGTCGGCCCACATAAAAATTGCCAGGTATGCCAGATGTACAGTCTGGCCCTGCCTGGGGAGCTATATGTGGGAAAAGGCAGTCTTTCACTCTGAATATCAGTCCATTACGGGACAGAATGCACAGAATGGACAATTTAGAAATGGTGATGAGCCTAAATCCATTTGGACCTGGAGTGAATCAGAATCAGAACGTCTTTCATTATCCTGGGGGACGTTGTTTGTCATTACAGACTGCACTGTACACAACCACACACACAAAAAAATGGAAATAGACAATACAGCGGGCCGCATATACATGTGACTCATTGGACTAACCCTCTGTGCCCGTGATCAGAAGGCTGCTGGTTCGAGAGCATTCTCAGCCTGCCTGCAGTTCAGTATGGCCCATAACCCCCAGCTCTCTGGGCGCTTCAACAGGTGGCTTGAGTTGGGGGAGGCATAAAGAGAATTTTTCCATGGAGATCAAAAGCATATCACTTACAACAATTTCTATATAAAAATAAATGTCAAACATTTTAAGATGGTGATAAATAGGTGGGAGAATATAAGTGCAGTAAAAATTGCAATAGAATGATTAATTCATGAGCGGAGAAACACTGAGAGAACAACTGAACTCTACTGAGCTATTGTGCTATCTACTGTGTTCCATGATGCCTAAATATCCAATGGTCTCCAATTATGTGACCACAGACAGTTGTTAGTCAAAGGACATATTCAATTGTGTTTTCTACCCATCTTCTATAACTGCTTATCCAACACAGGGTCACAGTGACAGTGTAGTTATTCTGCAGTTTATGTAGATGCATGCAACATCTGCATCCTGAAAGACACTGTAAGTCTGGAACTCATAAAATCACAGCCTCTACTTAATCTATTGTCTTTTGAGGCAATTCACTAGAGGTTGGTATTTGTAAACAGCTAATTATCATGCAAAACAGATTTGGGATTATTTCCAAAAATATATTTTTGAAACAATATTTTTCATTTTCTATATAATATTTAGCCCATGATACTATATAACAACTACAGTGTCTACAGACTACACCTGTTGTATATATTCAGTGTTAATTTGTTTTCTTTCATTATATCAGTATTGGTGCGGATTAAGTATAATAATAAAAATGATAATGTTACGTAATTAAAATGAGACACCCTGTAAGGG
>JAODJW010000036.1:10173663-10191184 GCA_026777045.1 Hyperopisus bebe | reverse complement strand
ACACCCACCATGCACAGCAGCACTGGCTTTAGCTGCAGTTCTGAGGCAGTGAAAATACATTTTTTAGTGTAAACCTTATTACTTAAGCTAAATAATACCTGGATAAATGCAGAAGACCTCTCTCTGTATTTATGTGCCTGTGAAACACCGTTTCATAGACAGAGCTATATAGTATTTGTGTATGAAGCAGAGTACCTGAACACGTGTGCCGGTGTGATCTAGAACGTATCGGAGTACCAGTGTAACTGCTGATGTGTATAGCTGCACGTATACACATACAGAGAGACACTGGGTAATGGGGCAGGACCAGCTGTCCACTGGAATGTAAACTTCTCCAGAGAGCACAGACAGTCGTAGACTTGGACTGCAGCTCTCCACACCATCCTGACACTAAGCCCTACCTGTTCAGCCCCGTCAGTCACACCAGCACTTACACGGCACCATTAGGTACCCTTTGAATGGCAGAGCTTTAACCTATTTTTGTGTCTAGACATGCTCACAAACCCTCGCATGGAAGATGTTTGTGCAAAACCAGATCTGTGTTATCCGCTATGATCTGAGAAACTTCCAAAGATCATCCTGTGATGTTACTACCTGCTTGGCTTTCACATCCCTTTAAGTGCCCCCTAAATGATAACTCGTCTGGATTTTGTCTGGACAACCTGGTTTTCCAGCCCTCTGTATGGACTGCTGTTGGGTGTCACCCTTTAAGAGCCCTTGTCCTCCTTTTCCCCTCCCCCCTACCCGTCTCCTTGTCAATTACTAGCGCTACCATCTCCAACCCCAAATTGCACAAAAAAATGTGAAACACGCACAGACATACTGTGGAAGCTGACAATGGCCATGCTTCAGGTAATTTTTGTACACCATTCTCTCTAAATAACAAGATAAGTATCGCGATAGATATACCATTCTCAGCTTCTGTAGTATGTATATGATATGCCCCCCGAGGCCCCAACTCACTGGGTAGCACTGCTGCCTCACGCCTCCTGAGCTGGTGTCACAATCCCATCTTTGGAATGTGTGTATGAGTGTGTGAATGTGTTTATGCATGTCCTCCCTGTTTCACAGGGCCTTCCCCAGGGTAATCCAAGTCTGCTGACAGTCCAAAACATGCAGTTAGACTAATTGAAGCCTCTAAACTGCACAGTGCGTGTGTGTTTTTTCTGTGTGCCCTAAGATGAACTTCCATCCCATCCAGGGAGTACCATCGCACGGGATGGACTCCTGCTACCCTGATCAGAATTACTGGTTATAAGACGGGTTTTTAAGGGGTAATTATGCCTAATGAAATCATTTTCCAAACTCCTTAAACAGGTATTTTAATAGCCTGAAGCTTTCATAAATTGTAGAATATCCCCACCCTGTGGCCGTAATGGAGAACTACTCTACAATGCTTTCCAAAACACCTCTGTGATTGGCTGGCTGGGATTGGTGTGTTACGTAATTCCTCTTCCTTTCTTTTTCCGTGTACGCCTTCCCACTCAAAAAAAGTACATTTCTGATTGGTTAATCCCATGCCTCGTCTTGTCACCCTTGTCTGTGATTGGTCTGGTCGCTCAGACTGTGGGTGGAATGTTCCAGAATTGGGCGGCTGAGGAATCGCCTCTTGGTTGTGTGTTGCCTTGCAGTTACACGAAACAAAACCGACCGACCGTCTCGCTTAAGTCTGAAGCCGAAGTAGTCGCACGTGGAATAGCTATATCCACATAGCATGCCTAGTAGCAATTTCTAAAGGACGTCTGTACAGAGTATTTTTTCGCAGTGGTCAACTCATTGCTTTTTCGGAAGACAGTGAAAGAGTAGATAATATACGGAAAATGGACGGCAGCGTGACAGTAATCACCAACCCCACTGTAACGGTGCGGCTCACTAGCACACTCAATTCGTTCGAGGTAAATCGACGATTCAACAGAGGCATGACTATCGCTGAGTTCAAGGTAAGTGCATTTCAGGACACTGCAAGCGAGATAGATTACTCACTTGGCCTTATTGCAAGGAATATGTGAACATGAGCGTAAATGGCATCAGTAGTAGTAAAGTTAGCTGACGCACTTTGTATTAGGCTTGCACTAGTTGTCTAAATGATTGCTTAAAATAATTGCGCATTAGGTTGCGTCTTTGTAAAGGCTGTTATGAACTGCATCGTTCTGTTTTGTCGCTCATCCATTTATTATTATTATTTTAGCTATAGGGTTCTCGGGTATCCTGGAAAACGTTAGAAATAGTCTCTTGATTAAACGTAATGTTTGAATCGACTAAGAGTCTTATTTTATTGACCCTTTACCGTAGCTGTCATTGTTTTCTCCATTCAGCGGTCATGCATGCAAAAGGTATATTGGGTGGGGCAGAGCTGCCCCGCCCCCATGCCAAGATCTGTGTGAAAAATTTGTATGCGCGTGTCTGTACCTTATTCCCTGTGCTGATGAATATTTATTTAATAATGTACAAACGTAGATAAATACAATTTTTATTGTTTTTTTGTGTATTTCAGAGCAAATTAGAACTGGTGATTGGTACCCCAGCTTCTTGCATGGACCTCCAGCTGTTCAGTGTCTTGGACAAGTTCTTGCAGAAGCTGGATGACAACGAGGCCCTGCTAGGCTCGTACCCTGTGGATGACGACTGCAGGATCCATGTACGTAGCCTTCTGATTTGGCATAGGCTGTGGCTTCCACAGAGGAAGTCTTGTGTTCACTTATAATTGAGTCTGTTTTTTTTTTTATTTTCCTACACACTTTGTTTTCATGCCCCTTATAACAAATCCCGAGTAGTCATGGCATCAAGAAATACAGAAATACCCAATGCACATAGTTTTGATCCTCAGCTGATTGCATCCTTTATGTCATGACCTTTGAAGAGGGTGTGGCAGTTTTCAATGTTTGGCTCTCCCAAATAGCAGAAAAATGACATTGCCGAAAATTTCTGAGGAATAATTTGGAAGTGGGTACAGCAAAAGCTGGTTTTTGTGTGTTACAAAGTGGACATGTGTTGACTGAACAGTTGCCTTAACGGGTTCCATTTCATTGTGCGTGCAGGTGATTGACCGAAGTGGGGCCCAGACTGGCGAGTACACTGACTTGTCAAAGGTGGAGAAGTATGAAATTGCTGAAGATGCCTATGATAAAAGAACAGGTATGCAGGTTATAGCCTGACTACGCGCTCGTTTGGTGTGCACATCCGGACAATATTTACAGCTGGAAGAAGACTTCAATGTCACTTCATGTCACTAAGTTTGTTTATACTAACAATAGTGGCAAATTGTATCGATGGGTTCCAAAGTTGTTTCATACTTTCCGTGTAGCTCTACTTGTTTCCTGGCAAATTTTACAACATTTTCTACAGTTGCTGAAAAACCAAAGCGTTTCACGATGCTGTTGACAGTGTTATATTTACTGAGATAAAAGAATTGGATTAGTCTATTTAAATGCATTTTTTTAAACTCCATCATGTTGACAGAGGAAAAGCAGAGTAAAAGCTTTACTGGTGCAGACGCGACACCAGTTTCTTAGTATTGATACCTCCATAGACAGACATAATTTGCGGTTCAATTCCTTCTTGGACTTTGCACTTGTTATTATTGTGGTGAGTGCCTTGGGGAATGCAGCCAGCAACTAGCTAGCCGTAGGAGACTGACCGCAATACCGCTTCTGCCGCCACAAAGTACTGATATGATCGTTTCATGTATAGTAACCATAATTAATTCCAAAGAATTACAGCAGTTATTGTGAAGTGGGCGGTTGTGACTGAGGATTATTGCTTCTATCAGACTCGGTACGTTCCTTCTTGAAGAAGAAAAAGGTGGGGCATTTCAATGAAGAGGAATTGTCGCGACGGGAGGCGGAGCAGGTGAAGCGCGAGGAGGAGGAGAAAACCGCTGCGGCTGCTATCACTGTCGGCAGCCGCTGCCAGGTGCATGTTGCTGGGCAACCAACCAAGATCGGCACTGTGATGTATGTCGGTGAGTATGATTAGATTAGCCACTGATGGTCTGCTATGACATAACTTACAATGTACTTGTCTATTTACACTTCGCACGGGTATATATCGAGTGTTTAGGCCGACAGGATGTTTTTTTTTTTTTTTTTTTTTAATTGCAGGGACTGCAGAGTTCAAGCCAGGTTACTGGGTGGGCGTGAAGTATGATGAGCCGCTGGGCAAGAATGATGGCAGGTGAGGAGAATTACAGTACACGCATAGCCTTTGGTAATCACATTTCTTCTGAGCATAAGTCTGATACTCTGAAGCTTGGTTTCTTTTTACAGTGTCAATGGGAAACGCTATTTTGAATGTCAGGCCAAATATGGGGCTTTCGTGAAGCCTACGGCGGTGAGAGTGGGAGATTTTCCTGAAGAAGACTATGGTCTGGATGAGATGTAAGACTGGTCAAGCCAAGCATCAAAAAGAACGGACACATCGAGAACCTGCCTGGTTCTACCGGAAACCGCTTCCAGCTGATGTTTTTGTCGTTACCATTGTCTTTGTTTTGTTTAAGACGGTAGTGGAGATCTTGGTTCTGTCTTCTGAAATCTAACATGCTTCTGTCAACTGTAGTCTGCGCAGAAGGCAACAGTCATAACGCCATCATTTTATAATGACAGTCACAGTTCTAATCAAAGATTAGATGTAAACATCGATGTCTATGGTCCACCGGTCATGTGGTTTGGCTTTATTCAGTATTAACGTCTTACCTTTTGAGATGACGGGAGGGTATTGACTTGATAGGAAAGTGGAGCTACACCAGGTGGATGCCCAAACCACATTTTTTTTTATCAGCAGTACCGATCTAGAGTCAGCGATTTGTGAAAACTTCTTGCTCAGCATGTTTCAGACCGTATCTTTTTGGCTGATCAGCTGTTTTTGTTCTCAACATTACCATTTTTTGCTGCATAATAGTCGAATAATTAATTTAATTTGGGTGGTTCTGTGCCACTTGTCACGGGGAATGAAGAAACGGTTTTTGGCCATAATTATTTTTGTATTTGAATCAGTTGTCGGATTAAAGCTTTGAATACACTACTATGGCTTACATGGTATCATTTTAGACCAGGAACATGTAATTGGTCATTTACAGGAGGGTTGCAAGTTTTATCTTAGTTTTTCATCAGAGCCTTAAACTGGCTTAATCCTTCAATGGTACAATGAGTACAATGTCTGTGCTTCTCTTTCATAGATTGGGCACTGGTGTTATTTTTTAGACATTTCTCATGGTCCATCACCATAAGACACTTAACTTTATGGTGGCAGTGTATACACCAAGCTAAGATATCCTTAGTGATAGTTAAGCAGTGCACTTTTGGAGTTTTTGAATGTATTTTGTAACCAAGTTTTGATTTTTTAAATATTTTTGAACACAGAATAACCATTCAGTCTGCTATCTGGTAAGTCCTTGAAAACTGAAGGACCCCTTTACCACAGCAGGGTGTGGAGTCCCTCAGAGTTGCTGCTGGTTGATGGGTTGATGTTGCGCTCACATCTTCCTGGCAACAACAAACCCCTCATCACACAGTGACTTGAACGGGGGTCAGACGAAGAACCATGGATGTCTAGACTTCGGAATAATCAAACCACTGTTGCATGTTTCCAAAATGCAGTATTGACTTGTGTTTCTGGGATGTACTGATCTTTAGTGATCCAGAAAATTAAATATTTTCCGGTCACTCAAGTCATTAAATAAGAATGCTTAATTATATTATTTAAACGAGTACCAATTTATTATTCGAAATATATGGAGGGAAATATTGAATTAGACCCCGACCGGGTCTTATTTATGTGATCACGAATTATTAGTGGTAGGAAATCTCAAGCAGTGTAATTTACGCCGCATTTCCACAATAAGCAGTTGACCTGACCTTGACTACTGGGAGGTTGTTGGTTAAAGGCCAAGAAACTTAAATAGCTTCGGTAGAATTTCATACATTTCTTTGAAGAAAAAATAGAATTTAACGGTATGCACTCTCCATTGGATAAACGTGTACGAGATGTTTAAATGTGATTAGCACAGTTCAATGTATATTAATTGAATCTCTGTATAATTTCGTTAAAGCGTAATATTAATTAGAAAACATTAAAATATAATTATATATATTCTGTATCTGTATCATACGGCTTCACGCCCACATTTGGCGATTTCCTTTTGGAACTTTAACTTTGAAGACCTCGGATCGTCCCCACCGGAAGTGTGTCACTGTTGACGGAAGCCACGGCGAACAGAAAGGTCAAGTTTGCTTTTTTCCAGCGTGGAGGCTACTGGCTAGCTCTTTGGCAAAAGTGAACTGAAATGATTCCTTGTTTTTAAAAAGTAGATTTATAACTTGTACTCCTACAGAATTATATCCGGATAGTACTACACACTGTACACACAAGGTAAAGAAATTGCAGAAAATTTAAGATAACGGTCCATAAGACGTTCACATGGTTTTCCATTAGCTTATAAAACCATTGGGAGGGACATCTTTACAGAGCAGAATAAATTCTGAGATTCTTAATTTTTATGTTGCGCCACAGTCCCAGTGATCGATTAGTATCCCTGCCACATTGTGCTCCGCTTTATGTCGTATGTTTACGGGAATTAAGGTCATATTAGCACTATTGAAAGGATTCCATATTGCAGTATCTCAAGAATCTTTCAGTCAGTATAGTACTGGTGATTGTCACTAAATCGTTTTGGACGCACAATATGCAGGGCAGAGATTTCATTTTAGATGGGTAGTTCGTTGCTGGTTATGTTTTGGTAGAGGGTGTTTATTCAACGCGTGTAAACTGTACGCCTGCATGGTAAGTCATCACCCGTACTTTTTCAGACGGCACTGACCCAGCGTGGCTGGTGACAGAAACAATCATGTTCTATATGAGATTGAGAAAGTATTATTATCGTGATAATAACATTGTAAAACAATCAATGTCTGTATACTTTTAAATCAGTTAAACAATATGCATATCTATTATTGAAATACCAGAAGTGTACTTCCTTACACCTCTATGCATTGGCTTTATGTTTGGTATCCTAGACATGTGTCCTAGCTGCTTAACCAGATCTACCTCTTGATTGCTCTCATAAACTTGTGTTTAAAGTCATATTCTCATCTTCTTTTTCTTCTGCTCACCACTGTTTTCCCCCTCCTTCCACAGCCATGGTGCGTTACAGTAAGTTGCAGAAACAAGTACTCACACTGTACCGTCAGTTACTGCGGGCTGGACAGAATAAGCCTGGCTTTCTGCCCCGCATCCGGACAGAGTTCCGGAAAAATGCGTGCATCCCAAAGAACAATGTTATGCACATCGAATACCTGTATCGACGCGGCCAGCGGCAACTTGAGCTGATGAAAGATGCTAACACCAAGCAGCTTGGTGCTTTTTCCAGGCCCTGCGAAGATGACCGGCTGTTACCGGATCCTTAGGAGGTCAACTTTATCTCGATAAATGTGTCTATTATGGCACTAAAGAAGCTATACACAGACAGAAAGCACCACAACAAAGACAACTGCTTGGATTTAGTATGTGCCCAGACAAGAAACCTATGACTAATGAAAATGTTACCTATTTCATAGGTACGGTAATGGCTGGAAGTTCAATGGGCTTGGACTCAAATCAGATCTGTATAAACTTACTAGTATTTTAAATACTTAAAAGTTACGGAAATGCTAATAAATTGTTTATATATCAACAATTTCCTTTTAAATCACTGACTTTGTATTAGAACGTGGGGAAAAAAAGAATATTCAAGATGGGTAAAAGAAAGGTACATATGAATGTTCCAGTGATGTAGGGTCATATTTATAAACATCACAAACCACTTGATTTAACCAATAAATACATCGGAATGCAGTACAAAGTGACAACAAGGAAGGCATGTAATTTCGTTGCTATTGAATAAACATGTGGTTGGAGAAGCGCTGCGTGCCGGCGTACGCGGCATCCCTCACCAACATGGCGGATTTCTTGCAACACAAGTCCGCACGCTGACGTCAGACGTCAGCGCAGACAGGTGAAAGATTGTCAGTCACGCGAGCCTATGACCGCGATCTAGCAGTGCGATTCAAGCCAGCAACCAAGATGGCGGCACAGGAGAGTGGAGCAACTCAGCAACCAAACGTGAGCAATGGCGAGGTAAAAATGAATTAAATGTTAAGACGGAAGCCCTTGTCCTCATAGGGGAAAAACGATGTGTTACGCTTTTTTCAGTAAGAGCCGTGACACACATAATCGATTTTGTAGTCTACCGTTACCTCTGATTGTCATGTTTCCTCTTCAATCAGTGCCGGTCTGACTTGGAAAATGACCTCTTGGCTTTAAACGATTTGATATAATTCGTACCCGCTGTTTGCCTTCTAATAATACGTGTAAAGTATGTAACGCTCCTTTAGTCTAAGACAGATCGATTAGTTTATAGGATTAGTCTAGCAGGTAAGCTAAACCGCTAACTAGCCTGCTTGCTATCTGGCTAGCAAGCTAGGCGCTGTCTACTTTTGAATCCGTCTTATTTTATTTATAATACCGAGTCGTTTAACATATCAGTCAATATGAGGGAGACAGTGAATGGATATAGTGATCGTAAAATGAACAAACGTTTAAAGTATTACATTCGTCATTTGGCTATGGAGTCGAGTCAGTGTAAAAAATGGTGACGGTATCTAGGCGGCATGATAACTGGTCATCGCTGGTTACCTAGCTGATCACAAACCTACCGATTTTCCCAGTTGAACAGGCAGACCCACAACCGTTTGATTCTGTAGCTAATTGTGACATGTGAATTAACTTCTGATGTTGGGGTATAACAAACTAGGTGTGTGCGTAGGTTAGACACACTGCAATTATCTCCACACTTAATATTGTCCTTAGCTACCTGAAGTAGTTCGCTCGAATATGAATCAGTATCTGGGCAACTAGACGTCTCCTCCTTTTGCGTGGCGACGAATCTGACCCAGGAACTGCTTGTCAAATAAGAATACAGGAATAATAGCTCACAATTCGTGTCGTTATAGATAATTATCATCTGCTTTCGCAGACGCGACGTAAAACCGAGACGGGCTGTTGTGTTCTCGGCGGCAGTGTCTTAGGCCGTAGGTCTAAGTGAAGTTTAAAAAGACACTTTTTATGGTGTAAAGGGAAAAAGAGACCCAGTCACGGGCGACATCACTGCGAAGGCACATTAATTAGAACATGTAATACCGGAGGGGTGTCGGTCGGAAGCGCCGCTACGCGCTTTAGCTTCTCCTTCAACTAGTGGCATTTGAGGCGGACGCGCTGGATCAGACCGTACCTAAACGGTGGCTGTTGTGTGAAAACCTGAATAAAGCGACTCGGCCGTTTTTTTGTGGCTCACAGTCGGTTTTGTCCCTCACCCCAAATCCATGTAGAGTTTGCGACTATTAAGTATGACGGCCAAAAGTTTTGGTTATAGGTCACATGTGACACCAGGAAACCAGACAGACCGGTGTCGTCGCCACCATGATTTGCCTGGCATCACTAGTCGTGTTAAATTCGTGAGCATTATTTGACAGTTTTTCGTCGGTGTATGGAGTTATCCCTTATTGTGTAAGGGTCGGTAACACAAACCAATCTTTATTTAATACTCCTCGACTTATCACTATTCCTGGCAGAGTAAGTAAAGGCTGTGACTAAACCTAAGTCTCAGTCCAAGTCTGAATTTCGTACTTTCTAAATCAAGTGTTTTGCTTAATGATTTCGTTTTATTGACCATTGGTTTTGTTTATTCATTTGAAAGTTAGAGCCCTAACATCCACAACCCTGCATCATCCCCTTCATTCGTTTTAAAACCAAATCTCATTCTTGTTCACCGATGACGTTTGAGGTTGGGGTGCCGTCTGTGTGTTGCAGCTGAGGCATTGAATATTCATGACAACATGAAAGAATTAAGCCCGAAACAACCCTGTTACTCATTACAGTGTTGGTTTTTAAAAAATAGCATTTGGGTTAAATTAATTAAATGAAAAGGACTGGGATTGTTTTGGGTAATGTGGAAATGTTGCACTACTGTGGATTGTAAGGCTTGTGTAAATCCCATTTCTCCCTTGCCTCCATAGTACTGTGTAGGATAAATATATACCGTGCCTGAGGGAATGGTGCATTAGTGGTGCTTGGACCTGCTTCAGTACCAGCATAACCGTTTACACCTCACTCTGCTAGATTGAGGACACCAGTTTGCCAAGAGATTCAGGAATAGGTTTGGTCAGGCTCCTCTTGTACAGACTTCGTCTGTTTATTAACATGGATTAGGCATTTGTTCCATGCCCTGTAACCCCCAACACACCCACAATGTTTTGATGCCTTGGGTTGTTTTTTTTTTGCATTTAAACAAACCCCACTGAAGGTATGGACCCCAGGTTAAACATTATGCCAACAGGTTTAATTTAAAATCTTGCTACCAAATGCTTGGTAGGCAGCATATTTCCATTGGGAAAATTGGCACTTAGGCATGGATCTGCATAATTACCACCTCAGGTGAGGTGTTTTTTTTTTTTTTTTTTTTTTTTTTTTTTGGGAAACAGCCATCAGAGTCTTGATGCTACTTAAGTTACACCTCCTAAAAATGAGCATTTAAGCACTTTGCTTATCTTGGACTCACATTTGCAAATGGCACGTTTCTTACTTTAATGGAAATTTGTGTTTTACACAAGTGAACAAACTGAATATGGATTAAGACATGGATTAAGAGATCTCGATATTGACTTTCGTCTCAGTACTGGTGAAGTCTGAGTGGTTTAATTTGAAACTCATTGTGAGTGATAATCTGCTGTTTAGTTTTGGCAGCGGAAATGGAAGTAGTACTGCTTTTGAGTGTTTTTTCTTTTCTCATCACGTATCTGGTTGTGTTTGTTTAAATCAGACACGGATTGTTAGACTGTGTGTGAACACAGTCGTTGACCTGTTGCCTGTCCACATGTGACTGCACAGGTGAGCAGTAATGGGTCTGCAGGTGGAGACCAGGCTGTCCAGGCTGCTGGGACTGCACAGGATGCTCAGCCACAACAGCAGCAGCAGCAACCACCTCCCAATGCCTGGCAGGTCATCAAGGGAGTCCTCTTCAGGTGGGTCCGCCACATACGCTCAGGTCAGGACAGTGAATTCCCCTTTGACCTGTGGCTTTCGGGCTACAAGGAAACGGGTTTGGGAAGATGCATCAGAAGAATGCGCACTTATGAGTTTTATACTGGAACAAAGTGGAGGCGACCATTGAAAAATCGCACCTTTCAGGAAAAAAGGATGTGCTTAAATGTTTTAAAAAAATAAATCACAAGAGTGTAACTGGAATATTGATCCACTTGTCACTTACTTGCTAGGCAACATTAAGTCCAATTGGTATTTCTTCTCCTTGTGACTTGTTTTTGGAAGTTGATCATGTTCATATGAGGTTATTTTTGAGAATTTACCCTTTCACCCTTTTGTACCGTGGTATTCTCTGCACTGAAAGTCGTGTTATGGTATGTTCTGAAAGCAGGTTACTTCTTGTTTAAATATTTTCAGAGTGATATGAGTCGTATGTGGAATTTTACATATCGGAACCTATAAACATAATTTGTTTTAATTGATTTGTATTAAGTGGTTATTTTATTCTCAAGTGTTTTTGGCGGGCTAAAATTGCTGGAAATGAGATTTTGGTTAAGCAAGCTAAAGTTTTCAACATCTTTATTTCAAATAGCCTAAGGTAAATATTTCATTGGCCCTCCTAAGAGACTATTGACATATTTAGGACTCTGCTGTACTCCCATGTGTGGATACGAGGAGAGTGTTTGGAAGACTCTTCTGGTCAAGTTAATTAGTGTCTGAGGGCTGAATCTCTCACCATGCAGGTGTGTGTGTCTGTCTGTGTGTGCATGTGTTATTGTTGCCATACGCTCCCTGGGGGAAGATGTAGGATTACACGACTTGCTTGGCACGTTCTTGTTTTCTATTGTTGAGCCGTATCAGGACATGCTGCAGTGCTTCAATTGGTCCCATTGTTATTCTCATGGCAGACCAAGACAATGCTGTGTTCTACCCTGGTCCATACCAGGAACCTGTATGGCCATGAACTGGCCACTTTTCCCACGCTTGTCCAATTGGGAGTGGCCTGATAACTCCATCATAGGTCACCCTGTCAACTTATGATACCTACACCTCTGTGGGGAGGGTTAAGGAGCACCCCCTACAGGTGTATTGTCATACATGCACCTCATTTCGCTTGACATGCTTTGGGCTTTATCGAGCAAAGCAGTGCATTTGTTGAGAGCTCTCTGCTCGATTTCAATCCACAGTTATTTAGGAGGAGCAAAGCTCTCGATCTCATTGTGTGAGCATGACCCAGTTTGTCTTCTCGGCCTCCAAAACGGCAACAGTTAATGCTGGTTCAGGTGTATAATACCCCGGTCCCCACTGTCGGATGCATCATGCACATGCCACTGGGGAAACACTGCAGCTTTTAACTAGGTCATTCTGACTTTGCATGCTGTACTGTCATGCAGTGGGTGAGACTCACTGCATTTGCAGTTTATATATTTTATTGTGTACTTTATTATGTTATAAAGGCAAAGCCAGTCTGTCTTTCACTTGAGATTTCTGCAGCAGGACCTACAGTTTTCAATTTCAGATTGCTTATAGCTCTTAACTTTATTCTTATTTTGCTGACTATAATTTGCAAAATAAGGATACAGATTAAATTCCTTTGGGTTGTACATGGCAAGGGAACACAGTATTACTTAGGCTGCTTATAATTTAACCAGTGCTTCTAAATCTAGCGAGCATTCATACACTTAATGTATTACAGTTTTTATTTGCCTGTTAGTGCCACAATACCATCACTTTAATAGACCAATTACTCTTTTTTTTTTTTATACCTTTTCTAAAATAATACACCTCCCCAATGCTGCAGTCTGGGTTGCTTATTGTAATTGAAATTCTGCTTAGCTCATCCTTTGTTTGTCTCATTCTTGATTAGAAGGCTGGTGGGGAAAAAAGGATATTTCAGACAGCTTGAGTGGGAAGTTCATTATGACAAAGCAAGTCATTTTGTTAATTTCTGTTTTACTGGTGGTTAATGTTAACAGCAGCTATGAATGCTGAGCGTTGATTTGTTTTTTAAAAAATAAATAATTTATCTGGTTGAGTGCCTCTTAATGAAAGAAGCCTGATGCAAATGCACATTCCACTCTCAGCTTAGTCTGGAAAGTTGCCGCGTGCTGATGCTTCCCCGCACAAACCTGTCACTCTATCGATCCCCGTAGGATCTTCATTATCTGGGCCATCAGCAGCTGGTTCCGTCGGGGCCCGTCCACACCAGACCAGAGTACCCCAGCCGGAGCCCCGCGAGTCCCCAGCCGCAACCTGTTCCCCAAAGACACGCTCATGGTATGCAGACCCAGTCTGCCAGGCAGCATGGGCATCCCTCATTACGGCCCGATCGTGGCTCGCACGACACGCCGTATCCTGTAAGGCCCATGATACAGAAGTGAAAACAGCCACAACACTTGAAGGGCTGATCTGGAGGTCGTGGGGCTACCTGCATAACTTGTGGATGAAGATACGGATTACGTTTTGTGGATGAACCAGTATGCAATTACTTCTCAAACTGCCAACAGAAGCAGCTACGGGGGTTAGGAATTACAGTCTCATTAAGTGCCTCCTCTCTCCTTACTCTGTCCAGGACTTGCATGTATACGTCTCCCAGAATGAGATATTCTCAGACTTCAACAATAGTGATGCTCTTTTCTGGAGTCAGCGAGACCTGGTGTACGGAGACTGGACCACGGGGGAAGCTGGCGATGGTTGTTATGAGCACTATGGGGAAATGGACATTCCCGAGGTGAGTTTGGGTTTGGAGTAAGCAGCTTTGGGTATCGAGGGAGACTCTCAGTCCTCGCTTTCCAGTCAGTCATTTAATAGCTCTGTACTTCTATATATCTATATATTTCTAGTCCATATTTCCTAATGCTTATTCCTCTCCTTGGGATTCAGACGGTGAAGCAGAATGGTTCCCTGTACATTCATGTCTACTTCACCAAGAGTGGGTTCCACCCAGATCCCAAACGCAAGGGCCAGTACCGGCGCCTGGCCACAGTTCATAGTTCTCGAAGTAAGAGCTCATATCCGAGACGTCTTTGCAAGGCGTACGAACACTATAAACAGACCAGAGATACACCACCTTGTATACCGTACCTATGAAGTTACCCTCGTTAATTTATGTCAGAGCTATGGACACAGCTAGCTTAACGGTACGTAATTCTGCTTTGGTGCAAGAGAGTTTTACAGTGAAGATTTCTTTAACCCTCCCCCAGTGTTGAACAAGTTCAAACGCAGAAAGTTCCAGAAGACAAAGAACCTTCTCACTGGAGAGACAGAGGCTGACCCCGAGATGATCAAGGTCTGCATATCATTAAGCTTCTAAGTAGATAGATAATTATATTGTGCGGTTGAAACACTGAAGTTCATGTTTTATCTGGGCTTGTGTCTTCTCAGCGTGCAGAAAGCCATGGTCCGGTGGAAGTGATCTCCCATTGGCACCCAAACCTCACTATCAACATGGTGGATGACCACACCGCTTGGGTGAAGGGCTCTGTGCCCCCACCTCTGGATCAGCGTAAGGCTCTTCCCCCCCATTTCCACATCATCGCACACACTGTAGCTGAGCTATGCGCTTTCCGGCCAAAGATCTTAGCATTGTTGGATGCTGCATAATATGGGTTTACCTGACTCTTTGTGGTGTTTCCTTAGACTACCGAAGGTAAATTTGGATCAGCATTACTTGCGGACTGTCGGTGATATTAGAAATTTAAAGGATATTTCATACACCACACCTCTCAGTCCCAGTCTGTAATTTATCAACCATAATGTGGAATATAAGACTGATTTTGATGATTAATTCTACTATGGACACGCTCAAGCATTGTAAATATAGTATTTGACGACAGGATGACTCCTTCCTCTCCCTCCCTATCCAGATGTGAAGTTTGATGCAGTCAGTGGGGACTATTACCCAATCGTGTACTTCAACGACTACTGGAACCTGCAGAAGGACTATTTTCCCGTCAATGAGACGCTGCAGAAGCTGCCGTTGCGTCTGTCCTTTTGTCCCCTTTCGCTGTGGCGCTGGCAGCTCTATGCTGCCCAGAGCACCAAGTCCCCCTGGAACTTCCTGGGAGACGATACCTACGAGCAGTCTGACGAGGACCAGGACTCTGTCAAGGTCAGAGCCTTGGGGCCTTGGAATTGGCTTAGAGGGGTGCAGAAGGTCCTGGGTTCGTTTCCCTGGTCAGACGTTTGCACACAGCTTACAGTGATAAACTAACTATCCATCCATCAGGGGAAGTGAAATTGTTCATGAGTATATGTGATGAACATTTAAGAAATGGTCTGTCTCCACAGGTGGCTTTACTGGAGACCAATCCTTATCTTCTTGGTCTGACCATTGTCGTGTCCATCGTCCACAGCATCTTTGAGTTCCTGGCCTTCAAGAACGGTACTGACTGGAATTGGGATTGGGCTGTTCTTTGGATGAATGGCTTTGTTACCATGTGCTTTGTGTCTTGACTGTTCTGCCTGTTTGACTTACCTTGTTTGTGATCATATTGCTTTTGCCAGAGGTGGTATCTTGTTTGACAAGGATGTCATACAATAGATTGTAATTCTAACTGTTGTAGAATTGTAACTAGATTACAGTCGTAGATTATGTCTTATGTCTGACAGGGTGGATTTTCTTTTGACTGGACATGTATAATGCTTTTAAGAATTGCCAATTGTGGTCATAGTTTTTATTCTTACCCTGTGGCTGTATCCCTCTTCTAGACATCCAGTTTTGGAACAGCAGACAGTCCCTTGAGGGTCTCTCTGTGCGTTCAATCTTTTTTGGGGTCTTCCAGTCACTGGTGGTGTTGCTATACATCCTGGACAACGAGACCAACTTCGTGGTGCAAGTCAGCGTCTTCATCGGGCTGCTTATTGACTTCTGGAAGATCACCAAGGTTGTGGACGTGAAGGTGAGATGTGGGGTATGCTTCTTGCACGGTTCCTCCTCTGCTCAAGGTTTGCTCCTGCCCCTGGTTGTAACTAACCTGGATGTTTGTTTTTTTTTTCCCTCCAGCTGGACAGAGAGAACAGAATTGCTGGATTATTTCCACGCTTGACTTTTAAAGACAAGTCCACGTACGTCCAGTCCTCCACCAAAATCTACGACGACGTAAGAGCACATTCCGCTGAATACATATCGGCGTTAGGTTCTGTAGCATCATCTACTCTCCAAAGAATATCCTTAGCAAGACTACTTGGTTATTTTAAATATATATAAAATATAAAAAGACACACTTTGTTTTAGGAGTGGGGGGGATTGATTGTTACATATTTTGTGATTCTTCAAGGTGGTCATTTTAATATCACCCTAATAGTCACAAAATTGATTTCTAAACATCACTTTAAACATGGGTTGCTGAAACTGTTCTTCACATTTGGTACTGCTAAAATATTTGCCCAGTTAACACCGCCTGATTTGTGCGAGTTTAGCGTGATGCTATCATGAATGAGTAAGCATGTCCTGAGAATTTTCCTGCATCATTTCAGTTTAAAGCCACAACTAACCGCAAGTGTGTGAAATGTAAACCGTCTCTGAATATTTCTGTACCTCTTCCCTCAACCCTAAGAACAGTTTCTTAACAAATTTGAAGCATTTGCACTTTTTTTAAAACTCTCCCTCGAGTATCACCTTGCCCCGTGTCTTGCACTGTCTTTGGCTGCAGCTCATTGCCAAAGTCATTGCCAGTTGCAATATTCCTCACGCTACCAGATTTGGATCTGACAGGCGTCTGCAACACATCGGTGACTGTCCAGTCATGTCTTTGAACTAATTGAGCACTGATATGCCAGCGCGAAGTCAACACTGAGTTGCCTGCATTACCTGACAGAAGCACATACTAGGGAGATGTCTTTAAATGAGTCTGCATATTGGATGTGTTTCCTGAAAACTATTGGAGTTTGGTGCAACAGAACCAACAGACATTCTTAGTCTTAACTACTTTCTCTTTCTGGTGTTGGTGTAATTATTAGAAAGCAAAAATTTTCCCAATGTGCTGACTACAGTGATGGGGGAGGGTCTTTGAGGTCTAGCACTAGCTGTAACCAACTCAAAACTCAACCCCATCAGCAAAGTAGTTCCCATGTTGAACATCTACTTGTGAATTTAGGTTTCACCTATGTCAGGAAATGTATTAATTTGTTCCATTGCGTGTTCCAAACCGAAAATGCCGTAACCGAAAGCCGTACGATGAGTGTCTACCGTCTTTACTGTAAAATGTAGGCCTGAAATGCTCTTCATCAAAATCTGTTTAGAAATCTCAATACATATCGAATTGGCAAACAGTGATTCCGGGCCAGTCACTGCCGATTCCCATCCCGAATTTATACATGTGTATAATATGAGTAGGTAAGGAGCATGCACTGATTAGAGTATTGCCACACCCACCACATGAGAAACCTCCTCAGGGATGAGAACCTGAGTGCAGCCATGTGGTGGGTGATACCTCAGCACCTCGAGCTC
>JAODJW010000036.1:10113714-10154990 GCA_026777045.1 Hyperopisus bebe | reverse complement strand
GTTTGATTTTGATTGCCCTCAGACTGCCTGCCAGCCATTCTGTGTGCAGCTCTCCCAGTTATTCCATAAGATTACAAGAAAATCACAGATGGGCTATTATACAGTGACGTGTTTGAATTCCACTTAGCAGCTTTCGCTCATGTGCAGTGATGCCTGCAGAACATTTTGATTGGGGTGGTGATCAGGGGCCAGTTATATTTATGGGGACGACCCCCCCGTGTGGCTTTTATGTTTCTTAGATGGTAGAATAACCCATATTTTGTTTTTATTATTTTGACGTGAGGTGGCAATAGAGGTGGTAATGGCCACCTTTACAGTGTTCAGTGTGTTTGCTACTGAGAAAAAGCAAGGAATCAAAATTAAAACTGGCAACTGAGACTGTGAACTGAAAAAAACAATGCCTTAGTTTTTAAAAATAAACTAAACTTAGGTGGAATTGTTTCAATGCCTTAGTTTTTAAAAATAAAGTGGAATTCTTTGCAGAATGTCATTGCCATTAGTTATCTGCTCATCTTTGTCACTATTGCTTGGTAGGAACTTGTGTTGTGTCAAGGGAAGGTTGCGTAGCTGTTTGTGGTCGTCCAGCTGTGGGGGAGGGGGGGGTGTCGGGAAAGATGCATACGAATGTTAGTGCTTTTGCCACAGTATTTAACTTTGCTACAGCAAATCTCGCAGACAGCCATATTCATGTCTAGTTGTCCATTTACTTCGTACCAGCTGTCCTTCAGGGTTACGGAAGCTCAGTAACCAGGCGAGGGACATGTGATCGGCGTGCAGCTCGAAGCGCCAACCACAAAGATACGGACAGAACTGTCGACAGGCCTGCGCAAACTCCAAGGCCACGTAATAATTCTGCTCCCTCGTTGCAGGCGTTGGTGTCGAGGACAAAGGGCAGTGCAGGATCAGGGTACATCAGCACTGGGGCTTCTCTAAGTGCAGTCCTCAGGTAGGTAAAGGTGGTGGTGAAATCTCCGGTCTACTCGAAGGACAGCCCCTTCCTCTGTGAGTGGGTTGGTGACACTGGCAAAGTCCCATACAAACCGCCGGTGGTACGAGGTGAGACCCAGGAGGCTGCAGAGCTCCACAACACTGCGCGGGATGGACCAGCAATCTTCCTTGGGTTCGCTGCCTCGCCCTCACCGCTCACTACGTGACCCAGGAGGGAGGCGTGGGGGAGCCTTCCGGATTGCAGTGAAGATGGTGCGCAGGTTGTTTAGCGCACCGTCAAAATCGGTAGTGTGGGTGAGCAGGTCATCAAGGTAGGTGGCGCACTGGGTAAGGGGGACGTGGACCGGCACTCGCCCCATCAAAGTTCTCAAAGGTAACTGGAGCATTGCAAAGATCGAATGGCACCGACCAGAAGTGCCATAGACTGCAACCGATGGTGAACGCGGTCTTAGGTTGGGCATCTGGTGCCAGTTTGATCAGGCAGTAGCCGCTAGGCTAGAGACTCAGATGGACTTGGCAAGGTTCTTTTGAACAATGTACCATTATGCAAATCTACTTTCCATTTGTCTCAGAAAACCTTACATATCCTTCCAAGCCTGTACTCAGTACACAGACCTCCAAATACATGTGAAATACAGGGCCATAAAGCTATGTCCGCTTGAAAAACTCAGGTGTAAACTTTTGTTTTAAAAAACATGCATATAATGTAGACTTTGAGCGTAAGTGGAGTTTGATGCCTACGCTTGGGGGGGGTGGGGCGCATCTGGCTTACCTTATGTGTTAATGCACGTATCTGATGTACACATAAACCATTATCTGTCAACCTGCACCCTAACCAGCAGACTGCTTATGCGAACACGCAAAATGCCAGCACAGAGCATGTGGAATGCTGGTCTTGCCAATGAATTGCAATTCTGACTCGACCCTCTGCCTCCCCCAAAACTTCGCCCATGGCTTTAAGCTTTCCCAATTTGTTTAAATTATTTGTAGGTGATTTTGGTTCATGATCGCTGCATCATCACTGCATTTCAAAAGTTACCCAGGCATGTACCCGCATGGTCTCCGTAGTTCCATGATGAACTCTCTAACAGGCAGCTTGGGATTAGTGGTGCTCCAGTTGTGGTAGACATTGCCACCTAGTGGCACGCATAATTACGGGTATTCGTTGTTGTTGGACTGATGCCAGCTTGGAAATAGATCTCCGTAATCGCTTGTGTCATTATAAAGGTGCTGTGTGTTATATTATGTATAGTGATTAATGTTTATTGTTGTAGGTAGTGTGTGTGTATGTGTGCGTGCACCCACCGTGTGTATGAGGAATAAACGGGGCAATGTGCACGGTGGGCCGTGCAAGTGTGTGTGGTTTGTAATAAACGCCATGATCGTCCGCTCCTTCCGTGTGCCACGGCCTCTCGTTAACCTTGTATGGAATACCCATGTGATCAGCTGTTTCTCATTGTTGTCATTAGTCCTCTGTATTTAGTCAGCGTTTCAGTTTATTTCCCCAGTCCGGTCATTGTATTGTCCGTCTGCGTTTTGCCTGCCTTACCTGTAATTAAACCTCATATTCCCCGAAGTCTGCGTCTTTGTCTCAGTTCCGACCCGCTCAGCACAACAATATTATTGTAATTAAAGGTGTTAATGGTTTACTATATATGTATTCAGCTAGTGTAAACATGCACGGTGCTATCACAGCCAATGCGAGGCTGAGACTGAAGCTTTACCCTTTGTTTCCGCTAAGAGACGTGCCACGTGACTCAATTCCCCGCGCGTACAAGTTATCTTAGGTCTGCGTTCAGGGTTCGACTTCTGAGATTCAGATCGAATTCTAGGTAATTTTTTTTTCGAACTGGTTGGTTCAACTTTTGAGAAATTCAAGTTCTAATGAGTTCGAGTACTGAGGTACCACTGTACTTTATTATAAATACAGTGGTACCTCAGTTCTTGAACTCTAATAGCTTTCCCTTGGATGCGTTTGTCATCTTATATAAATATTTAGACGTACTAGACGTTTAGAAGTTATAGCTATTAGTTAAGGAGTGACCAGCACTGAATGCATGTAGCAGCTGCGTGCCATATCTTTGTTTATCTGTTGAAGAAGTAGCCTAATGACAAATTACTGAAGCGATTATTTATCTGTATTAAAATGTGTGCAGTTTACATGTATGCACAGTACAATAGGTATGAAGCACATCTTTGTTTGTATTTGCAGTTTTATATATGCAGTTTATGGGGGGTTCCAGTAAACGCTATCAGAGACGCATCAGTGTCCTGAGCAGTTACTGGACCCGTGTTTAGCTCGCCGGCCACGCGGTGTAGAGCCGCACAGCTGACGGCAGAAGAGCGACCAACAACAATCTCCGCATGATGCTGCTGATGCTCTTACAGGAAAACGAAAGAAACGCCCCCCTAATCCCGGTGTCAGGCTACAGTGCCGCTCCCATCTGGTTATAATAACGTGCAAAGTTATGCGTGTCATATGCTATATTCAACAACAAAAACAAATGAAGGATTGCGATGTATAAAACGCTTAAAAAATATAAAACTTAAATTGAAATTGTATTTTAAAGTCAGGTTCCCTTTTCAAGTGGCGTTTCCGGTTATTTGTCCAGCTATGGCCTGTAAATACTGCCACTTAATCACGTGTCTTTTGATAAGCGCTCATCGTCGGGATATTATCGACCAGTAGATGGCAGTGTTATTACGTGTTATTTCCACGTGTTGCACTTTAGATTAAAAATACATTTAATAAAAGCACATTCTGTAATCGATATATGTGACCAATAAAATATGTCATTTTCGTTCAGTTATTATACAAACGACGCCTACCATTGACCATTTACTTTAAATCTGACATTTTTATTTCGAGTTTTATTCAATCTCCATTCTTTTTTTTTCTATTCCGTTCTTTACTATTTCATAATTACTACGACCAAATATAATTGAACTACGCTAAGAGTTAGTAGGTCCCAGTACCTTGACCAGGAATAGCGGTTAGAAGATGGTTGGACAGGCGTCGATTGTACAGGCAATAGTGCCCTCTATGAATGTAATATAGCATTGCACCTTAGGGTGATGCAACACATGGAAACTCATGTTTGTCTTGCCTGCCTGGCGGTAAGATTTTATTAATCTTAAAAATTGTGCCCATCCACAACATGAAACACTAACAACATCCAGAGATGTTAAACTGGATTCCGGAAGGACAAATCGCTGAGCAGGCATAAAAAGTAGACATTTAGAATTAGAACCTAACTACTTTACAAATTCTATTGCACCTTACAGCGCTACCGAATTAGGTGTTAGGTTAGCTGATAGTGTAAGTTATGTAATAAAACTTACATCCTGGTTTTACAACTCGCTTTTCCAGTTGTGACGTCACCTTAGGTACCAGAAATAAGCAAATATGATTTATTACTACTTACCAAACTTTGATTTTACTTTCCCACAAGACCCATATTTACTATATTAAGCATATTAAGTATATGTTTCCCACAATGCTTAGTAAATTTGTATGCACGAAGTGTGTCGTATTCTGTTTAGGCTGGGTTGCTATGAAGACGCGTACTGGGGGTTTCCCAAACACTGACGTAAGGGGATTTCCACATTTCTACACCAATATTCAGCGGAGATCTATAGCTTACAATGATAGTGGGAGTGCACTTTAAACAAACGAAAATCCGCAGTGCTAGAGGCGCACTTCACATTTACCTCAGTCTGAGCTCAGCGCTTGGCGGTGCGACATCATCTGGGACCAGAAACGACAACTAGCTAGCTGCAAAAACCTACGTTAAAATTAGCTGTGGAGGAATAGTGAAACAAGTTTAAGTTAATTCCAACAACGCCGACATTTGTTTTGGATTCATCTGTATAATGCAAATCCAGACATAAAAGTGCGTCGCGACAGCATCTCAAACTACCAAGAATCGGTAAATATCTGTAAAGCAATAAAATGAAATTGAATATTTGAAAAGGGGCTTCTTAATATACGATGAGAAATGGGCTCCACGGACGCATCACACGAGTACCTAGGTACGTTTTCTTTTTTAGCCAAGATATCAACTTGAACTGTAAAGCAAGTGATGTCGCAGTATTAACACTGCTATATAATAATGCTTTTTAAATGTATTAAATATGTTCATTTGTGGTGTGGAACTGAAAGCAGTGGCATCAATATTTGTCTGCACATGTGTACAGTATTTAGTTGAGCTTAAACTGTAAAGCGGGACACGGCCTACCTCGCGACGTGTTGAGACTTCGCCTTATCTAAAAGTTGAAAGTCGGCGAGGAGCTGCGGGGTCGAGCATGCGCACTCCCTTCTCGCCTGGAGCTTGACGGAGCAGTGCCGCAGTTAAAGGCAGAGGTGCCGCGTGGGGATGTGCCCTTAAGCTGGCACGCGCTCGGTGCGTGAGCGTCTGTAGGTTAGAGTCTGTCATTTTCCTGCTACTTAACTTAGGTTGTCAACAGCGTGCTTTGATATAATGCCGTCATTGTTTGGCTGGTCCCCTTGGTAAGGGGCTGAGTTACTGTGCTGAAGCTGCTCGGTTTGGTTGAGGAACAGGGTCAAAATACAGTGAGATTTGGCTAAATGCTTAGACACATGCGTCGCGTGATTTCTGAGATCTATTACGTTGGTGTTATTTGATTGTATAATAGTGTCATATACAGCCAGTTTATTTGTTGTTTTTGTTAGTTACATTTCCATTTTCCTGCATATAACCAAGATGTGAGTGCCTTATTAATGCACTAAATATGTTCTTTCAGCATTCCTTTTATATATTACATTTAAGCAGTATGTAGCACAGCCGAGGAAACTTGATGTATGCATGTTCAAAGTATTAAATGACCAGTCGATTTTAATAACTTGTGAAAAATACTTCTGCAGCGAAGTACCTACACAGTAAATTCATTCAGTTACAAGTCTCCTAGTACAGACGTTACCTAGGCAACACATTTAACAACAATGCTACATATTCCGTTATAGAATGAAAATGTAAGCCATGTCTATGTTAAGAAACTCCAAAAAGGTACTTTTATTTTCAGTGTGAAGGGGAGAAATGTAATTCATGAGGTATTTGCAGGTTATTTTATTCACTATTAATGTCTAAATCATCATTGAATGTTACCTTGTATATTTAATAATACAAATAAATGAAATGTGGCTTTATTCCTTGCAGATCTAATTGATGAATATTTGTTGGAAGAAAAAATGTCAGCCACCCCGGTGCTGCGTAGATCGCCTCAGGTTCCTCAGACCTCCAGGCTGAACTCAGCAGCTCCACCACGGGCACGGCGTGCCCAGCCAGTACTGGGGCCCAGGGGGACGGGTCCCCAAGTGAGTTCCCCCCCCCCCCCCCCCAAGCAGCAGACTGTGTCCATGTTATGCTGTTTATGGTTTAATGGCTGTAGCTTTCAGTCTGGGTGGGTAGCAGTGGTCTGGATTCCGTTTGCCTGCTGATAGGTCGCACTAAGCATTGGTTTAATCATTAATGAGAAGTCTGTTACAAATTGAAAAGATAGGCAATTAGTCTTGTCTTAGTTTGTGAGAATCTGCTTGTTTGAGGATGGTTATTACTGCATGGTGACAGTATTGGTGGCACTTTTTGTAAATGGAGTATGGATTTGAGAACTTTAGCATGGATTAGATCGGTATTGATCGTAGTATGGTGGACAACCACATGCATAATTCAGGCCTTCGAGTTTTTGGCAATAGATTTAAAGTTTGAGCAAAGGAGCCTAACTGGAAGTACTTTTAAGGGCAGTAGTTTCTGCTGGGTGGGGGGTTGGTCATAGAGGTGGTGTGACAGTTTGTAATTTGATTCCTACTTTCACTTTTTTCTTAACGGTATTCTATAACTGACTTCAGCCGTCATGACAAAACGTACTGCACACTCAAGGTCACTCCCCCAGCTCCACAACAAGCCCCATGATTGGTTGGATATCTCGGAAGTGAGTCAACTTCCTTGTCTTAAGTCATGCTCTTATTGGCTGCGTCAGCCTGCCTTTGTGTCGATGCCTTCCGCTTGCTCCCGGGCATGCTCGGACACAAACACACATTCGCATACACGCAAGCGCGCGCATGCACAAACACAGACGTAAACCCCGCGGTGAAAGACCATGTATATCCTTCTGCTTTAACTCAAATAGGACCAGAGTCCATTTATCCTTTTCATGGCAACTTAATGGTAGAACATTTGGAAAAACTGCAAGTATTGCCAGAGTTCAGGAGGAAGAAGTAAAGCGAAACCTTTTTTGTTTTGTTAGATGTAGACTGCTACGTTTTTTTTTTTTCCCTTCCCTCTTTGTTTTGAAAAAGGCATCTTCCGGTTGTTTGGGCTTTTGTAGCGGTCTGCTGTCGGGTTGCAAGTAATAAGGTATGTGATCAGCCCGAATCGAGTGGGAGGGTATGTTTGGCTTGCTTTCAGCGCGGGGAAGCAACCTTTTAGCGTGGCCTGCTCCGTGACGGCGCCTTATCCAGAATTTCACAGCAGACAAAGGCAGAGATGAAACTGGCAGGGGACGGAAGCATGGGGAGCTCCGTGTATGACTGTAGGAAGGAAGTCTGATACGCAGCATAGTGTAAGGGCAGGTCGAGGTGAGATACATTTGGGTCAGACAAGGACACGTGAATCTATAGAGATACGCAAGAAAAATACACGACCGTTGCCTGTTTAAGGAAATACTCAGCTTTTTCCCCCAGTGTTCCTTAAAATCTGTAGAAATACGAATGTCCTTTTTTTTTGTTTGTTTTTAAGTGAATGCTTCCAGTAAGCAGATGTTAACAAGGGATCTGTTTTTGCTAACTTTAGAAATTACATTGCATTTGTAGTTTTGTTGATGTAGAAACTGTTTCACAGTTTGGTTCCTGCTTTTAATGTACTTTGTGTGTTTTCGTGTGAGTATGAGTTGACATATAAATGTAATTTGTAAAGATATTTCAAGTATATTACTTTCTGTTGGATATGTTAGCATATAGATTCCCTACATAGTCCTTGGTTTTACTGAATGGAGGGAGAAATGTACAAAAATAAGAAAAGTATTAGTAAATGTATTGAATGCTTGTACACTACTTTTTACTATAGTTTGATTTCAGTATATGCAGAATTGTGCTTGTCCTCAGTGGATTCAGCACATTGATGGTTATTGATTACAGTGACTGTTTAGGATTTTGACCTTGTTCTCTTCACTCTTCACTGTTGGTTGTCATATGTCACTGTAAGCATCGTGCCACACAGATTCCTTGTAAGTGTGAGCTGACATGGTTTGTAATAGCCCTCATTCTGTAAATCGTTTTCATCTGTTCCTCAGCAGCCGATGTTTCCAATTTGCCAGTCCGGTCCAGACGCCATGGCCTCTCCCATTTCCAAACACGGAAGCACGTCCTCTACGATCCAGGCGTCAGTGCCCAACAGGATGGGGAATGTCCACGGAGGCACCGATTTTCTGGAGAAGTTCCTGGAGATACCGAAGTGTGTCATTGTGGAGCAGCCCAAAGAGCGGGGCATGCGGTTCCGCTATGAGTGTGAGGGGAGGTCGGCTGGCAGTATCCTGGGGGCAGGTAGCACGGAAGCTAACAAGTCCCTCCCAGCAATTGAGGTCAGAATGTAGAACGATTCATTATTAATAGTATTTCACTCGTATCGAGAATGCTGCATCTCGCTTGCGTAACACACATCTAAAGTCTATCATGATGTTAAACAACTATAGAAGGATGCAAATTTATTTTTTTCCAGACCATTTGCATTGTTTTGCAAATGTTTTGTGCTATTACTCAATGGAATCACACGGGTGAGAAGGACAGAGAAGTGGGTGACTTAACTGAAAGATTTATGTTAGCGTCATTAGGCTGAACAGGAGGTTTCTGTTTAGAAGCTTGTTTGGAATTGGGGTTGCAAAGGTTTGGGGCAAATTGGAATGTACCATCGATCCCACTGCAAAGGGGGTTCCCCGTGTGGTTTGGGTTGACACTTGTGAAGCAGTGCCTTATTCATTCTAAACAAGTGTGCATGGAAAATGTGTGTGCAACTGCTATAGAAAGTCCCTCAAGGACAGATCCTGCCAGAGACTGGGGATTACCCCCTGAGCGCAACTCCCGTATTACGAATATAGTGAAGCATGCCTCAAGGCTTCTCATTGCCATCACCATGTATGGAGCACTCATTTAGTCACTGCTTTCCAGTTTCTAGGCAACTCCCAGCATCATAATTATAGAGCAATGCCAAAACAGTGTGCCTATGAAGCTTGCATTCTATAGCATAATCAGTCGCATCTTTTGTTGTACTCCCTCATGGCAACTGGAAGAAAGGCCTGACCGAGCATCTCTGCTTCTTTCTCTGCTGCGTTAATTTACCAGATCCGGGGCAACATGAGGCAAGTGAAGAAGGCGAAGATCACCGTGTCCCTGGTGACGAAGGACATCCCTCACCGGCCACATCCCCATAGTCTCGTGGGTAAAGACTGCAACGATGGCGTCTGCGTCGTCAACCTCAACCTCCGCACCCACCCAAAGCACAGGTGTGCCACCCTCCCTATGACTTTATGTCTTCCCTAACACAATTTACCCTTCTGAAATTCACTGTATAGCTCACCCCTACAGATATTCAGATATTTCCATGTCCTTTTTCTCTTTAGATCATGGATGATGCAGGACTGTTGTCATTAATGTTGCGTCTTATTCCTTGTATGACTCATCCAGCTTTGCCAATTTGGGGATCCAGTGTGTGAGGCGGAAGGAACTGGATGCTGCCCTGGAGAGACGAAGGAAACAGAAGATTGACCCATTTAATAGTCAGTGAACCGCCATTTATACACATAAGACATATGATAATGAGCGGAGTGTAGGGGAAGGGGCTTGTATGTACTCATGGAAAAAAATGTACATACAGTTCAGTTACACGCAATATTGGGATGCAGCCCATAAAGTATCAGGGTTTTTCTGATAATGTGTGTCCCGGTTTGGCCGTCAAAGTCAGAGAGTGCAGTTGGATTGAAGGAACTGCTTCAAATTCACATTTAACATCAGCTTCAATGTGAAATATGTTTGCAGAATATCAAGCAAGTTATTGAACTGAAATCGAGCTTTTATTTTTTTCAAAATTCAGCAGTGATAAGGAGAGTGGTTCCATTCCTAACCGGTTATTTCTTAAAACCGAACTGAAATGCTGAGTTGATCCAAGCAGATTTAAGTTCACGTTAGCGGTTGTATGTCCTCATGAAACAGATTCTCTATGTCACAGAAAACAGCTCTTAATCGCTTACTGGATTCAAGTGCTGCTAATTGGTGATACTGGTAGGGCAATAGTTATTAAATAACCGAATAGTGGAAGTCCAACTGGGAAGTTGTGCTCACTACCATTTTCTGAAGGTCTCTACTGTGTTTTTGTTGGATTATAGCAGTATGAACATTGTATGGAAACAACATTGTATGGGAACATCTTTCATTTGTGTCAAGAACAGCTATCATGCCTGGTATAGTATTTAGCAACACTGTGTGATGGGAATTTTTACCTCAGATGCTATCACAAAAACTACAACACATGTACAGTTTACAGTAGATGAACTGATAAATAACAATGCTCTATACAGTGTGTAAATATAGACTAGACAAGGGGTGGACGATCTTAACCGGTAAGGCCCGGCGTGTGCGGGTTTTCACTACAACTCCTTAATGAGATTACTAATTAGAGGATTGATTAGCTGAAGAGTCCTCGCACTGGGGTTTGAACAGCTGACCTAAAGGTTATCCCAAAAACCTGCATACACACTAGCCCTTTGCGGATAGAATTGGCCACCTCTGATCTAGACAATGTAATTTGTACGTCTTCATAGCACAGTGAGTACACAGGAGTAGACAAAGGACAGTAACTATAAGCTAATTCAGTTGCTTGGTGACTCCTTGGAGGCGTGTCTGCAAAATGAAAGTGATTATACTTTTTGTGTTTTTGTGTACCTAGGTGCTAGTATCGATTAGCATGTTGCGTCACTCTGTTCAAATGCTGATATGTGTCATTAGCGACATTACATTAAGGCTAATTTGGCACACCAATCATTCTCAGATCTAGTAGCAGGGATTAGGCACAGCCTGAAAAACGGGTTCGAAAAAGATGAATGCATGGCCAAGGAGTCTGACATACGCCTAATCAAAGCCACTCCCAAATTTCTCCCCGCATGTCATCCTTTCCATCACGTATGGCCACACGGGCAGTTTTCTGATATTAAACATACAGTTTCATTTCTGCCTAAATTACGCTTACATTTCATGTTTACAGAAGCAATAATTTCTGGAGTCAGATTTAAAATTTTATTCTTACAGAAGCATAACAGTCAAGGATGCAACTAAAGTGTGACATTCAATAAAAACAGTTTACATAATCCAGATATTACTGGACACTTTAAAGCTTTATTCTGATTGCTGGTTTTATTGTGAGTCAAACTTGAAACTGTGGAAAAAAAAAGCAAACAGATATCAAGACAAAACAGGAAGCATTGGGAGGCGTTGGCATGGACGTCAGACCTCCGTATTGTTCCTGTGATAAGCGCTAGTGAGGTTTCATACTGATGTGGTTTTGGTCTCTCTACTCGACCCCAGCTGACCACTCAAAGAGCATAGAAGACATAGACATGAATGTGGTGAGGCTCTGCTTCCAGTGCGAGCTGGAGAAGGAGGATGGCGAGAAGATTCAGCTCGGTCCTGTGGTGTCGAACCCCATCTACGACAAAAGTAAGCGTCGAGACTCCATTTGTGCGTGCACCCCTCCCCCCTGAATCCTTGTCTACTTGAAAGCATACTGCCAACAGTGGCGTGGAGTATAAGAATTGCTCAACAGCACTGCCATGGGAACACTTATCTTCTCTTCAGCAATGTGCAACTTAAGCCCCATCAAAGTGCAAGTGTGAATATCTTTAATCTTGTAACTAGCTGCCAGCATCAGCATAACTGTATGACACGTTTCACACTTTTTTCATTGAGTTGTTTTATTTTTCAAAGGAAAAACATACCACAAGAACCCCAACCCAATCTTAGAACAAGCTGGGCTGACTATTCTCTTTTGACTCAGTCTGAGTGTCATAAAAACTCAGTTATCAATTTTCACAACAGCACATTCTTCCCGAATTCCGCCGCGTGGCTCGTTTGAGGAAATAAACAGCATGTCGATGCTGTCGGCCTCAGAACACGCTTCCTTGTTGGCCTTGAAGCAGGTGTCCGTGTTTATGCTGCGCGCTTTACTCTCGATTGCAGAAGCAACCACCACGTCGGAGCTGAAGATCAACCGTCTGAATGTGGTACAAGGGCCCTGCACTGGCAAGACGGAGATATACCTTTTGTGTGACAAGGTGCAGAAAGGTGAAGTTTCATGTACCTGCAAGTCTCTGTGGACAGCTTTGTAGAAACATGTTAGGGCCTATTTGTTGATATGGTAATCTGTTATTATTAATTTACCAAAGCATTACAGCATGTATTAACAAAATGTCACAGAATATGGGCAAGCTAGTCTGCTGATTTGGCGCTCTGATGCTGAGCCAACCTTGCTTGCACTTCCCACAGATGACATTGAGATCATCTTTAGTCGGGACAAGTGGGAGGCCAAGGCAGAGTTTGCCCAGACGGACGTCCACCGGCAGATTGCCATCGTCTTCAAGTCTCCACCCTATCAAGAACGTGACATCACAGAAGAGGTGGAAGTAGATGTCTGCTTGCGCCGGCTGTCTGACCACATGAGCAGTGAGCCTGTCAAGTTCACCTACCTTCCCCACAACCCAGGTGAGGTCATCCTGCCTTCTGCACATGCAACTCAGAAAGTAGTTCCTGTCATCCCCCAGGAAAAAAGCTGAACACACATGTCTTGAACTAATGTGGTTTCACTTAACACGCATGCATAAATCAGTATTTTCTTTCATGGTTTATTTTATTTATTACACACTATCAAATTATCAGAACTATGCAATAAACGCTTTTGCTGTAATGGTATATTTACCATATCTGTAAGGCTTATTTTACACATATCTACTAAACATACCCCATTAGATACATTACGTAGAATCTCATGTAATAAAATTGCCAAATGGTTTTTGCCTTTTCAGCTTTGTTAGTGTTGAAAACACTGCTGGACAAACAAGGCTATATTCATATCAAAACCTTAAAAATTCCCTGTGACTCATACGCATTGTTGTGAAACAGCCGACACCTCAAATGTTAACGGTCGTTCCTGAACTGAGGCATCTGTCTGTGAATAAATGTGTCTTGGTGTTCGCACGGAGATGATTTAACCGAAAGCAAAAGTTTCATAAAGGAAATTATTGTTACTTTGGAGAAGTTTCAGCCCATCTTGCTATTTTGATGGTTTTAAAACTGTAACCAGTCATTAACACAGGGTGACCCAAGCGTGGGTCAGCAATGAAGTCACTCATATTTTATGTTCAATGAAACTAACATCCTTCTGCCTTCTATCGCAGTAATGCTGCTTCAGTGTGGCCACAGTTTATTTCCAAGGCACTGCGCTATGTTGAAACGTAGTTTTAAGATTGTCTAAATGTGTGGAACTCTCTCTGCAGACCCGTATGAAGTGAACCGGAAGAGGAAAATAAAACCAGATATCAGTTTTAAGGAAGGCTGCCGTGTTGCAAGTAAGGATTGGGGTATTTCATGAAATGTTTAGTGTTAATTTACTGTCTTTTGGTATCTAGTTTTTGCTGTATAAGTGCGTATTATTCTGCTGCCTCTTTAAGTACTACTGTTCAGTTCCTAAACAGATAGTTAGAGCAGTGTTTCTCAAACCCAGTCCCGGGGACCCCCAAACAGTCCAGGAGCTGGGAGGGAGCAAAAACATGTGACTGTCCGGGGATCCCTGTGGATTGGGGTGTTTCTCACCTGGGCAAAGACACACATGGGCCAGCGCTTAATGTTTGGGTTTTGCCTGGGGGTGTACTCAAATTTGAGATACTAAAAGCATAGTATAGTTCATTGTACACTACTATTCAAAAGTCTAGACATACCCACTGAAAATTGTTTTTTAACAGGATAACCTAAGTGTACTTAGGATTGTTATGTAGTAATTATTATCTTGTGAACAAAGAAAGAGACGGAGCGCTGTCACAGATGACGTGGCCTCCACAATCCCCGCACCTAAACCCCATTGAACTGGTTTGGGATGAGTTGGATCAAAAGACTAATAGCAATGCAGCCAACTTGTGCCAGGAGAAAACTCCTTCAGGACTGTCGGAGAAGCATTCCAGATGGCTACATCTGGAAGTTGGCTGAAAGAATGCCAAGAGTCTGCAGTACTGCAGTTCGTCGAAGCAAAAGTTTTGAAGAGTCTAAATGTTGGAGAAAATTTTGAGACGTTGTGGTGGTTGATGCAGTATTTCACTGCCTTGATGTCTTTTACTATTAGGTGAATAACATAGCTAAAATAGTGACGACATGCATTAAAGTTAGGTGTCCAGACTTTTGACTAGTATTGTATATAATGGACTATTGCTGTATATAATGTGTAAATAATATTAATGCAGTTTTTTTTATTTCTGTATCACACTAATATTCCCTTTTGTTTGCTCTACATTATCTGTCTCTAGCTCAACACCAGGCAATACCTGAACCAACCAACCACCAGTTTGACTACTCTTTCCTTACCCCTGAGCCCAGCTACCCAGTAGCAGACCTTACGGGGGCATCTACCAGTCAGTCGTCGCAAGATTTGAAAGATATCCATTACAGTCCCTCCCTGGACTTAAAACGGGAGGATATTAGCGCGGAAGATTTTCAGACTATCTTAAGGATGATCTCGAGTATGGATGATAGCGGAATCGTGATGCCCTCAGTGGCCATGGGCCCCGACTGCGAGTCCCAGCAGCTGCAGCAGCGCATGTTCCCCGACGTGGGCCACCACGCAGACACCATGCCGCTGGACCTGGAGAACATGAACTTGCTGAACATGGACCAGACTTTCATGGAGAACCAGGTGGACCCAGATTACTACAATGACGTGTACGTGTACAATCAGGGCCGGAGCCAGCAGGCCTTCCTGCCGGACCTGGTCGGGTCCAGCTCGCAGGCCCTCTGCACATTTGACAATGATGCCCTTAACCATGTCAAAGCGGAGACACATACTGACCTGTGAAGGATATGAAGCCAGCACCTTCAGGCTGTGACATATTGTATAGGATTTCAACATTGCTTGCATCATTCCAGTTATTTCTAATGCTTAAAATATTAGCAAGAAGGTTAAAACATAATAATGCTGATAGGAAATGGTTTACTTCTACTGAGAACTCATGGAGGTGGGGTGTCGAAGGAGCATTTCCACACTGGCGAATCATCCTATCATCCCACCTTGTCTACGTCAGGCCATTCAGGTCCAGACCTTTTGCTTTGATGTGACTCTGTCAGAGATGTTACCTGGTTCACTGAGGACGCAATTAATGTCCAGGAGAAAACAAGGGACCCAATCAATGGGACAAATATTGCTGAGCAAAGTGGCAGACTTTATGCTACTTTATCTGTTTTCTTGTCGTTGGGGACCCTGATGGCTCATGCAAAAATGTATTAATGTGAGCGTGCAAACCATTTGGTAGGACAGTTGCGTTCGCATTACAGTTAGATACAGGTCACCTTATTATTAATGTGAAACCTCAAGATCCAATCAGAGCAAAAAATCTGAATTGGGCAGTGAGGCGTGTAATGTGAAAGCAGCCTATCAAAACGTTAATGGTAGAACGCAACAAGCGAGAAACTGACAACTCGCTAATATGTATGTCACAGATAGTAACCTTACATGCTTTGTCTTTAACTTTAGCAATTACGCACTAGTTTTGCATTGCACTTCATGTATAGGTATTTGTAAAGGTTGTTAATATATGTATTAAGTGTGATCTGTGATGTATTTTCGTGGTCCGCTGCCCAGCTTTTCCCCAGTGACAGTTGGCTATGTTTTCTGTAATTAAATAAATATAAGTCAATAACAATGTTGTCTTTCTTGTTGCATGTCTATAGTTTGTGCCTGTTAACAGCAGTTATCAGTGATGTTCGATTTGCTACTTAGATCTTTAGAGCAGGGCTGTGTAAAATAAATCATTTGGGCTTCTCCATTTTTTTTTTGTTATTCAGATATTTTGCATCACATTATGGTTTGAAATCACTTATCGGAAGAAGTATGTCACTCTACATTTGCAACTGAACTCTATATGCATCCACCAAAGGTACAAAATAGAATATACAATAGATGAATATCAAGTGATAGATTGGCAACCCATCCTGACTTACTCTCTACCATGCGCCCGTCATTTCCAGAGATAGGCTCCAGACCCTTTCAACCCTGCATATAACAAGTGGGCACAAAATGGATGGAAGAAGGACGAATTAAAGTGCAGTATTGAAATCGTATGACTGGGATTGGGAGCATTGTAATCATTTAGCAATACAGGATTATAAGGGGCAACCGACCACTTGATGTAATAATTAGCATGTTCTGCCAAGTTAATGTGGGTTTCCTTTCACAATCTAAAAATCTGATTAGGTAAATTGGTGTATTTTATCTGGGGGGTGTCCGTGCTTTGTATCTTTTGGGATAGTATCCAGAGTCCCCTGTACTAGTACTGGATAAGCAGTTATGTTTGATAGGTATATTGACGGGTGGACTTGAATTGAAAGATGACTGAATCATGACATTGTAGCTACAGAGTAGCCTTTTGCTAGTGTCTTTCTCACGACTGCTGTAGCTCATGTGTAATTGCAGTTTTCATACGGACATTCTTGGCGTGCCAGATTGGATGACCATCATCGTCTTGAAATTAAAGACAGGGGTCTTAATAAAAACATTTGAGGCCGCATTTCACCCAGCCAAACCACAGCTGCAGCTCGAGTTACACTCTGATTTGTAGCAGGACGTGGAGTCGGCTTCCTGGAGAGGAGCTCGCTGAGGAGAAGCCCACTGGCACAGTCTGCGGGGGCAGATAAACCTTCGCTTGGCTGACAGGAAATGGGGAGAAGCAGGTCGTCCCAGCTTGCTATGCCATCAGGCCCCCCACTGTGCCCCCCTCGTCTTGGTTCAACACACAACTATACAGGAAGCAATATTTCTTCTGCACGTCCATTTTTTTTTATATCAGTTACACAGAGTCAGAAGCACATTAACATGCTCAGTGTTTCCCCTGCGATCTACAACGGTGTGGAGGTCTATCAAGGTGGGGGAGGGTTGTCGGCAACGGCAATAGTTGTAGACCTGCAGTGACAACAGTAAAAGTCGTTAACAGGGGTAAGGGGGGGGGGAGGTTAAATTTTTACTAAACAAGGTTTAATAAAAACCCTAAGCCTAACCATAACCCTGGCTATTGAAGCATACTACATATTTATTTTAAATTACATGTCATAGGTCTTAGTAAGCACTATATATCTCAGGTTGTGTGTAGTTTAAATACACTGTAAGGCACACTCACGTAGTAATAAGTTGTAACTAACAAAAACATCATCCTAGTAAATGGCTCTGCGTGTGCAGGATATACATATATGCGGTGCTATAAACAACAGCAGTCCACTCATTTTGGGAAGTGAACGGTGGGGGCCATCATGCAGAGAGAGAGCTCTGCTATCTGCTGCCTTTGCGCCTGGGCTGTGCTGCTTATAATCTGGTCTATTTTTAGCTCGCTGGGTTTGCCAGTCAGAAAGCCGTCCACCCACACGAATTCCAGACCCCAAACGCGGAGCCAGTCAAAGCGAGGCTCTGTCTCTCTCCACCTCCCACACAGTCAGGCCAGCGGGATCAGAATACCGGCCTTTTCTTATGCGTTCAATGCGTATAGTGCCGCTATAAAAAATAATCGGCCACAATGTTGGCTGCTTCCCAAAGTAGTAAATCATCTTTTTCCCTTAGCAACTGAGAGAGAAAATTCTTGAATAAAGACAAATCAGTAGCTGAGAAATCAATTCAAACAAGCTTCCCAAAGCTGTATTGGTTGAATGAGGGTGGGTAAAACCCTGGTGAAGTTCCTCATTTCGCGTTCAGGGTAGTCAGATATGGCCAGTCACATGTTAAAGATTCACCACAATAAAGTTAATTCACTCTGGAGTTTTTGAACTCCGCAGCCTCAACAAAAGATCCATTCTTATGCTGTCAAGGTACCGTCTTCAGTGCATCGACAGTCGTCACGCACAAGTTAATCATCACACAGGGATGATCTGCTAACATTGACTGATGATTGGATAGATTAATGGATATTCTCTTCAATTACTGTGACTTTTTACCAGTTACTCACGTCTTCTCTCAATCCGAAAGAAGCTTGCTCAGTTAAAATATACCTGATCAACTTCATAAAAATATTGAAATACTTTTGTGTTCAGTATTTTTGTATTTTGTATGCAAGCTCCACACACATGGATGGGTGTACATAGGCACTACTGTTGTATTTAGTGTTTTATCTTATTTTATTTTATTTATTTTTTGTATTCTTATTCTTGTTTTTTTTATATTCTTGGTATTACTCTTGTACTCTGTTCTTGCTATCTGTCTTGAGCTGTGGTATCGCACAAATTTCCCCACTGTGGGATCAATAAAGTCCTATCTAATCTAATCTAATCTAATCTGATATTTGATCTGATCTGATATGTGGTTTCTCTGGAGTGGTGTGTGGCTCCGTGAGTAAAGACTCTGCCCGTGAAAGTTATGGGTTCAAATCCCAGGATTGGCAGAGTGGTCTCACTGTTGGGCTGTTGAGAAAGGCTCTTAATCCTAGTTGCTCCAGGGACTGGCTGAGCCTGTCTTACTTTGGATGAAAGCAGCTATGAAATAAACATGCAAACTCCACACACATGGAGCCATGGCAGAGATTTGTACCCATTTGGATGTATTTTCATCCATCTCTGTGCATGGGACTGCCCCCCCCCCCTGTAATGTATCTTGAGTTAAACCTTATGCTACAGGAGGCTGCCTCATAATTACCATAACTCAAAACCAGGTAAACCATAATTGACTACAAGTAGATTAATTACAAATCTCTAAAGTCTAGGTTTTCCAAACCCCATGGAAGTCCTTTTTTGGCCCTTCGGCTCTGTTCGGGTTGAATATGAGCAGTTTTGTCTACTGACCGTCACCCGTAAGCCCCCATGAAACGAGGAAGGTGTCGGCGCTCTTCTGGTGTTCAAGCGATTCAGCTGCCCTGGATTCAAAGTGGATAAGGGCTTAAAAATATACATTGCATTTATTTTGCAGATGCTTTTATTCAAAGCAATGTCTGCCAGTCCCTGGGACAACTGTGGGTAAGGGCCTCACTCAAAGGCCCAACAGTGAAAGCACTCTGCCTGCCGTGGGATTTGAACCAACAACCTTCCCAGGCACCAAGTCCTAACTCATAAGGCCACACACCACCCAAGTGGAACCAGGTATCAGATGCCCTTAGCTTTTACATTTATAAACAGTACTGTTAACTCAGCAAATTTCAAAGGACGCACTAAAATAGTGTGGTGAAATGATGACTTCATGCCCACGTATCAGGCAGTATAGAATGCAAAAGGTAAAAATCAATAAGCTTCAGCGATGATTCAGCTGCATGCCTTCACAACCCACTGTCCGGTCTTATCTAATACATCTGCAATGATGACCTTTTAAAAGTCACCTGAGAAACACTGTCACAGTGTTATACGTGGTGTATTCCATACATATAGCTGACGCGGTTAGGGTTCTCGTGCCTTTGTCCAGAAGGGGTGTGGGCTCACATGCTGTGGCTGGTAGACTAATCAAATCTGTGCTGGCTTCTCAAACAGGGCCCTTAACCCCAGCTGCCCTGCATGTTTTGCGGGCTTTCCCTTGTGCTCTGACACCAAACCCTGTGTCTCCCATGAAGAGCAAAGAGTTTCTATGTACCTTCTACAAATGTCTACTCTCGTGTAAATAAATGTCAGGAAAGTGTGCGGGGATCTGTACCTCGCCAAATACTCGCTCCATTCTTAGCCAATACTGGAAAACCAATTGCAGGGAAAATCCGCAATAGGACCTCAGCCACTGGATAGCTCCCAAAAATAGCTTGCAGATGCCTGGGCACGCACGGGCGTGACATCAACACGAGCGCAGGCATGAGACCGGAGAAACCGAGACCAGGAGGCGAAGGCCGGCAGGCCGCGGAAAAGCAAATGGCAGCCGACATCATAAGAACATGAGTTAATCAGAAAAAAAAGCAACTTTTTTTTTTTTTCCTTTTTAACCCGGCACGTTTGGCTGTCAGATTCATCTGTTCTTGGAATTGTGAGAATTGATGTGTGGGAAGGAGTCCTCTGTCCACATCACTTCCACTGGAATAGGGAAGTACTATGAAACGCATTACGTTTCTCATAAAATGTCATCAGATGCGTCAGACAACCATTTGGAATTTGTGCTGCAAAAAAACAAAAGGGCTCTGAAAAGATAGTGCCAGTCAGTTATTGTTGAAAGGAAGCCCGCATTCTATAATTGTAGCTTCCTCACGTTGCCGACGGCATTCAGAGCTGCCCGACTGGCCTGGTCTGTTTTGTTTTGGCGAGATGGAGTGACGTCGGTGATGCGCTGGCATAAGAAAAAAGCAGATCAAAAGAAAACATGAAAGATTTGACATATATTATTTTGGTTTCGGGGTAAGACATTAATTCAAATGACATAAGAAAGACTACAAAGTTTTTAAAGCAATCCCACTGGGCTGGATTGAAATTACCATATATAATGTACTGGAGATGATGTATATGTGTCTTTCGTTGTTGTTGTTTTATTGTAACTGAAGTTTTACTGAATACTGCTGTCAGCAAAATTATGACTGTGAAGTACTGTACTTGTTTTTATTGCACTCGAATCAGTTACTCCATCTAATGGATATTATGTTGCCAATGTTAAGGGTGAATGCCACTTTTGCAGATATATTGCAAAAGAAATTGCCCTGTTACCCAATGTTTAATGTAATTATTCTTGATGATTGATTGTTAATTCTGACACTGCCTACTTTTCAGTAAATTAAATCAGTTTAGTCATACACTGTCACTACAGTGTAACTTCTGTTCAGTTAACTATTTATTTGTTTGTTTGCCTTTTATGCTTTTTTTGTCTTTTTTGTCTCCTGCAGAACACCCAGAGCACTTTGAATCACATCGTGCCTGAATTGTGCTATATAAATAAATGTGCCAAACCTTGCCTTACTTTGAGAAGCTTCTACTTCTCTTGTGTGATACAGCGGTAATTCAGTATTCATCTAACCTGACTGGACAGGATCACAAGATGGAAAGAACCAGACAGCTGGATGTATAATAATGACTGAATGCTGTATACTGACCTGTCAACATTATACCCAGGTGTCATTCATCCGTCCAGGGCTGGCCCAATGTTTTATCATGTCCCCACCCATTCTGACAGGCTGATCAGACAGGGGGGGGCAGGCTGGTGGCCGCTGGGCTCGAAACAGCTGCTTAGTTTGCTTATGCCTTGTACTCGGCCTGCATCCATCCATCCTCCAACCATTTATCCATCCATCCATTCTCCAACCATTTACCCATCCATCATCCATCCTTCAACCATTTATCTATCCATCCCTCCATCCATCCATCCATCCATCATCCAACCATTCATCTATCCCTCCACCCATCCATTCTCCAACCATTTATCCATCCATCCATCCAGCCATCCCTCCATCCATCCATCAATCACTTATCCATCCATCCAGTACACGACTATCAGGAGCCTAAATCCAATCACAAATATCACAGGGTACAAGCCATGGGACACCCTAGATATTACCAGTCCATTGCAAGGCACCCACACACTATGAGCAATTTACACGCCAGTTCCCCCAGCTTGATTTCACAGAAGCCATAAAATGTGTTACTATATAAGAGGAAGAGCAATATGTGGTTGGCCACAATCCTTATAGGCTTAAAGGGCATTGGCTAAGGTCACTTCACAAACCCTGCTGCCCAACCCCACCCAGCGTGTAATACACCTTCCCCGAAAGCCACAAAATGCTTGCATTCTCATCATTCATGTATCACCAGTGAGCAATGAGATGCGTGGAAATCTGTATGTCAGACCCCAGCTTACTGGATAAGAAAAACACATATACTTCAGAATTACAGAATGACTCTAATTCCTAAAAATCATCTATTTTCATCATTTAATTGTGACAACAATCTTCTGTACAGTTATTGATACATGGTATAAGGTGTTAAGTTACTAAAATGTGATAGTTTTCAATGTTATACGTGGATGAAATTTCTTTGGCGCTACAACAGGTCTCATTTGAATTAAAATCTTCAAAAGAAAAACATATTTTGTAAGCTGTCACAAGTCAGTCAAAACTGGCTGATTATCGTTTGTTAAAAAGGTTAGAAAGTTTGAATTCCAGCCACACATTTTCACAAGTGACTATAGTGTAAGGTTGGGTGCTAGAATCCACTTTTTACTCTTCACTTCTGTGTTAATACCCAGCTGTTGCTGTTTTGTGTTTTTTCAGTTCAAGGACGGACATGACTGTTGGCAGTAATGAATACTTTTTGACCATGGAACCAAATGCAAAAATACCTCTTTAATTTCGCTACTTCAGGTACTACAATTATAACATGTTACTCCCATGAATAGCGTGTCAATGATTTATATATCTATTTACTTAATTAACATTAAACCTATGAAAACTGTATATTATCCCATAAGAAAATCTCTAATATGTTTCTGATGTTCATGTCATGGCTACTTTTGATTGGGCCTTCAGAAAGCCTAACGTTTGGATAATTGTTCAGATCATACCTGATAAAGAGAACTTACATGAAACCATAACGTAGCCTGACCAAAGTTTGATTACCTACAAAACAGGAAAAACCACTTCACAGCCCTTCTGTATAAAAGACCAGAATACCAGTATGTGACTTTGACAACAGAGAAAAACTGGGAAAAAAACACTTCAAAATTTTAATTTTATTCAGTCGTAAAACTAACGGCATGTTAAATGGTTTGGAGTGATCCAGGACACTATATCATTTGCACCATTTCCACTTGGATGAAGTTATCTCTAACTGTGATCTTTCATTTAGTTTTTGGCTGCCATCTTATTTCATAATCGAGTTTCTCTGTTCTTCCTGTTCTCCTCTTGGCCAGCAGCAAAGCTGTGGAATTGCTTCCTGTTAGCTAAGACAATGGAGTAGTCCACATCACCTGACCGTTTATATTAGGATTTGCATTTCATACAATGGCAGCATAATTATATTAATGCCATTTCTTACAAAATCAACAAATTAAACAAATATTTGGTACAATCAAAAGGCTGAGGCCTAGCATGATAAAGCAGTTTCAGTCCTGGAGTGTGCCTCTCGAGTGCCATCTAGTGGCTGCTTTGGAATACACAAGGAATCCAGGCCACATTTCTGAATTTGCATCGATTTCCAAGCCCTTACTGCAATATTAGAGGACTGAAGTGAGGAACCGCCTGAAGACACAAATAACAGACTGATAGCGATTAGCTTAGCGGCTAAATGGAACTCATAATTATAATTTGCCTTGGGGTCAAAATGTCTCAAAACAGTCTCTGCACTAGGTGTCAGATACACTTGCACCTGAGTGTTCATTGTTCATGTTTGGGATGTGCTATTTGCCTCACTTATATGTCACTTTGGACAAGGTATTATTTATACCTGAAGAGGTTTGTTGCGTAAAATTACCACAATGAATGAATGAGAATAGACTAGTGAAAAATGGTCTTTAAGTGTGGTGGATATTGTGATGGCTTGAGTTCTTATACGTTTTTAAGACAATAAAATGGCAAATGACCATATATTTCTCAACCACTTGTCCAGTACAGGGTGAGGTGGCCTCTAGCCAATACCCAGACAGCATAGAGGGCAAGGCAATTTAGAAATTCCATTTCAGCTAATGTCTTTAGTCTGTGGGAAGGAATCAGCATCCCGGAGCATTCAATCCCCCAAATCCGGAGGTGTGAACCAGGCAAATAAACCATAATTAAATCCACATTGTGTACAGGAATTTGCTTTGGTTGTGGAGGAGTGACTTCCATCGGCATGACATAAGATATATTCAAGGTCAATAAGGGAAGTTCATGGTTGAGTTATGTTGCATAGTGAAATGAGTTCACAGGGCATGAAAGAATGAATGGAACCGTTTCCTTCTTTTTCATCAAAAAATATAGAAATATATGGGCCAGATTCCAGTCCCACTGCACACATCAGCAACATTTTTTTAAACCTTTTATGATATAGACGTCTTATACAGTAGGTCACGCCATAACTTTGAGTAGAGTATCAGTATTTTGAAAGCTTACAAAACATATAGAAATTACAGTAAAACATAAATTGAATGCAAAAATTATTCTTCATATTTTCATGCATACAAAAATCTTATTTTCCACATTCTGCAATTATGCACATTATTTTCTACATTTGCCAAATGAAAAACATTTGGCTGACTCATAGTTACTAAGGACCTTGACGTACAATGACATATGTTAATAAGTGCAAATTGGGAAGTGTGGATTTACCCTCAGTAAATAAACAGTAGAATGACTTCATGTAACAAAAACGGCTTTACTGCTCTGATGACCAGTCAAAGGATTTTAAAAATGCTGGGAAGGAAAGCTGGGCATGAGGGCTGACCAGTACACCTGGCAGCATCCTTTCCTGGAAATCAGATGGTTTCTGTTTCATGAATGTTGCTTTGAACAGATCTGAGGTGAGTTCTGAGAACAGGGCACGTGCTCCAATTTGTGGTATAAAAAAAAAACCAAAGCAATAAAACAAGCTGAGTTCTGGTAAGGGAATGGAGCTTCGTATATGCTGCAGATACATAATGCGTGGTTTCGTATCATAGATCATCTTTACTGCATCTAAATAAACCCATTTACCAAACATCCCACTACTTTATTGTAGGGACTTTCTGTCTGAAAACACACTTCCATGTTCAATAAGTTGTTCTCCCAGCTATTATTGCTACAAGACCCTGAGATCACCTGCATTCACATTAAAACTCTCTTATTATAAAAACTTTCATGAAAATGCCATATTCTTTAAGTTGAACTGCAATACTATTGGATCCATAACAGACACGACGGTGATGCATCGTACCCTGAACACCATTAGTTTGAACTATGGCCACTGGGGGCGCTGCTAGAGACTTTGCACCCCATGAAAGTATATTATATTGGACCCCAACCCAGGCCAATCTAATTATGTTCAAAATTTTTTAGGGTCCGTGTCACTCATTGGCCCTTGGAATCATTCATCTCCCCCGCCCTTTACAGCAGCCCTAGCTGCCAACAGGCAGGAGGTCAGAAGGTTCAGGACGGTTGGAGACCACACTACCAGACTCTAGAACAATTTTTACCCCAATACCAAAATCAGGCTGATCTGGGCACTGAAGGACCCTCACAAATAACCTCCATGCTCCAAAAAAAGCACCAGTCAAAAATCTGAACACACTCGCTATTAATGCATTTGTTTGTATTTTAGTTGTTACTCATCATATAGTAAATGGTCATGAAGCAATGAAGTAATACATATGAAATATTGTAACGACCAAGAGAAGTGATAAACATCTCAAAGCTTTCCCTAGTGTTAGACTCTTAGAAATAGCCTCCATTTGCTTTTGTGACTGCATTGCAGACTCTTGGCATTCTTTTGACCTGCTCCCAGATGTAGCCACTTGGAATGCTTCTCCGACAGTCTTGAAGGAGTTCCCACAAGTTCTGTCTCATTGCTGTGTGCAATGACAACAATAAAGAATCTGAACTGAAGAATTAGCTCTGGGGGGAAAGGGATCGCCCAAAAGAGTCCAACAGCTGCCTGCCCTGATATTTAGAATAAAAAATCCTTGAATTTTGTGCTGTAATAAGGATATTAATAAGAACAAGATCATTGTCCCTGTAAGACAGCTTCAGACACCAGGAACTCAGCTATAGCTAACAACCGGACAGGAGCTATCAATATTTATTTGCAGCTTCACCTATGTTCCATAAATATAACCCCCACGCCTGGCAGGATTGAGTGCTCTTATTGGCCATAAATGTAGTACATAATATGGAAGTGAAAAGAATTCAGCGGCATCTCTAACATGCTACTCTTATTCACAAATGGAAACTCTTATCTTGAGGGTAGCCTTCAAACGGCATTTCCTCTAGAGCGATACAACTGAAGCTAACTATACTGAGGCTGATATATGTGAAGCAGCTAACAATGGGAGAAACAGCTTTGATTATGGTGCACATTCACCAGTGCATTGTTTCCATTTCCTTATGCAACATCTCAGCATTTTTTTTTACATCCGGATTTGTATTCATTTCTCATCGAGATCTTGCATTGATGATAGGAGAGCTAAACCGAGATTTTCAGTGGGGTTAGGGTCAAAACTCCGTGGTGGCCACGGTGACTTTTTTGGGCCAGGCAGTGTAGCTATTACTTTATAAAAATGTAAAACAGTCTTATTTAGGTAATACGTCCTAACATTACTGATAACATCTTACCTGAATCAAAATAATATGACGTTTATCTGTGGAAAAAAACTTGACCACAAAAGCTCACAAACAACGATGAAAATCTCTGAGCATGACTTGAAATTAGATGGTTTACAGGAAGGTTTTTGAAATCTTATGTCTCTTCTTTATGACAGTTGAACACGTTTCATGTACCATGTTACGACAACAATAATTAGGGTAATTCCAAGAGTTGTACAGGGTCCTGGGTCACAGATACTCACTCATGCCCTTGGCTGGTATTCCCCTGCAGTTTGACAGCCAATCAGGTGCCTTGTATCTTCAATATACCTAAGGGAGTTCCCAGCATGGCAGAGCTGACCACAACCCACAGAACAAAGGGCAAAGAGAGAAAGCAAAACACGCTTCCACAGGTCAAAATAAAAAGCAAACAACATTTGCATATTTGCTATTTCTAGAAGGTTTCTTTTCTTTTTCCTTTCTTTTTCTCCCCCTCGATAAGGATGGGATTGAAAGTGGGCATGGTACAATAATGTTTGCTGTTCCTCTAAAATTGATATTGAAGATTGGGTTTTTGATGGAAAGGCTCATTTTAAAAATAACATACCATGAGGTTAACTTCCTCCTAGCATGAATTTTCAGACATACACTTATTATATCACAGCAGCAACATATGAATGACCCGCAGACTTCCTTTGTAGTATGAGACAATGAACTGCCTGCAGGCAGTTAGCTTACATGGTTTCCCTGATATTTTAATGGCTATTGTTTTTGTAGATGTCTTCTACTTCCTGGCCTCCCACCTAGAATCATAATTACCATGACCTATAACCTCAATATATGTGGCACATTTCATTGTGCCTCTCATCATCACTGTATCGTCACTCCAGCCTCCTCCTGTCTTCAGACTTGTGCAAAGTGCCACAATTAAACATCACACACATTTGCCTAAATTGAATGTTTATCGCTTGCCACACACGAGGCCCCAGGCTTCATTTGGATAACTTTCAAATAAGAAAATCACCAACTGTGAAATTATATTTAGGTAGAAGTTATGGCTGAAGATGAGTCACAGTAAATTTTACAGATAATTAGTGGTTAGTCCACTAGATTGATCAATCTGGCAAACATCTGACAGACCTTGTGCCAGTTCCAATTATGTTGGGCAGTCCTGAGTTTGAAATTCTTTAATTGGCAAATCCTGAGCACCCACTGGAAACCAATGAAAGTTATTGGAGAAACATACGTGAAATTTCTCTCAAATTTACTTTCTTTTTGCAATAAGGATTAAAATTACATAAAAACCTACACTGTACAACTACACTTTTTTATTTAGAATTATTTAAACAATTTCATTGTAACAATATACTTCATGGATCGGTTTAGGGTCAAACTTTTGAATGAACTGGTTTAAACCAAACCCAGACTGAATTTATAGGTGGTGATGGACAGAACATCAGTATTAAAACGGCACAAAAAAAATAGACACAGCAGTCAGCACTCATAACCTTCGCACATGGTGTTCATTTAATTAAATAAAAAAATACAACTTTAAAAGTGGTCAGTGTCCCAATAGGTTTGATGACTTTGAATCACCACATCCCAAGACGGTTTCAGCATCACAAAGCATTAGGCGCTTAGCCACTGACAGAATGAGAAGCAGTTTATTTATTTTATATAAATAAAAGATCCACTGAAGAAATGTTCAATGGCAGGTGCCAGTAAATTCAGCTGTAAATGTTGGACCAAAAGAAGAAAAAAAGATGCCTTGCTGGATGATGACCTAGTCACATGACTTTTATTACTTCTCAACTACCTTAGGTTCAGAGAGCTTCTGAACAGCAAACTCATGCACAAGATCATCCACACACTTGACGAACAGCGGCGTTGGTTCCTGTGAGGAGATACGGAAACATACGATGCAGTCACTGTGTCACAGTGAGCAGGGGGAGGTAGCACTTAAAACAGAACCTGTTCCTGGCTGTTTCATTCCTCTGTCCATTACCTTGTGCTCCAGAAGCCTCTGTTTCTCCACGGCCTCCTCCAAACTCAGACCGACCCACTCAGCCTCCTCCTCAGGGATCACGAACTGCTACTTGCGTTGAGGGCGAGATATCAGAAATTTCATAGGCTTGAATGCAAATTTTGCCAGTGCAACAGGATGAACACCACAGCCATTTAGTAAGTGTCATGGGATTCCTAATGAACAGTGTAAACTGTCCCATCCATATCATAACACCATTGAAAGTGATGCTCTTCAGTGGTAAAACACTTTGAATGCCATTTTTGTTCCGGTTTGGGGTCTTAATTCTGCTTGTTTGAGCTGTTAATTTTTCATTTTTACTGGCATGATTTTCCCTGTATTTTGCTTGAAGGGTGAATATAAAATTTACTATTTGTTTCATTTTGGTAAATATAAAATCTATCATATGGTCAAATAAAGGGAAAAATTATGTGTAATTCAAAAAAAGATACAGGTAAGTATGCTCTAATCAATTCCTGACCATATTCAATGTTCACCAATTCAAAAAAACCAAACAAATAAAGTAAAAGTTTAAGTTGCTTCTAAGTAACGGTCAATGAACAGGGGTCTGTTTCTCATAGCAGAATTACTTGCTTAGCCAGATAACTTGCCAGATTTAAGGTAGTCTGGGCTGAATGTAAGTTGATGAAAATAAGGTCTATTTAGTCCAGACTACCTTAAATCTGGCAAGTTATCTGGCTAAGCAAGAAATCCTGCTTTGTGAAACAGGCCTCAGCTTGGTCAAACTATTGATCAATCAGATGTTCAGCATGAACAAAAGCCAACAAGCATAATGTACTGCCAGGGCAACATCTGATCACCCCTGCCATACAATAAACTGCTCCCTTAACATTAACGTGCGACTAACACTTCTTTGATTCAGACCAACAAGCCCCCTAGCTAAATGGTAGGTTATGAAAATACTACACACTCATCTTAAAGCTACAGTAACAGCAGCCCACCTTGTACTTGTTATAGATCCTCCCTCTGCGAACAGGGTCTTCAGGGTACAGTTCTGTGTCTTTGCGGGCCAAGCGGAGCAGCATTGCCCTCTTCAGGTCCATGCCAAGCTTGGAGTTCAGGTCAACTTTTGGGGTCTGAGCACAAAACATCGGGGAGAGGAGTAAACCGCTGGACGTTCTATACCACTGTTTCCCAACCCCGTACACTGGAAACCCCAGTCAGTCCATGTTTTTGCTCCCTCCCGGCTCCAAGTAATGTGGAGCAAAAACATGGACTGTCTGGGGTCCCCAAGGACCAGATTGGGAAACACTGTTCTATACTAATACAGAGAGTCAACAGATGAAGAAGGCCGAGGCCAGTACAGTATATTACTGCAAGAAACACTAGATAAAATACATATAACAATGTGCATAGAAATGAAACACGTGCAACATCCTATTAAATACGGCCCATATCATGCAGTGAGTTACATTTCTGGGAAACCGCCACCTTGAGAATATAATAGTCAAAGCCGTAGGCTGCGTCAATAAGGTCCAGGGTGCGCATAGTAACTGTGATTCGAAACTTGTGGTCCAAGATTTCACTGTATAGGTTTCTGTCAAACAACTGAGGCCTCCAGCATTTCTTCAATCGAGTGGAGAGCTGTCAAAGAAACACAGCATACCATCGGATAAACATATGTCACTTTTAAACAGCACCATTCTGCTCATATTATCATCTATGTGTGGATGACAGATCGCCAGATTGAGCAGACAGACCCACCTTATCGTTGTTGGCATACTTGTACCCCGACACCCACCCTTCTCCTGCCCACAGACCGTTCTGTGACTCGGGGGGGTAGTAGACCTCTATTGGTACGTCTTGCACACGTTCTCGGAGACCAGTTTTGGGATTCAATCTGTATTTAACCCCTAGGGGTTTCCAGTGAACTGGCGTAGGAGGCCGTGTCTCCTGCAGTGAGCGCAGGTAGTGTTCGGGTAAGCGTGCATATATTCCCTTCTTAAGTTTTAACGTTTCCCATAGCCGAGGTGCGTACTTGTGTAAGGGCATCCTTGGAAAGGCAACGAGGTTCACTCTAGAAAATAAAACAATACACAGAATTAGGCCGGATCTCACACGTTTAGATGAAATGTAATGCAGGGTATAGCATTATTTAGTGTTTGCATAGCCTGACGCGTCAACATAGCTGACCGAACCCCGTTAAGGCATTGTGCAAACTAGCTACATGGCTTTACAATTTCAACTCATCCATTTTAAGTAAATATAAAGAAACTTACCAACGGCACATGGGCAAGTCGATGAAATAAAACGACACAAAACAACTTCCGGTGACGTAGCCTCTCAGCCAAGGGCACGCGGTCATACTTCCGCGACGGCAAAAGCGCTCACGTGATCAGCCTCTACGCCGCTATTTCCACGGTGAGCGCTGCTATTGGTTACTCACGCTGTCAATCATGAATTTTCTAATATTATTGTGCAGCACTATATTATGCAAATATTGTGAAGGTTTGATTAGTGCAGCAGTGTATAACTGTCATAAAAGGAAACGTAGCTAATTAGACTGCTTTAGATTTAGCACACAGACAGTTAATTGAGCTGCAGCTTATATATATATCATTTATTAAAGACAAACTCGCCCGAAAGGTGGAATTGAACCACTCTGCCGCTAGGCAGCTACAGGTTTGAAGCCTGCACCCCGGACCACCGAGGATCATCCGGGCACTAACCAAAGGTAACTCCAAACAGATATATAGCTCTAAATATAAGAACTTTTTCCTTTCACGGTTGATAACCTTGCTGATTAAACACATAGTCGTAATATTATAATAATACATCGATAATGATATCGGCCTTGTTATAATTGTCCCGAAAATATTCGACTATATCCACATTTAGGTAAAAAAAAAAATGTTTCTGGATGTAATGCTTTGCGAAAGAATGCAAAGCATACAGGCTGCTATTGGCTGTTTCTGCCTTTCACGGGGTGGAACCTACGGAACAATTAACATAACATGGGGACTCCGCATACCGTGCTGATCGTGCTTTAAAAGACAGACTGACCAATTACAGTTTAGCGCATGTAGGCGTAAGAAACCGAGATCTCCAGCTAGGTACAGACAACATATTTTCATTTAAATGCACATTTAAAGTTTGAAGCATGCATAATACAAAATAAGAGTATAAACAGTACATTAAACTCGTTACAGAATTGCTATACTTTCACTGTATGATCATTATGTCACAGTAAACAATCCTGTAAGTCAAGGTTACAAAATTACAATAACTAAAAATGCTATATATGATAATTAAAATGCATTGATTTTATTTTTGCGTTTATTTATCATAGTTTAAAAACCGTTATGAAGGTGAGACGTTTGTTATCACAATCAATAATTGGAATTCTCAGAAAAAGCTTAATGAAAAGATTGGTGTTCAATAACAATATTGTGTGACTTTGCAGTTTAGAATTCTGCCAGTGATGGGCAGTGGTTCTTGTAGCAAGGCCCTTAACTCCAGTTGCTCCAGGGACTGGGTGACCCTGCTTTCTAAATCATACACCATTTTGGATGTACAGTTTGGAAGCTGCTAAATAACACTAATTACCTGACAGTTAGGATTTACACAGTATATCAGAGAAATAGGTGATAGTCACTTGATCTGCCCTTGTCTCAAATATTAGAATAGAGGATAAGCACGTGTTTGCTAGCTTCTCCAGTGAAAACAGTCTGTTTAACTGGTTTGGACCGACGTCTTTCTTGCGTTTTGGTTGGGATCACAGTGACATTAATTTTCTGACGAATATGAAAATACATCTGATGCCCCAACCACGTTTTGCTGTAAATATACATTCCGGGACGCTAGGGGGCAGTAAACGCATTTCCTCTGTCTTTACACTAAAAACCGCAAAACCGAACAGAAGCGTGGGAATACATGAGTTTGTAAAGCATGAAACGGAACTTGGAAGAGGTAAAATTGGTTAGGCGTTTGCCTCTTATTTGCCTTTAACTGAAACGATATTCACCGCAGGGCTTTTGATTTCAGCTCGCTAGCAACTGTCTAGGTGTTAAGGTGAATGGGTATTTCACTAGGAAGATCTCAAGCGATTACTGATTCTGGTGTGAAATTCACAAGTTTACAACTGTTTCTTTCTCTCAGTTACAGGTGTGCATGATAGATTTCATCACGCCCCGTATGCAAGCATGAAAACGCCAGTGTCTGTTTTGCGTTTGCCGCGGGGCCCGGATCCCAACAGTCGCGGCTTCGATCCGAACTCTGCTCGGTTCCAGGCCCTGTGTCCCACCACCGTGTCGGCCTCCTCTGCGGCAGACGCGCACGGTGCCGCGCTGCGTGACGAGCAGCGCGCCCGGTCGCTCCTAAGGGAGCGCTTCCTGCGGAGCCTCCTGGCCATGTGCGGCAGGCCGGTGCGCTTCAGCATGTACGAGAAGGTTCAGGTAGAAGCCAAATTCGGTGCCTCGGATATCGACGTGCTCAACTTCCAAGTTTCGGATTTGCAGACTCCGATCGGAGTACAAAAAGAAGCATTGCTACGTTGCCCAGATATCATTACGTACAGCTTCGAAATCTGAGATTAGTGCTGGTGAACTAATCTCCTGTTAATGAACGGATTGTGAATGTTAGCGGTTTTTCTAAACACACTTAAAAATATTTTCAATATATAAATAAAATGTGATATTAATTGATACATTGTCTCTTTAATAAGAAGCATCAGTTCTGAATCGTTGAGTGAAATTGCTACCTGAAGATCTTTGAAATCTAGCACTGTCAGTCCAATTTTGCTGTGCTGTGCGCCATTTTCCCAATTTCTACTGAATGCCACCAGAGGGCGATGTTGCGAGTGTCTTGCAGATTAAAGTGTATGGGAGAAGACTTGGAACAGAGCACTTCAATCTCCAGTGATTCTTCTGGAAATAGAGGAAATGACTACAGGTGGATTTCATATATAATTGCCTGGAAAACTTTTTTTTTTTATTCTGCTACTATAAGTAAATTACCATTCCATTTTCATTTCCAATTCTGTCACTTAGACTCCTCAGTATGTTCTGATATCTTTAGGGGTTTGAGGTGCTATGAGAATATGCATTAACATTGTAAACATATTAGCACATGATTTATGGACTTGTTCAAATATGTAGTGTATTTATTTTCAAATAAATCCTTGGTAGTGTGAGCTCATAGACTGGTATCTGAGGTGTTTTAGTGATTGATGGTAAATGGCCTTTACTTTAGTTTTTGTACAAGGTTTGCTTTGAAATCCAGTATGTTTATCATGGTAAATATCTGATTGCAATAATGATTAGTGTCATTTCGTCTGACATATTTTCAGGTTCTACCGATAAGTTATTTTTTTTTTTGGCTTATATTAAGCCTATTGAAACTCAGCTCTTCCAGTATTATGAGTTTGTAATTTCATACAGAATTCTCAAAAGAGAGAAATTGGCCAGAAATGTTGTAAAATAGGATCTCCTTTTGAAGCAGACCTTGTAAGTCAATTTCCTGGGGGCTCACGGTATGCTTAAGTTCTTAAGCGTGATGGTGGTGTTGATGGAAATCTGCTGAAGAAGGTTTGCGAGACGTTTGGGATCTTTCTCATTTATAGGTCTATTCAAAGATGGAGCTACATTGTAAAGCATTTTGATTGATGGTTACCTTATTCAAAGCTCCTAGACAATAAAATAAAATATATTTAACTTAAGTTCTAGCATATTTACTAGTGGGTAGCAATAGATGAAGTGAAATCATAAGTGTAGTTCCCTCTGTGCAAATAAAGGATCCACTGTTATCAGATTAATTGATATGACTTTTAAATCACTAATTTCTAATCACTCATGCATAATGAAGTGTTTGTAACAAGGGCACCACTGATGTGGATTCCACTGTATTTTACCCCCGATGAGTCAATCCCTTGAATCAGCATCCATACAAAGTATGTGACACATCTAAGCTGCAGTAATGGATCAGCTGGTTTTGGTGGGAACTTCTGTGGAAGGATTGCTGTATTTTCCCTTCAGTGTTTGTTTTCCCTTAATTTCTTTTGAAAGATATATATATATATGTGTGTGTGGCTGTGGCTGGAATTGAAGCTCTTTTGCCACACTGGTACAGGAGATCTGGCCTGCACACTATCAGCTGAAAGGAAGCACATTCCTCACCTTCCTGTTTGCGGACCTCTTGCTTCCTGTCAAGTGCTGGGAAAAATGTCTGTGATGACCTGCAAATATATATACGTGTGTGTATATGTATATATATATAGACACAGGTCTATCTCAAAGTACATTTTTTGTGAAGGTGTTCCTTCTGCTTACTCTTAGTTGTGCTTAAATGTTTAATAAAGCATTTTTCTTTTATGGAGCTAAATTTTTCTTTGATATATAAAAATAAACTGAATGCGAAAGAGTGTTGCAGTTTCTGGCCTTGGATGCCGGTTCAAGATGTACCACGTGTCTCTGAATGGCGAACAGCTCTGCTGTTGAATGAAATTTATGTTCCTCAAAGGTTAAAGCTTACGGCTCATCAGCTAATCCATCACCACTGTCCATCGCTGACCGCTATGCTGGTTGGAGGTGTGAGGGACCAGCTGCAGACAAACTTTCCAATGGTGAGCCGTACGTTATGGAGGAACTCCTCTGTGTTCCTCTGCCATATTGCTTTTTAATCTTTCAATGCTGGAAACTCCTGGGACCCGAATCGCCGTCTTTCCACACATCCTTGCCTTCACTGCATAATGACAGTGCTTCTCGGTGAAACGTTTGCCGTCATGCGAGCGGGTACGAATTTCGCTGTCGGCAAGCCCGTATTACCGAAAATTGCTCGTTGCTGACTCTTCAGGTGGAATCAGATGGACGTCAGGCTTAGTTAGGTCATACCGAGTTAAAAGTTCTCCAGGTGTTTGGCTACCATGGCAACACGTTGCTATTTTCTGTGTACAGAGGGAAAGTGATTATAGAGTGGAAGACCAGGTTTATCATCAAGCGTCTCTAATTAAATCGGGGAAATTAAGGGTGGTTAATGCATCTCGGGTGTGTCCTCTTCCAAGTCTAATTATGTTGAAGGGAAATCAAATAGTTAACAAACTTGTTTAGCTCATTTACCCTGACACATGTGGAACAGAGAGGATGCGGAATGCTGCCCTCTGGTCTAATAGACATTTCTGCCTATTTTGAAATGCAACTAAAACAAACAGCCCTGAAAGTCTTCCTTTACTTAGGCACAATGACAGACTGCAGCATAGACAAGATTGATGTGCTCTGTTGGGAGAGAATCTCGTGCTTTTCACTTGAACCTTCTTTCATCTGTAATGGTCTCTCTGTACCTGAACGTAAGTTGTAATCATGTTGCTGCATAGTGAATTCGGCACCTCTAAGTAAAGAACCCAGCATATGTCACAAACATATTGTCTGCTCCACGTGAATTTGCGTGGATAATGCTCATTGTCACCTTGGTTTCAGAACCACTGCGGGTCAAATTTTGTTGTTCCCGGAATGGGGTCTAGCCACTAATATATCTTTCTGGGGACCAACCTAAACAGGAGGCCGAATTTTGGGAATATAAGTCATGAATTTCATTTCCAACAGACGAATCAACACTAAGGAATTATTCATTTTCATGGGACCCCATCAGAAGATTCGTTACAAAGTGTCCATTTTCGCCCACGGATCTCCGAATTGTCACTAGCGTGAGGCATTTAAAGTTAAAGAATCTATGTTTATTTTCTTTACATATAGACCCATTAGTGTTGGGCGCTCTCGGACCTGGCCTGGGCACTTGGTTCCCTGCCCGACCCGCGGCTCTGTTTTGTTTCTACGGGGGAAAGGGGGGTCCAGGCTGGGGAGTGTTTACTGGACGGTGCCCATTGTGGTGTCGGCAGAGGGGGGACTGAGTCACTGGCCACTTCCAGATCTGTTTTGTCCACTGGGGAATGTTGGAGTCACTCCAGGGATTGTAATGGTGCAGGAGTGTTTGTGGCCCATTGTGGAATGAGGCAATACCATGCATTTCTTCTCGCTGAGTGTCGCTGATGATAAGTAAGGAACCTGTTCCTATGCTATAGATAACAGCCCCATTTGGTTCTGTGAGGAAAAATCCTTGCCCAGAAACCTGGCAAGACAAAAATGAGATAAAAGGCAGAATGTTCTGGTGTCCGACATCCCTCTTCCTGTTTAAATCGAGACGTCGAGACAACGGCTTGGAAACACTCCTGAGCCAACCTGTCACACTTCCCTCTTTTATAAGCCTTGTATCTGTTGGATGATTGTCTATTTGTTTTCACCAGAATGTGCTGTCCTATCAGATGGCAGAGGTCATTCTGTGTCGCTCAGGAATTATGGGAAAATATTCAGAAGCAAGTTTGAGGTAGTAGGTGCATGTGGTTGGAAAGCTCAGCCAAGAGGCTACATCTACCCACAGGTCCATGTGCTTTGGCATGAAGTCATTACAAGAGGGTGATCCAACATTTTAGAGAAAGTAGGCCTGCAGTCAGAAATGATAACACTAAAGGGTTATCTGTGAAAAATATGGACTGTTGTTTAACATTTAACTCTGCAGATTTCATAATTTATATCCAGGAATGTAAGATGCCACCTTCTTTCAGCAGACCATTAGAATATAGTTTATAACTTTCCTTGTTTTTCATTTTTATTGCCAATGAATGGAACTTCTAATGGGAAAAATGGTTAATTCTGTTTATCATTTAATTATGTATTTAATTTATGTTTTTGGTGTAATATTATTTTAAAATTAAAATAATTTGAAAGGGAATTTGTCTTTGAAAAGAAGAAAGAGCATTCTGAAAATGTAACTTGCTAACAGAATAACTGAGGAGGATTTCATTACTGGTGCTTCTCGTCTTACGATGGGGTTACGGTCCAATGAATCCATCGTTAGCGGTAAATATTGTAAGTCGAGTACGAATATAATATGAATAAGTAAACAAATAACTACTGTTGCTTAACAAATAATTACTGTAACTAAATACTGGTAACTGAAAAGTAAATAAATGCATATTTGGGAAAAAACACTGTACGATATGTTGTTAAACATGAAATCTTTACGCTCACGATCACTACATATTACTTTCTTTATTAATCAACCATCTCACTGTTTTCATTGCAGGTAGGTTGACAAGTATGTCATGAAATAAAATGTGAGTATTACAGTACATATCGCCAGATGCTCAAAGTCCTGTCTGGCAGACGACTGGACAATGGAAATGTGTGACGTCGTTCCCTTATGTGTGATAAATGGACGGCTTTCACATTGGGAGGCTTCTTTGCTCTTATTGGAATGATACCCAGTAGCTGAATGTGTCAACGAGCATGGCTTACAGGGACGAATAAGGAAATGGCAATGAGAGTCTGGGGACACCATGAAGAGTTGGGCATCCTTTGCAAGGTGGTTGGGTGTGTGGCACTGGTTTAGTCTAGACAGGAAGCGGTGATATATGGGCTCTAATTACTGAGAGATGTATCAGGATGCTTTCATCTTCATGAAAGCCCAGGGGCCTTCCCCAGACTAAACACAGGAGGGGATCTAACTAATGAGAGTCGGAGATACCGCCCTCAAGCAGAAGTCCTCATGGTCCGAACCTCGCCCGTGACACGGGGCAAAATTGCGAGCCCAGAGTTGTCTAGAACATTCCTGTAATCAACCAACCTTGAATCTAGAAAACCCAGCCCAATACTCGCACACTGTCTTCTGTCATCCTCTTGATGGTAAAGGCTACATATGTTTCAGTGGACACTGTACTCTCACCCTTTCACATCAACGCTTTCTGGAGATGAAGTATAGGTTTACTGCCTTTCCATAGTATTAATACTGGCCCTGTACTTTGTACTCGATCATGGTTCCCTAATTCCCGGAGGGCCAGAATCCAACACAGTTTGCACATTTACTTGTTCGAATGCACTTACTAAACCTGGTAATTAAATGATTATAATGTGTTTGAGCAGCTATGCTGGGTTCTGGATCTCCAGGACTGGATCTGGGGAACCATGTACCAGACCAGCACCTCTGCTTAAGAATCTCCTTTAGCTATGTAAGGTATAACTTGGCTCAAATCACTTCTATTGTGGCAGCTGACAATTTAATTCCAATGAACTTCTTAATCACAGTCCTGGTGGTCATAATGTGTGTAGTTGTCTGGTTGTCATTAACCTACCTACAAAAGTATGACTTTTCACAAAGTCCTGCATAGACTGAGCAGGACTCGAGTTAAGAACTACCACTCTGTGGCCAAAAGTTTATTTTCATGAGCTGTTTCCGTATGTGGACCTAAAATTGCATGGCGAGATTTGGACCGGAACATTTGTGATGTTCTCCATGGAAAAAATAACCCCTGTTCATCCATCCATCCATTTTCTAACCACTCATCCAGTACAGAGTCATAATGAGTCTGGACCCGATCCCAGGTAGCACAGAGCACAAGGCAGGGACACCTTGGATGACACACACACACACACACACACACACACACACACACACACACAGGGAAAAAACCCTAATCCCAATCAGGACACCCTTAACCCCTACCCAGCCCTAACCTTAACTGTAAGTAACCAAACAAAACAGAAGACTTTTGCCTATTTTAGGTTTTGGATTTCATTCACAGATTTTTATCAAATTGAGGCTTCCCTTGCAGCGCACAAAAAATGTCCCCACCAGGTAAAATAATATATGCATGTCTGACACACACACACACACGGAGGAGGAACATGGCAAGGGCAAGACGAGCAATTGGCTAAGGTGGCATCTTCTAAGGGGGTATTGACTTGGCAAGTTGCTAGCCCACATGCCCCCGCGGTATTGGTTACTTCCCATCACCCATCACAGAAGCTAGGTTGACATACATGGAGGATGGCGAATAGGTCGAATCAGGTATGAAGGATGAGACGTGCTTAACAAAATGGTGAGGAAGTAATGAAAATGACAAACAGAAGAACACTGGCATCAGGGCTTACGAAGGGCTTTAGCGGGGTATGGACACCAGAGTGCAGGAGTTTCTTCTGGCCTATGAGGAGAGGCAGATAGTTCGGGTCCATAAAGTAAAAATCCAGACCAAGATTTTGTTTCAACCAACCAGTTGAGTACTCTGTGACTGTGACCCTGGTTGGTCAATCCATTGTCAACTGGTTGGTTGAAGCAAAATATTGTTTTTTAAAATTTTTACTTTAACGTCCTGAACTATCCACCTCTAGCTGAGAGAAACTATTAGAAGATGTAGGTGAAGACAATCGACAAGCTACACAGGGCAACATTTTGAGCAATCTTGCCAGGCAATTGGCAACCCGGCGAGACAGAGGGCACTGCATCTGGATATGAATGATCTCAGAACGTTTCCCACTGTTGATTAGAGTTTTCAGATAGAATTTTGTTGCCAAGCATCAATGGGAAAGTCCCCAAATAACCCTGGTCAGCAACATTGCCCGGCAACATTAGTCAAAAAGTTGCCCAGTGTATCATCACCCACCTACAGCCGCATTTGGATGACTTCTCCACTCGCATTTGGAAGCACCCCTCCAGCCCACTCTCCCATCTTAAAATTTATTTTGATGATGTTTTCTTTATTGGGAAACATTTCATGTTCCGTATATTTTGTGTTAATGGGTGAGGTCTGCCCCTGCGATGTACTGGCACCCCATCCAGGATGTACCCCGGCCTTGCACCTGGTGTTGCCTGGGTTGGGGTCCAGGCCCCCTGTGATTCTGACCAGAATAAGTGGTAAAGATTGGATAGATGGATGGATGGATGGATGGATGGGTGAGGTGTAAATAGAGGGATGTGAAGCAGAATTAGACTTAGTAAAATGTATCAGAAGTGATGTATTGTAAGCATTCAGATGAAACGTGCATCCCAGTCCTTCCGTCTCTCTCTTCCTCCTTTTGAAAGGGGCCTCCGAGGGGATCGTGATTTATGAGCACTGGCCAGGCTTGAACCAACAACAAAAGCAGTTAGGTAAGACTTTGCTGTAATAATAATTTCATAATGATGAAAAAAGACTGAGTGATGGGAAAGAAAGCAGTGTCTAAAATGTGGCTTCCTGCTGGAGGGCAGTCTGTTTGTTTCCTAGGGCCAAAACACCATCAAACTCTGCCAAGTACTAAGTTTGGACTTTCTTGGACCGAAAAAGTTATATTCCCACCATTCAGTGACAGGACTTGGGAGAGCAGACTTCCTGTTAGCCATTAAGGCTGTCTGTACCTCATTTCCCCTGTCTTTTGCTACATGTGGTCTCCCAAACTTGAGGTAGCTCCTAAGAGCTGCCTGATGAAGTGCGAAGACTCAACAGGTGCTTCAAATTCTTTGGCCTGGGAAGCAGGAAGTGAAGCATCACTTTATGGGTGACCCCAGTACATGTATTCTGTACTCTACTAGTAATGGTACGAATAACTGTGCATTTCTAGTATTGTGAAGCTCGTGGCACTGCCTTGGATTGTGTGCATGTGTGGTAAACCGGCCTTCAGTGGTTACTACAATGGGATACTGGAGACACTGACAAAGACTGCTGCAGAATTACTTCAGCTTGAAAGGGAAGATATTTGAAGGATTCTCTCTCATCATTAACTTTCCCTCTGTGACTTATGTAGGGCAATGATTTTAAAACGTGTCCTGCATAAGCTGGAGGAGAAATGGTTCCCAGCACTACCTCCCCCCCCCCCCCCCCCTTCACCAGCAGCACCACCCTCCTGCCCCCACAGCCACAGTGACACTCAGTTTTTTCACTCCTCTCCTTCCTGCATTTATCTTGTTTCTGTTCTTCTGCATCATCAAGAGAATGTTCCCAGGGTGGCCTTTCGGGGTGGGACAGGGGACAAAGTAATTGTGGGTAATTATCGTCACCCCCCCCCAAAAGTTCTCCCTTATGATGGTCCCCCTACATCAACCCCCCACCCCCCCC